>OX352296.1:41125980-41725980 GCA_947086415.1 Pammene aurita | reverse complement strand
ACGTTACGGAATCGCAGTGACGTATCGTATCCACACCGTTTTAATCGCATGCCCCCCACACCGCTGCTCAAAATACGCTGACGGTACGAAAATAAAAACTATTCTTTAATGAAATGAACGTACTTTAATGAAAACTATTCTTTGTCCTTTCCCGGGACTCAAACTATCTCTATACAAAATTTCATCAAAATCCTTTCAGCCGTTTTCACGTGATGCGCAGTCAAATAAAAAGACAAACAGATAAACAGACAAACATACAAAAATTCTAAAAATTGTTGAAACGTGTTCTGTTATCGATTCTAAGTAGCAGCCCCAGCCAACTTTTTTTCAATTATATTCCATGAACAGACTTTCGACCCTCTTCAGCTTTATTATATGTATAGATAGTTTTTATTGAAAGTACCTTTCAGGTTTCACTTCCATTATTTATTTCAAATTTTTGGACCTACGGTTCAAAAGTAAGATGGGGGGGGGGGCTTTTTTGAAGATGAAACTATCCTTTATCCTTTCTCGAGACCCATACTATCTCTATACCAATTTTCATCTAAATCAGTTCAGCGGTAAAAAAAATCCTCATACCAACTTCCAACCCCCTTTTCACCCCCACAAGGGTTTGAAAACTATCCTATGACGTTTCTCGAGACTCAAATTATCTCCATACTCATTTCTATCTAAATCGTTTCAGCGGTTAAAATTTCAACCCCATTTTCACCCCCACCAGGGTTGATTTTCGGGATTAAAACTATATATTATCCTTTCCCGGGACTCAAACTATCTCTTTACAAAATTTCATCAAAATCCGTTCAGCCGTTTTCACGTGATGCGCGGTCAAATAAACAGACAAACAGATAAACAGATAAACAGACAAACAGATAAACAGACAAAAATTATAAAAATTGTTGGAACGTGTTCTAATATAGATTCTAAGTATCCCCAGCCAACTTTTTTTCGATTATCTTCCATGTACAGACTTTCGACCCTCTTCAGCTTTATTATACAGTTGTATGTATAGATGTTTTTTTGCGTTGTATATAAGAACGCAATCAACGGAGAGAGCGTGTCGTAAAGTTGCTGAATGTCATAAAATAATGGCGAGCCGACATACGAGTACATCATCTTTACCAGCCTGTTATACAACGTGCTCAAGAGGAAACCAAAAGATTTTAACCACGCTTTTCTGAGGCCAAAAGAAAGAAAAACATGGAGTGAATAATATGTAGTTAGTATGCCACTTTGATATCTATCGAGCTAAAAAGGCATTTTACATTGAGTTACATTACGATAAACAAATGTTTTTTTGCTATTAACTTTTGAACTAGGCGAATCCCAGAAAAAAATATCCCATCAAAAACATAAATGAAGAACTTGGGTCTCATTTTACGAGAGCCAAGTTCTTCGCCGACAAAAGAATTGAAATTTATATGAGTGTGTGAGGAACACTATACTTGAAGATCTTTTTGCTGAGATATCTATTGCTTTGTTGTGTTTTATCTTATACAACTCGTTAAAAAAAATAATATTAACGAAACGTACATAAAAAAAAACTTGATTACCATCATTATGAACTGTATTTATTGAATTATAAATCGCATAGTTAAACTTATTCTTGCTAAGTTTTAAGCACATTTTAATCGTAATTAGGGCTTGCAATCCGAGTATTTCGAATAGTAATTTGGTTGAAAATTATTCGAAATATTCGTATTATCCGTATAATATCCGAATAATTGTAGGCATTAATCGTAATACGTACTAGGCTATAATATTATTATTAGTGTTCGGCGACTGGTAGCAATCTGTCATTTTGACGTCAAACATAATAACTTACATGGATAACTCTGACGTCAAAAGACGGGAGTCTTGCGAGGTTGTAAAGTGATAGTTCACCTTTATCATTCAAATAAATACCTCTATAGCAAAAATAAATTGATATTAAATACATCTGTACATTATATAAGAAATACAAATTAAGTGGCATCCATAACAATTTCCGTCCTAAAATTGCTGTCTGTGTCCGATGATTTTTCTTGGACTGTATGATATCTAATTTAATTCATGAATATTTACGTATTTCCTTGTCACTATTTCGCAGTACGATACCTCTTTTCATCTCTACAGAGCATTAACGTTATCCGTAGTACTGCCATTTTAAGGGTAAACGCCTTAAGCAAATCATGCTATACCTACCGTCATACCGTCAACGATGATACAAGTTTTTCTTATTCATTAAAAAACAAGGGGGAATTTGTTATTAATGAAACAATTCGATGTTGCAGTTCATTAATATTTTTATAAAAATGGTATCATTCACTTAAATTTACTTATATTCTAGCTTATGTACTACATTTTAAATTATGATGTATTACGTATTAACGTAATTAAAAGTAATAATTGGGAAAGTAGGTACAATATAGTAAATCGTAGTGTCAGGCTACACAATAAGACAATGCCAAGTTTAGATTAGTACATAGATGAAGCAAACGTAAAAAAATATATTATATATTTAGGTATGCAGTTGTGACATACACCTCGAGATACCAACGAGTTTCTACTTACAGTACGAGTATTACCAATTACAAATTAAGTAATAATATTTTCAGATGATAGTTTTACTCGTATGACAACTAAATTCACGATTTCTTGATCAGATATGATCTGATAACGAAATCTGAGAACTGTTAGTAAAATTTAAATTAGTTAGAGTTATTTGAAATTGTAAAAATTTTCAGTACCTTGAGACTTGAACAGATATTTAAAAATAGAAGATTTGGTTTCCGTTATCTGCAGAATGACCGAGCGGATATAAAATAATTATTGCTGGTTGTACTAATTGTTATTTCATCATCCAATCTCCATACTAGTAACTAAATTCTGAAACAATCAAGTATTAGAAAGCGGATAAAATGCACCTTAATCTATTTCCCGGGACTTCCTGCTTCGAAGGCAGGGCAGAGTTGGGCGATATTTAGATAATTTCTTATCTAGATAATAATTTCAAATAAATTTATTGGGAGATAAATTCAATCACAAACATAGCGTTGACAACTTTTTTTGTTGAGATAAATTATCTAGATGAAGAAAACTGGCCTCGTTTGTTATTGGAGTAAGCTTAGAATAATGAATTTGTATAGAATATCGCGTCAAGGCCCCTGACTAAATATAAGAGCTAAGCTACAGCTATCTTATACATCTGACCACTTCTAGTTCTACATGACTGTACTACTGACATTCATCTTTTATTTTAAATCCCAACTAATTTATCTAGATAAAAATTAAACTGATCTGGATATATTCAAAACAACAAATGATGGATTATTTAGTTATTTCAAATAAAGATCATTTCTTATCTATATCTTCTCGGTTATTGGTAAATAGATAATTTTTGCCCAACTCTGAGGCAGGGTCACTACCGACTAGGCTGGAAGACCGTTTGTTTCTATGTTTGTTTTGTTAGTATGTATTACAAGGGTTCACTATATAATTCCCGAAGATTAATCGTCGATCGCATTTTGAAGCTAATTTTTTTTTCCTTGTATAATTTTAACTACGTCGCAACTCAACACAAAAATTTGTAGTTCTCCTAACTTTGTTTGGATTGAGACATTAACTTAGAAACACTTCGTAAAACATGATATTTTGTGTCGTAAAATGCTTTCGTAGGCGTTACGCTAAGCTTCAATTTGCAAGCCGTATCAAACAATAAATTAAGTCGGCTCCTTCGATCATAATCAATAAAAATATCATGACTATTTAAATTGAACGGTTCCCCGATTAAATACACGCAAAAAAAAAGACCCTTATAAATACAAGCATAAACAGAACATTATTCTATACGATTGTCAAACTCGTATGAAATAAGTAAACTTATTCCATTATAATTGATAGATACAAAGAATGAAATGTGTTGCCGAATAAAATTCGGATAAAGAAAGGTTCGTTGAAAAACCAAAACGCTCATTGAAGGATAAACGGTTACGATGTAGGAACCTTGTCCTATTAGATGAATCAATTATATATTCTGAATTGATTATGTACTAAAATTGTGGAACTATCGATATGGGTTTATGATGTGTCCACCTGACAAAATTCACGAGTTTAATTTTTGAGTATCCTTGGCCACTGGACGAAGCTGAAACGAACATATGCGTTAAGGTATTTAGAACCAGTATATAAAATGTCATAACATTCGGTCCAGTGGTTGCGAAGAAATTAATAATTTACCTTTTTTTTTACTGTATGTAATTAAAAGCTCATTAGGGAAAGACAGTCATTAAGACACATTCATTGAAAGGTATAAAACCCCGTTTGTTTTTTTTAAATAATATTTTTTTTATTTTATTTATTCCAGTAGTTACATTATTCACGACATTAATTACGTTTTGACTTTTGACAAGTGTCTTATGTGACAAATATGTGAGACGTCAGAGTGAACACAGACACATATACTAACAAATTGCGTTGCCCTGACGTGGTGTGTCACTAACCTGTAATTGTCATAAACGCTCCCATGATTGATACAGTATGCTTCTACTATTGTTGATTATTGGAAATAACGTTTGTAGGCAAAAATGCTACATAGCATTCCTGAGAAGTAACCCCATGTGGGATTTCAGGATTTGTCCAGATGCCAAGGTCAGATATGATCATTAGGTATACAAATCACCGTAAAATTTTCACATTACCCTCTTTCAAACAAGTGACCTACATGTTATGTTTATAGTTGGACTGATTGAGTGAAAACGACGACGAATGACACGACGACGAAACGAATGAATTTATTGACGAGAAATGAATGAAACTTGAATGAAAAGTTGCTACGTTACCTTGCTTGACGAGGATGAGAGAAGCAGTAGCAACGTAACTGTAAATAAAGCTATTGCTGCCGAGCCTGCGAGCTCTCACTTGTTGTAAGTAAGTGAAATAGTAGCAATATAGGGAACAGCTACGAGCCTGCGAGCCCCACTTGATGTTATCGGTGGAAAAGTAGCACCTTAGAGGCGCTTGCTAACTGTGCTTGATGTGGTGAGTAACGCTAGCAGAGTATCATGTAGATAGGATAATTGCTTCCGAGCCTGCGAGCTCTCACCTGATGTGAGTGAAACAGTAGCAATATAGGGGACAGCTACGAGCCTGCGAGCCCCACTTGATGTTATCGGTGGAAAAGTAGCACCTTAGAGGCGCTTGCTAGCTGTGCTTGTTGTGGTCAGTAACGCTAGCAGAGTATCATGTAGATAGGATAATTGCTTCCGAGCCTGCGAGCTCTCACCTGATGTGAGTGAAACAGTAGCAATATAGGGACCTGATACAGAGCCTGCGAGCCAGCTTGATGTAATAATGAGAAATGGGCACTTCGGGAACGAAGTACCTGTCAGTATGGCCGTGTGAGATATACAGACTGTGAGATAAATAATGGCCAAAAACGTACAGTTTCATCACTTCCAGTATCGAATCTACATCTAAAGTAATCCATAAGTTGAAATCTAAGAAGTTGAAATTGTAAGGTAGACGTAAGTTTTCAAATACCGCAACTACCTTTAATGTATTGTTTTGTGACCGTGACTGCCAGAATGCAAATAATGCAACTATCGAATTATATCAGAGATAATTGCAGTTTCATTTCTATTCTTTTCCGTTAATCCTTATTAGATTATTTGGATTGAAATTAGTAAATATGCTTGCTAACTTAAATATTACGTATCTGGATATCCTGTATTCAATTATTATAGTCGAGTTGACAATAATCGAATAATTGTACAAGTAAATAATCTCGTCAAGTGTAATAATTTAGCATTGCTAATTATTATTCACTTGAAGTTATTTACAAGGAGTAAATATATTACTTGAACCTTTACGTATTTTGCGAAGCGGATATCCTATATTGCTGTCACATTATGATTAAGTAAACGATACTAAATATTGATGGTTTAGTAAATAATAACTTATTATCATTTTTAAATTATATTTTCATCTATTTTGAACTAAGCAAATATATTTACTATTTATACTATTTCCAATTATTTCGATAACCGGATGTGCCGGTAATATAGAATTCTTGTCCTGCCAGGTAGTAGAAGGGGTAATGGGTAAGCCCTTATAAACAAGTGTCTGGCAGTTGTGGGACACATTGGTGATTGGAGAGCTAACCAGCAAGAACCAAGTTAAGTGTAACATTGATTACTCACCTCTAAATAATATCGAGGGTTAGTTGAATAAAATGTATTGGTGTGTACCTTGTTACCGTGTACCTAATAATGTATTCAAATATATAAACGTGTAATACTGTATTTCAAGTTGGTGCATGGTACAACGTACACACCAACCTTATATTGGAAATAATTTAGCCTTTCTGATTACATGAGATTATATATATATATTACTCTGTTTTTGCTACAAGTGTTGAATATATTATGTGCAGAATATTATGATTAATGGCCTTACGGGATACTTGTAGTAATGGTTGAGGAATTAGAATGGATTTAAGATCCTTTGTTTTATATCTTGACTTACTTAGTGGTGATGGCAGTATTGCAACATTGATTAAATTATTCGGAATTATTATAAGTAATATTCTTTAATAAACATCATTGCATTTACCATGGTCGTTCTTAAAATTTTATATTAATAAAATGGACTCTCACCTTTAATCTATTCAATGTTGAATAAATGAAATAAATTATATTTTGTCTTTTATTAACTACATCTGACAAGTGCGAAGTTTTGTGTAGAAAATCTAAAATTTTTTTTTATACCACGACGGTGGCAAACAAGTATACGGCCCGCCTGATGGTAAGTAGCTACCGTAGCCTATGGACGCCCTTTACAAAAGGGAGGGCTAGAGGAACATGTCCCTCATCGTCGACACACTGGGTCCTCTTTGAGCTCTTTGGCAACCTTACTCACGAGCAGGAACACAACACTACGAGTATGTGTAGGGTCTAGTGCTATTACAAGAACATTCAAGATTCTTAAATAATTTTCCACAGTATATTTACTTCACTTGCGATATAATTCAAGTTCAAGATTGACTTGGCTAGTTTTAAAGAGCTCGTAATGGTTCGTGTATACACACGGCACGGCTGATGCGTCGCCATTTCTTTTTCCTTTGAACTTGGCTGGACACGCTGCCGCGTGTCTAGATAGGACGTTTCAGAATGTTCTACTTACAGGCACAGGCTTCTCATTATACAAGAAGAGGGTGGAGGCTCTGCTTAATAGTGAAGATCGGGAACTTCACATTTACACATTCGTTATCTCACCTTCAATGCTTTTAGAATTGGCAAATTGTAAATTTTAGGAAATGCGTATTATTTACATAAAATGTTTTAAGCACCTTCATTCATTTCATGTAATTGTATTAACCCTTTAATTTGAATTTACAATTGCGGGCAAATTCTCGCGGGTAATTACATTAACACCTCCGTTGTACAACCTTCATAATCGTATTCATGTGTAAGCAGAGCAGGTATAGGTAGAGGTAGGTATCTTACGAGTAACACACGCGTTTCGGAGCCCCTTGTCAAAACGGCCCCAGGTAAAATATTCCCGACACTATCATCGGGTTGAAACTCCAAAGATAATAAACGACATTTATTAGTTTTCTGTGTAATCTAAATGCAATATACAATAAAATAATAAATTAATTTTTAAAATACTATTAGAAAACAATAGTAATGCCAAGAGAAAGCCTTCGGTCGGAATTATCATTTGTAAGCAAGTATATATTAAGTAGTCCGAAAGAACAAGTTAAATTAATGAAATTGGTATTTCATCGCCCTGGTCTTCTTAATTGGCAATCAAACAATTATATCGACAACGTTAAAATGACTTGATAAAAAATATTTAAATAAGTAGGTAAGTTAAAAACAAAACCAGCCAAGTGCGAGTCGAGCTCGCGCCCTGAGGGTTCCGTACACCACACAATTTTAACAATTAAGAACATGGCTATAAAAACAATTGGATTGAGGGTCAAATTCTTTATACGCAATTTTTTTTGATGGAACGACAAATAAACGATTGTTGGTGTAAGACCTACCGTTTTGCCACATGATTAGCTAGGTCTTTGGGAAGTACCCTATAGGTTTTGTAAGTTTGTAATTGCAATTTTTTTTCTTGTGATAGAACAACTAATTAACCATTTACGGAATTTTTCCTTTATTAATGCGGTAAAATCCTCCTCCTTGCCAAATTCTAATTCTATAGGAAGTGCTTTATAGGTTTTGGGTCCCCTGCGAAGTGTTAGAAAATAAGTCTTAAATGGCCGTATCTTTGGATTAAATTGTCTTAGAAGCTTGATATTTTTTACAGCTTTAAGGGACCGTAGACATACGCGATTGATGTACCTATATTTCAACTGGATAGCTTCCTGACAAACAGATAGACAGACAGACGGACAACAAAGTTATCCTACAAGGGTTCCGTTTTAACACTAAAAAAAAGATGAATGCTATACAGCTTTTACTCGTTTCTGATAATTTCTTCGTTTGTAGACTTTTCTCTCAAAAATATGTCTTAATATATCAAAGCGGAGTCATACTTAATAATAATATGTATACATACATAAAAAAATACAGTAGAGTAAAATATTTTACGCACCTGGTGCAACTCGTAAAAGCTTATGTACCAACGTATATAGTGTTAAGTATGTAAATGTCGCAGGGAAATTATTAAAACAGAGATTTGAACAAATCTCTAAGGGATATGATCAAATCACGCAGGATGTTAAAATGGAGACTCCATATCATCATTTCCCTAGAAAAATTCAGGAATTTCACCAAATTACTGACTCTGTTTAGTGGGAAGACAAAATCGGCCAAAAAACGTGACACGCTTTTTCATTTCACTAGATTTGTTTAGGTATTTGACAAAATCCCTAACCACTACAGTAAGTTGATGAAACGAACTCAAAAAGTCAACTAGTTATATCATTTCGCTAAACAAGTTTAGTGAAATTATAAAGTCTCAACTGGAAGATGGTATATGGTGATTTGATTAAATCTCTGAACTGGTTTAGTGAAATAACGAAAGGAAAAAATACAATATTTTACTTTACAGTTATGCGATTTTATCAAATCTCTGACTAGATAAAGTGAAACAGATATTTAATCAGAGATTTTAACAAAGCTCTAAGGGATATGATCAAATCACGCAGGATGTTAAAATGGAAAATCCATATCATCATTTCCCTAGAAATTCAGTCATTTCACCAAATCACTAACTCTGTTCAGTGGAAAGACAAAATCGGCCGGTGCAATATTTGTGAACATCCAGTGCATGCAACATGTGGAAGTACTGTTGGGGAGGAAGGTTAAGGCTTAGTCGTTAATTGCCAATTTTGTCCAAAAGAAAGCAATATTAGAGCTGAGAGGGAAAATGCAGCAACATTTTTGAAGATATACTAAAGAAAGATTGAAGATATGACTTGAAGATATAGACTAGATTACGTGAAATTGTTACATAAAATGTCAAAAGTAGGTAAGTTGTTTATGCCATCAAAAACAAAACTTGTAAAAAAAACCATGTCTCGCAACTCAGTTCTTCTACCATAAAAAGTTGTGAGATTCATGTAACACCAAGTCGGTTGATTTATTCAGTCCCTACTTAAGGGACCTTCTGTCTTAAGTTATTACGTAATTAGCTAATCTAACAACATCTTATAGTGACCGTGAGCATGCACTGGATTTTCACAAATAACGCACCTTCCAATTATGTCTTTCCACTAAACAG
Organism: Pammene aurita; assembly: GCA_947086415.1. Classification (NCBI taxonomy): domain Eukaryota; kingdom Metazoa; phylum Arthropoda; class Insecta; order Lepidoptera; family Tortricidae; genus Pammene; species Pammene aurita. The sequence goes on along the minus strand of OX352296.1, from coordinate 41,716,260 downwards.
TCAGTGATTTGGTGAAATGACTAAATTTTTCTAGGGAAATGATGATATGGATTCTCCATTTTAACATCCTGCGTGATTTGATCATATCCCTTAGAGATTTGTTAAAATCTCTGTTTTAATATCTGTTTCACTTTATCTACTCAGAGATTTGATCAAATCGCTTTACTGTAAAATGTTGTATTCGGTACTTGCTTTCGTCATTTCACTAAATCAGTTAAGAGATTTAATCAAATCACCATATACCATCTTCCAGTTGAGATTTTATTATTTCACTAAACTCGTTTAGCGAAATGATAAAACTAGCTGACTTATTGAGTTCGTTTCGTCAACTTACTGTCGTAGTTGCGACAAGTTGCCGCAAGGTTGAGACAGAATAACAGCGTTGCAAATTTCTCACCTGCAATTTGCAACATTATGCTGAGTCTTTGCATGTTCTTGATTGTACACATTGTGGAACTTTAATGAAACACCAGCATTTCCCATATTTATATTTAAGCTTCTTTTTTTCTGTATTTAATGTGTTACTTTTCAACTTTTTAATGTTTCTGTTTTGTGTTTAAGTTTTGTAATCTCACCTTTTTTTGTTCTGTAATGTGTGCTTTTTGAGAATAAAATGTTTCTTTCTTTCTTCTTTCTTTCTAGTTAGGGATTTTGTCAATTTCCTAAAAAAAACTAGTGAAATGAAAAAGCGTATCGCGCTTATTGGCCGATTTTGTCTTTCCACTAAACAGAGTCAGTGATTTGGTGAAAAGACTGATTGTTTCTAGGGAAATGATGATATGAAGTCTCCATTTTAACATCCTGCGTAATTTGATCATATCCCTTAGAGATTTGTTCAAATCTCTGTTTTAATCATTTCCCTGCGACATAAATACTGTCTTTATTAATTTATCTCCTTTCAATATTTGCCCAAGCAAAGCGTCCGAGCAAAGCAGAAATTAATGCAAAGGAGCTTATCAAGTAGGTACTTGTAATGTTGCAGATGAAATCTTGTGACATCCAAAAGAAACAAGATTTATTTCGTTTCCTAATTAGGTTTCCCCTGGATATGCACTCGGGAAACTGGGTGAGGCTGAAGTGTCAACTTTGTTTTGAGAGCCTTCTTCGGTGCTTTTATATCTACATATTATGGGTACCTATGTCGTTTTAATTTACACGCTAAGATTCGGAATTTCTAGTGGGATAATTCCAAACACAAGAAAAAATCTCTAAATTTCGAGCATGAAACTATTTTCAACCGACATCAAGATTTCGAAGGAGAAGGTTCTCAATTTCGGGATCTTTGTTTTCAACCGAGTTCAAGATTTTGAAAAAGGAGGTTCTCAATTTATTTTTGCTATATTTTTATATATATTTTTTTTCGGTGAATATACATTCACCGATTGTTTGAAGACTGCTAGACCGATTTGGATTTTTTGTTTTTGTTTTGTTTGAATACTTCACAGTTAGTCCCATTGTCATCAGGTCAGGATCTGATAATGGGATCCTGGAGAAATCGAGGGAAATCTTCAGCTATTTTATTTTATTTCATCATATGGCTACATGTCACTGGATATAGATAGGCATGTCTTCCATAGGGTAGTAGTAGTGGGAAAGTGCTGCGAGGTCCAGATGGGATAGTGCAGCTGCCAAGATTGTTACTCTTTTAGCACAACCCAGGGATCACGAGTAGGGTTGTCTAAGGTGTTTCCTACGGACGGAGAGTGACATTGATTCGACTATTGGCACACCTATAGTGATTTGAGATTTTTTACAGTAGCTCCGACATTTGCTTTTGGAAAGGTGGAGGCTAAGTGAATCGTTTCTTTTTTGTTTAAAATTATTTATGGATTACAGACTATGTTAACATGATAAAGTCAAGCTGGTCCTTATAATAGGATTGTACCTAATACGCATTACCTACATACTTATTTATAGGTGCTTAAATATAATCCTAGATTAACTTAAACGTATTACTTGAGCTGTATTTTGATGTGTATGATGAATTTACGAGCATTAGCTAGGTTTACTTTACAGTCTGCTAGGATTTACTCCGAGGTTTATTTACTGAAGCGTACAATACAGGAGACAAGAGAATAGTAAAAACTATTAATCTCTATAACTTCCGTTTTTGACCATTGATGCAATGTACACTGTAAGGTAGAATTCATAATTGAGTGAAGTTATTTATAAATAAATAAATATTATGGAACAATCTTACACAAACCGACCTAGTCCCACAGTAAGCTCAATAAGGCTTGTGTTGTGGTTACTAGACGACGATATATACATATAATAGATAAATACTTATATACATAGAAAACATCCATAACCTGTAATTAACGTACGTACGTTTGTGGGTTGTACGTGTAATTTGACATGTAATATTTTAAATATTATAAATAAATGACTATGACTTACTCAGGAACCACATGATAAAATCCATGATTAACACAGAAATAAACGCCCTAACCATATTTGTACATTTGCAAACAGCTTTGTACTCGTATGCCCGGAGCTGGAAGATAACTCCACGCAAAATTATGAATTCTACTTTAGATTTCATGCTTTAATATTTTCCATTAATGTTATAAATTTCGCTAATAAATCATAACCTCATCCGCTCAGCTCAGCAGGGAGTGGGACGGAAGGAGACGCAAGTCTAATGCAACTACTATAATAATAACAAGGAACGAATTGTAGTATAGTTAGTTACTCAAGGCCATAGCTTGAGGATATTGTAGGGCAGTGCACTTACCTTCAACAGAATTACTTGAACAGAACAGAGCTTAGGCACCTCATTGTTTCTTGCGCGCAAGTAACAATGAGGTACCTAAACTCTGTTCTGTTCTGTGCTGCAGCCGCGGCATTATACAAGATTTTATAATATGAAACTAACTGGTCTCTGTCACCAGGCCGCGGTGTAAGTTATCAGCCTAATCCGTGGCTGCATGTTTAAGGCTCCGTCAGACTGGCGCGTTTTGTGAGTGGGGCGCTATAAGAGCGGCGTCACACTCGCGGTTTCATGATATATAACTAGCCAAATTGAGGCTAGAAATGATATCATGAAATGCCGCCACTTCATACCATTTCATGCCCGATATAGGAATAGCGAGGAATACATTTCTCTTATCGATCTGCCGTATTTTTAGGCACATCAAGATATGCATGGCCAAATATTAGGCATAGCATGAAATACCTAGGAATTTCATGATTAGGCGAATTTTACGACCGAGAAACATATATTGAGTTAGCGGAGATAGGGAGTGGCATTCGAACCTTACTAATTGACTTTAATTTGATCTCAGTCATAGCAGGTATTTTTGTTCGCATAATTAATTCATCGGTCATTGATGATAGAGAATGGTGTTAAAAATGTGTCAAATGAAATATCTAAAGAATCACACCATGCAATCCTGGGTAAGTTCATCTAAACCAGGGGTCGGCAAACCGCGGCTCGCGGGCCGCATTCGGCTCTTTGAAGGGTCAGTTGTGGCTCTTCCCCTTAATTTTTTTTAAATAAAATATTACAGTAAAAAAACATAAAACAGACAACTGCGGCTCTATGAGCTTCCGAAAATTCCATGTTTCCGCCATCAGGCTCTTTGTCAAAAAAGTTTGCCAACCCCTGATCTAAACGAATAATTTATTACACAATTCTATGAGCAGACGATCAACGTAATTTTAAATAAAGTTCTTCTTTGTATAACCTTTAAGTTGTGTCAATTAGTAGGTAGCGCAAGTTCGCGCGACGAGAGAAGGCAAATACACGTTTATAATCAGGGCCCGTAATTTTCATGCCGATGACATCAATTTGACGTCACGCTCCATATAGGATGATCCCAAATAGTTTTATTGTAAATTATTAATCATTAGTCGTCAATCATTTTAATCATGTACAAATGACTTCAAAAGTACTCTATTTACACATGATATAAATAATAACTACTTGATACGTGAAACGTAAATAAAACTATTTGATTTGTTTTTATACATACATTTTATTACATGGTATTGCTAACAACACATTACAATTCATTAGAAAACAGAATTCCTCTCTAACGTAAAGCACGCCATCCTTCTTGCATTAACTCCCATGCAATGAAAATCTAAGTCATCTTCGCGTTCATACGGAAAGCAATATTCATAAAAATCTTTTTTTTTTTTGTAATCGTATTTTTGTTTGTTGTGTGGTTAATTATTCCAACTTCTCTGCTAAAATGAACATGTATAATTGATGGACACATTTTTTCTGATTTTAACAACTAAAATTAGGAAATCAGTATTTTTATTTCTCAGTGGCACTTGTAACATTTTTGACAGAACGTTTTTTTAATGAGAACGAATAAAAAAGGTTACATTTAAAAAAGGTTTTATTACATATTGATTTATAAACAGCCAAGGAAATTGATTTGTGTAATATTACGTACTTTGTCATAGTGACAATCAACATCTAGACGATAGAGATTTCATATTATTGTCACTGTGACAAGGTTCTAAATGGTATGCAAATCAAAGTCCTGGGCTATACCTACACGAATAACCAGATAATTAATGATATTATTTACAAACGAGGTTTTGTACAGTATAATATACAAGTTAGTTTTGTACATAATTATTTACAAATTAATTTGAAACATATTTACATTTCTACTTTATTTGCCCCTTATATTTTGATTCGAAGTTAATAATTAGAATTTGCTCAAGGTTTTTAGGGGTCATGCTGCATCGCCGGTTTGTAAAAATCCATTTTAATATTGAAAAGGACCTTTCAACTTCTACAGATGTAATAGGGGCATACTTAAAATAAGGCCATAAATCTATTTTCTCATTGCTTCCATCAAGACGAACTTCTTTATTGTCGTTTAAGTCGGCCATTATTTGCATGGTTGGTAATTCCTTGTTTTTGTGTAAGACTGTTTTATGCTTTTTATAAATAAATTTTCCTTTTTCATGCAGATTAACCCTTGATAATTTGCCTGTCACAGTTTTAACTACTTGTAGCGACTCACTCAATGTCAGCGTAGAACTCTCCATTTGCTTGGTAGCTTTTACTAAAACTGTGCAGCTTATAAATTATAATGCTGGAAACGAAGGACGACTACAGGGGGATTTTATTTCATACCATTTTATGCAATACTTACTTGTACAAAAAGGGTCAAAAGGAGAGTGAAATTGGCACAAACATTTTTTGACCTATTTAAATACGTTGCATACAATACTTTTTATTTGACTACTTGCTTATACATTAATCTGCGAAATTAAAAAAAAAAACTATAAATTTAAGTAGTTAGGTAATTGATTTGGCGAAACACAAGTAAGTTGCGTCGGAACCATATTTAACCTGTAACATACATCACTATCACTACATAGTATAAAACAAAGTCGCTTTCCGCTGTCTGTCCCTATGTATGCTTAGGTTTTAAAAATACGCAACGGATTTTGATGCGGTTTTTTTAAATAGTAATAGTGATTCAAGACGAACGTTTATATGTATAATACATGCATAATATAGTAATATTGCCCGGAGCATTATCAGTGTTTTTCTACTGAAAAACACTGATAATTTCAGAGGTTTCTACTGTGATGTCGTAAATAAACACATTTTTTGCGCTTACATTGCAAACGCTGCTGGCTGAAACCTATGAGATAGATCAAAATAGTGTACTGCGACACAGTATGGTCACCTTAAAAAGGTCTACAAAAAAGTCCGTGATAGTATATGTCTATCTCTAAGGGATAACCCACAACCATTTTTTATCCCGAGCAAAGCCGGGGCGGGTCGCTAGTAAATAATAAAATGTTATAGGTGTTCCTTCGAAAACGAAGTACTTACCCTTAACAACGTATCTCATAGACTTGTGCCGTGCCGTGCCTGGTTTCTTCAAACGAAAATCGAGACTATACAACCTCACAACTGTAAGAAAAACAGCCTGTATTACTAGTCTGTATTTAAACAGCCGTAGAAACTCATTATCGGAGCTCTGGCGATGATGGCGGATAACGCTCGAGATCCAGCACAAAGCAGACCCCTACAGCGGTATTCCGCTAGGCTCCCTTCCTACAGCACTTAGATTATTCAAACGAAAGAGACAGATATTTTGTCTTTGGATATTCGCGATAGGCCCTCAGCGTGTGGTAAGAATCGCTTTTTAGCGATAAGACCGCCTGTTGTTTACCTCTATTCTGACTTTATGCATTTTCTGTACTGGTTTTCTTTTTGAGGTGTTCAATAAAGAGTATTCGTATTGTAAATCTTACTTAGCACTCACCTTTGCAAACCCAATGTCAATTCCTGTCGGGGGTAAAATCCAGAGACACGGAATACTGGTTACGGTTAGTCTGAGCTTTCCACTCGCTTGTGCCGACCAAGGCCGACCAACGTAACTGTAAATAAAGCTATTGCTGCCGAGCCTGCGAGCTCTCACTTGTTGTAAGTAAGTGAAATAGTAGCAATATAGGGAACAGCTACGAGCCTGCGAGCCCCACTTGATGTTATCGGTGGAAAAGTAGCACCTTAGAGGCGCTTGCTAACTGTGCTTGATGTGGTGAGTAACGCTAGCAGAGTATCATGTAGATAGGATAATTGCTTCCGAGCCTGCGAGCTCTCACCTGATGTGAGTGAAACAGTAGCAATATAGGGGACAGCTACGAGCCTGCGAGCCCCACTTGATGTTATCGGTGGAAAAGTAGCACCTTAGAGGCGCTTGCTAGCTGTGCTTGTTGTGGTCAGTAACGCTAGCAGAGTATCATGTAGATAGGATAATTGCTTCCGAGCCTGCGAGCTCTCACCTGATGTGAGTGAAACAGTAGCAATATAGGGACCTGATACAGAGCCTGCGAGCCAGCTTGATGTAATAATGAGAAATGGGCACTTCGGGAACGAAGTACCTGTCAGTATGGCCGTGTGAGATATACAGACTGTGAGATAAATAATGGCCAAAAACGTACAGTTTCATCACTTCCAGTATCGAATCTACATCTAAAGTAATCCATAAGTTGAAATCTAAGAAGTTGAAATTGTAAGGTAGACGTAAGTTTTCAAATACCGCAACTACCTTTAATGTATTGTTTTGTGACCGTGACTGCCAGAATGCAAATAATGCAACTATCGAATTATATCAGAGATAATTGCAGTTTCATTTCTATTCTTTTCCGTTAATCCTTATTAGATTATTTGGATTGAAATTAGTAAATATGCTTGCTAACTTAAATATTACGTATCTGGATATCCTGTATTCAATTATTATAGTCGAGTTGACAATAATCGAATAATTGTACAAGTAAATAATCTCGTCAAGTGTAATAATTTAGCATTGCTAATTATTATTCACTTGAAGTTATTTACAAGGAGTAAATATATTACTTGAACCTTTACGTATTTTGCGAAGCGGATATCCTATATTGCTGTCACATTATGATTAAGTAAACGATACTAAATATTGATGGTTTAGTAAATAATAACTTATTATCATTTTTAAATTATATTTTCATCTATTTTGAACTAAGCAAATATATTTACTATTTATACTATTTCCAATTATTTCGATAACCGGATGTGCCGGTAATATAGAATTCTTGTCCTGCCAGGTAGTAGAAGGGGTAATGGGTAAGCCCTTATAAACAAGTGTCTGGCAGTTGTGGGACACATTGGTGATTGGAGAGCTAACCAGCAAGAACCAAGTTAAGTGTAACATTGATTACTCACCTCTAAATAATATCGAGGGTTAGTTGAATAAAATGTATTGGTGTGTACCTTGTTACCGTGTACCTAATAATGTATTCAAATATATAAACGTGTAATACTGTATTTCAAGTTGGTGCATGGTACAACGTACACACCAACCTTATATTGGAAATAATTTAGCCTTTCTGATTACATGAGATTATATATATATATTACTCTGTTTTTGCTACAAGTGTTGAATATATTATGTGCAGAATATTATGATTAATGGCCTTACGGGATACTTGTAGTAATGGTTGAGGAATTAGAATGGATTTAAGATCCTTTGTTTTATATCTTGACTTACTTAGTGGTGATGGCAGTATTGCAACATTGATTAAATTATTCGGAATTATTATAAGTAATATTCTTTAATAAACATCATTGCATTTACCATGGTCGTTCTTAAAATTTTATATTAATAAAATGGACTCTCACCTTTAATCTATTCAATGTTGAATAAATGAAATAAATTATATTTTGTCTTTTATTAACTACATCTGACAAGTGCGAAGTTTTGTGTAGAAAATCTAAAATTTTTTTTTATACCACGACGGTGGCAAACAAGTATACGGCCCGCCTGATGGTAAGTAGCTACCGTAGCCTATGGACGCCCTTTACAAAAGGGAGGGCTAGAGGAACATGTCCCTCATCGTCGACACACTGGGTCCTCTTTGAGCTCTTTGGCAACCTTACTCACGAGCAGGAACACAACACTACGAGTATGTGTAGGGTCTAGTGCTATTACAAGAACATTCAAGATTCTTAAATAATTTTCCACAGTATATTTACTTCACTTGCGATATAATTCAAGTTCAAGATTGACTTGGCTAGTTTTAAAGAGCTCGTAATGGTTCGTGTATACACACGGCACGGCTGATGCGTCGCCATTTCTTTTTCCTTTGAACTTGGCTGGACACGCTGCCGCGTGTCTAGATAGGACGTTTCAGAATGTTCTACTTACAGGCACAGGCTTCTCATTATACAAGAAGAGGGTGGAGGCTCTGCTTAATAGTGAAGATCGGGAACTTCACATTTACACATTCGTTATCTCACCTTCAATGCTTTTAGAATTGGCAAATTGTAAATTTTAGGAAATGCGTATTATTTACATAAAATGTTTTAAGCACCTTCATTCATTTCATGTAATTGTATTAACCCTTTAATTTGAATTTACAATTGCGGGCAAATTCTCGCGGGTAATTACATTAACACCTCCGTTGTACAACCTTCATAATCGTATTCATGTGTAAGCAGAGCAGGTATAGGTAGAGGTAGGTATCTTACGAGTAACACACGCGTTTCGGAGCCCCTTGTCAAAACGGCCCCAGGTAAAATATTCCCGACACTATCATCGGGTTGAAACTCCAAAGATAATAAACGACATTTATTAGTTTTCTGTGTAATCTAAATGCAATATACAATAAAATAATAAATTAATTTTTAAAATACTATTAGAAAACAATAGTAATGCCAAGAGAAAGCCTTCGGTCGGAATTATCATTTGTAAGCAAGTATATATTAAGTAGTCCGAAAGAACAAGTTAAATTAATGAAATTGGTATTTCATCGCCCTGGTCTTCTTAATTGGCAATCAAACAATTATATCGACAACGTTAAAATGACTTGATAAAAAATATTTAAATAAGTAGGTAAGTTAAAAACAAAACCAGCCAAGTGCGAGTCGAGCTCGCGCCCTGAGGGTTCCGTACACCACACAATTTTAACAATTAAGAACATGGCTATAAAAACAATTGGATTGAGGGTCAAATTCTTTATACGCAATTTTTTTTGATGGAACGACAAATAAACGATTGTTGGTGTAAGACCTACCGTTTTGCCACATGATTAGCTAGGTCTTTGGGAAGTACCCTATAGGTTTTGTAAGTTTGTAATTGCAATTTTTTTTCTTGTGATAGAACAACTAATTAACCATTTACGGAATTTTTCCTTTATTAATGCGGTAAAATCCTCCTCCTTGCCAAATTCTAATTCTATAGGAAGTGCTTTATAGGTTTTGGGTCCCCTGCGAAGTGTTAGAAAATAAGTCTTAAATGGCCGTATCTTTGGATTAAATTGTCTTAGAAGCTTGATATTTTTTACAGCTTTAAGGGACCGTAGACATACGCGATTGATGTACCTATATTTCAACTGGATAGCTTCCTGACAAACAGATAGACAGACAGACGGACAACAAAGTTATCCTACAAGGGTTCCGTTTTAACACTAAAAAAAAGATGAATGCTATACAGCTTTTACTCGTTTCTGATAATTTCTTCGTTTGTAGACTTTTCTCTCAAAAATATGTCTTAATATATCAAAGCGGAGTCATACTTAATAATAATATGTATACATACATAAAAAAATACAGTAGAGTAAAATATTTTACGCACCTGGTGCAACTCGTAAAAGCTTATGTACCAACGTATATAGTGTTAAGTATGTAAATGTCGCAGGGAAATTATTAAAACAGAGATTTGAACAAATCTCTAAGGGATATGATCAAATCACGCAGGATGTTAAAATGGAGACTCCATATCATCATTTCCCTAGAAAAATTCAGGAATTTCACCAAATTACTGACTCTGTTTAGTGGGAAGACAAAATCGGCCAAAAAACGTGACACGCTTTTTCATTTCACTAGATTTGTTTAGGTATTTGACAAAATCCCTAACCACTACAGTAAGTTGATGAAACGAACTCAAAAAGTCAACTAGTTATATCATTTCGCTAAACAAGTTTAGTGAAATTATAAAGTCTCAACTGGAAGATGGTATATGGTGATTTGATTAAATCTCTGAACTGGTTTAGTGAAATAACGAAAGGAAAAAATACAATATTTTACTTTACAGTTATGCGATTTTATCAAATCTCTGACTAGATAAAGTGAAACAGATATTTAATCAGAGATTTTAACAAAGCTCTAAGGGATATGATCAAATCACGCAGGATGTTAAAATGGAAAATCCATATCATCATTTCCCTAGAAATTCAGTCATTTCACCAAATCACTAACTCTGTTCAGTGGAAAGACAAAATCGGCCGGTGCAATATTTGTGAACATCCAGTGCATGCAACATGTGGAAGTACTGTTGGGGAGGAAGGTTAAGGCTTAGTCGTTAATTGCCAATTTTGTCCAAAAGAAAGCAATATTAGAGCTGAGAGGGAAAATGCAGCAACATTTTTGAAGATATACTAAAGAAAGATTGAAGATATGACTTGAAGATATAGACTAGATTACGTGAAATTGTTACATAAAATGTCAAAAGTAGGTAAGTTGTTTATGCCATCAAAAACAAAACTTGTAAAAAAAACCATGTCTCGCAACTCAGTTCTTCTACCATAAAAAGTTGTGAGATTCATGTAACACCAAGTCGGTTGATTTATTCAGTCCCTACTTAAGGGACCTTCTGTCTTAAGTTATTACGTAATTAGCTAATCTAACAACATCTTATAGTGACCGTGAGCATGCACTGGATTTTCACAAATAACGCACCTTCCAATTATGTCTTTCCACTAAACAGTCAGTGATTTGGTGAAATGACTAAATTTTTCTAGGGAAATGATGATATGGATTCTCCATTTTAACATCCTGCGTGATTTGATCATATCCCTTAGAGATTTGTTAAAATCTCTGTTTTAATATCTGTTTCACTTTATCTACTCAGAGATTTGATCAAATCGCTTTACTGTAAAATGTTGTATTCGGTACTTGCTTTCGTCATTTCACTAAATCAGTTAAGAGATTTAATCAAATCACCATATACCATCTTCCAGTTGAGATTTTATTATTTCACTAAACTCGTTTAGCGAAATGATAAAACTAGCTGACTTATTGAGTTCGTTTCGTCAACTTACTGTCGTAGTTGCGACAAGTTGCCGCAAGGTTGAGACAGAATAACAGCGTTGCAAATTTCTCACCTGCAATTTGCAACATTATGCTGAGTCTTTGCATGTTCTTGATTGTACACATTGTGGAACTTTAATGAAACACCAGCATTTCCCATATTTATATTTAAGCTTCTTTTTTTCTGTATTTAATGTGTTACTTTTCAACTTTTTAATGTTTCTGTTTTGTGTTTAAGTTTTGTAATCTCACCTTTTTTTGTTCTGTAATGTGTGCTTTTTGAGAATAAAATGTTTCTTTCTTTCTTCTTTCTTTCTAGTTAGGGATTTTGTCAATTTCCTAAAAAAAACTAGTGAAATGAAAAAGCGTATCGCGCTTATTGGCCGATTTTGTCTTTCCACTAAACAGAGTCAGTGATTTGGTGAAAAGACTGATTGTTTCTAGGGAAATGATGATATGAAGTCTCCATTTTAACATCCTGCGTAATTTGATCATATCCCTTAGAGATTTGTTCAAATCTCTGTTTTAATCATTTCCCTGCGACATAAATACTGTCTTTATTAATTTATCTCCTTTCAATATTTGCCCAAGCAAAGCGTCCGAGCAAAGCAGAAATTAATGCAAAGGAGCTTATCAAGTAGGTACTTGTAATGTTGCAGATGAAATCTTGTGACATCCAAAAGAAACAAGATTTATTTCGTTTCCTAATTAGGTTTCCCCTGGATATGCACTCGGGAAACTGGGTGAGGCTGAAGTGTCAACTTTGTTTTGAGAGCCTTCTTCGGTGCTTTTATATCTACATATTATGGGTACCTATGTCGTTTTAATTTACACGCTAAGATTCGGAATTTCTAGTGGGATAATTCCAAACACAAGAAAAAATCTCTAAATTTCGAGCATGAAACTATTTTCAACCGACATCAAGATTTCGAAGGAGAAGGTTCTCAATTTCGGGATCTTTGTTTTCAACCGAGTTCAAGATTTTGAAAAAGGAGGTTCTCAATTTATTTTTGCTATATTTTTATATATATTTTTTTTCGGTGAATATACATTCACCGATTGTTTGAAGACTGCTAGACCGATTTGGATTTTTTGTTTTTGTTTTGTTTGAATACTTCACAGTTAGTCCCATTGTCATCAGGTCAGGATCTGATAATGGGATCCTGGAGAAATCGAGGGAAATCTTCAGCTATTTTATTTTATTTCATCATATGGCTACATGTCACTGGATATAGATAGGCATGTCTTCCATAGGGTAGTAGTAGTGGGAAAGTGCTGCGAGGTCCAGATGGGATAGTGCAGCTGCCAAGATTGTTACTCTTTTAGCACAACCCAGGGATCACGAGTAGGGTTGTCTAAGGTGTTTCCTACGGACGGAGAGTGACATTGATTCGACTATTGGCACACCTATAGTGATTTGAGATTTTTTACAGTAGCTCCGACATTTGCTTTTGGAAAGGTGGAGGCTAAGTGAATCGTTTCTTTTTTGTTTAAAATTATTTATGGATTACAGACTATGTTAACATGATAAAGTCAAGCTGGTCCTTATAATAGGATTGTACCTAATACGCATTACCTACATACTTATTTATAGGTGCTTAAATATAATCCTAGATTAACTTAAACGTATTACTTGAGCTGTATTTTGATGTGTATGATGAATTTACGAGCATTAGCTAGGTTTACTTTACAGTCTGCTAGGATTTACTCCGAGGTTTATTTACTGAAGCGTACAATACAGGAGACAAGAGAATAGTAAAAACTATTAATCTCTATAACTTCCGTTTTTGACCATTGATGCAATGTACACTGTAAGGTAGAATTCATAATTGAGTGAAGTTATTTATAAATAAATAAATATTATGGAACAATCTTACACAAACCGACCTAGTCCCACAGTAAGCTCAATAAGGCTTGTGTTGTGGTTACTAGACGACGATATATACATATAATAGATAAATACTTATATACATAGAAAACATCCATAACCTGTAATTAACGTACGTACGTTTGTGGGTTGTACGTGTAATTTGACATGTAATATTTTAAATATTATAAATAAATGACTATGACTTACTCAGGAACCACATGATAAAATCCATGATTAACACAGAAATAAACGCCCTAACCATATTTGTACATTTGCAAACAGCTTTGTACTCGTATGCCCGGAGCTGGAAGATAACTCCACGCAAAATTATGAATTCTACTTTAGATTTCATGCTTTAATATTTTCCATTAATGTTATAAATTTCGCTAATAAATCATAACCTCATCCGCTCAGCTCAGCAGGGAGTGGGACGGAAGGAGACGCAAGTCTAATGCAACTACTATAATAATAACAAGGAACGAATTGTAGTATAGTTAGTTACTCAAGGCCATAGCTTGAGGATATTGTAGGGCAGTGCACTTACCTTCAACAGAATTACTTGAACAGAACAGAGCTTAGGCACCTCATTGTTTCTTGCGCGCAAGTAACAATGAGGTACCTAAACTCTGTTCTGTTCTGTGCTGCAGCCGCGGCATTATACAAGATTTTATAATATGAAACTAACTGGTCTCTGTCACCAGGCCGCGGTGTAAGTTATCAGCCTAATCCGTGGCTGCATGTTTAAGGCTCCGTCAGACTGGCGCGTTTTGTGAGTGGGGCGCTATAAGAGCGGCGTCACACTCGCGGTTTCATGATATATAACTAGCCAAATTGAGGCTAGAAATGATATCATGAAATGCCGCCACTTCATACCATTTCATGCCCGATATAGGAATAGCGAGGAATACATTTCTCTTATCGATCTGCCGTATTTTTAGGCACATCAAGATATGCATGGCCAAATATTAGGCATAGCATGAAATACCTAGGAATTTCATGATTAGGCGAATTTTACGACCGAGAAACATATATTGAGTTAGCGGAGATAGGGAGTGGCATTCGAACCTTACTAATTGACTTTAATTTGATCTCAGTCATAGCAGGTATTTTTGTTCGCATAATTAATTCATCGGTCATTGATGATAGAGAATGGTGTTAAAAATGTGTCAAATGAAATATCTAAAGAATCACACCATGCAATCCTGGGTAAGTTCATCTAAACCAGGGGTCGGCAAACCGCGGCTCGCGGGCCGCATTCGGCTCTTTGAAGGGTCAGTTGTGGCTCTTCCCCTTAATTTTTTTTAAATAAAATATTACAGTAAAAAAACATAAAACAGACAACTGCGGCTCTATGAGCTTCCGAAAATTCCATGTTTCCGCCATCAGGCTCTTTGTCAAAAAAGTTTGCCAACCCCTGATCTAAACGAATAATTTATTACACAATTCTATGAGCAGACGATCAACGTAATTTTAAATAAAGTTCTTCTTTGTATAACCTTTAAGTTGTGTCAATTAGTAGGTAGCGCAAGTTCGCGCGACGAGAGAAGGCAAATACACGTTTATAATCAGGGCCCGTAATTTTCATGCCGATGACATCAATTTGACGTCACGCTCCATATAGGATGATCCCAAATAGTTTTATTGTAAATTATTAATCATTAGTCGTCAATCATTTTAATCATGTACAAATGACTTCAAAAGTACTCTATTTACACATGATATAAATAATAACTACTTGATACGTGAAACGTAAATAAAACTATTTGATTTGTTTTTATACATACATTTTATTACATGGTATTGCTAACAACACATTACAATTCATTAGAAAACAGAATTCCTCTCTAACGTAAAGCACGCCATCCTTCTTGCATTAACTCCCATGCAATGAAAATCTAAGTCATCTTCGCGTTCATACGGAAAGCAATATTCATAAAAATCTTTTTTTTTTTTGTAATCGTATTTTTGTTTGTTGTGTGGTTAATTATTCCAACTTCTCTGCTAAAATGAACATGTATAATTGATGGACACATTTTTTCTGATTTTAACAACTAAAATTAGGAAATCAGTATTTTTATTTCTCAGTGGCACTTGTAACATTTTTGACAGAACGTTTTTTTAATGAGAACGAATAAAAAAGGTTACATTTAAAAAAGGTTTTATTACATATTGATTTATAAACAGCCAAGGAAATTGATTTGTGTAATATTACGTACTTTGTCATAGTGACAATCAACATCTAGACGATAGAGATTTCATATTATTGTCACTGTGACAAGGTTCTAAATGGTATGCAAATCAAAGTCCTGGGCTATACCTACACGAATAACCAGATAATTAATGATATTATTTACAAACGAGGTTTTGTACAGTATAATATACAAGTTAGTTTTGTACATAATTATTTACAAATTAATTTGAAACATATTTACATTTCTACTTTATTTGCCCCTTATATTTTGATTCGAAGTTAATAATTAGAATTTGCTCAAGGTTTTTAGGGGTCATGCTGCATCGCCGGTTTGTAAAAATCCATTTTAATATTGAAAAGGACCTTTCAACTTCTACAGATGTAATAGGGGCATACTTAAAATAAGGCCATAAATCTATTTTCTCATTGCTTCCATCAAGACGAACTTCTTTATTGTCGTTTAAGTCGGCCATTATTTGCATGGTTGGTAATTCCTTGTTTTTGTGTAAGACTGTTTTATGCTTTTTATAAATAAATTTTCCTTTTTCATGCAGATTAACCCTTGATAATTTGCCTGTCACAGTTTTAACTACTTGTAGCGACTCACTCAATGTCAGCGTAGAACTCTCCATTTGCTTGGTAGCTTTTACTAAAACTGTGCAGCTTATAAATTATAATGCTGGAAACGAAGGACGACTACAGGGGGATTTTATTTCATACCATTTTATGCAATACTTACTTGTACAAAAAGGGTCAAAAGGAGAGTGAAATTGGCACAAACATTTTTTGACCTATTTAAATACGTTGCATACAATACTTTTTATTTGACTACTTGCTTATACATTAATCTGCGAAATTAAAAAAAAAACTATAAATTTAAGTAGTTAGGTAATTGATTTGGCGAAACACAAGTAAGTTGCGTCGGAACCATATTTAACCTGTAACATACATCACTATCACTACATAGTATAAAACAAAGTCGCTTTCCGCTGTCTGTCCCTATGTATGCTTAGGTTTTAAAAATACGCAACGGATTTTGATGCGGTTTTTTTAAATAGTAATAGTGATTCAAGACGAACGTTTATATGTATAATACATGCATAATATAGTAATATTGCCCGGAGCATTATCAGTGTTTTTCTACTGAAAAACACTGATAATTTCAGAGGTTTCTACTGTGATGTCGTAAATAAACACATTTTTTGCGCTTACATTGCAAACGCTGCTGGCTGAAACCTATGAGATAGATCAAAATAGTGTACTGCGACACAGTATGGTCACCTTAAAAAGGTCTACAAAAAAGTCCGTGATAGTATATGTCTATCTCTAAGGGATAACCCACAACCATTTTTTATCCCGAGCAAAGCCGGGGCGGGTCGCTAGTAAATAATAAAATGTTATAGGTGTTCCTTCGAAAACGAAGTACTTACCCTTAACAACGTATCTCATAGACTTGTGCCGTGCCGTGCCTGGTTTCTTCAAACGAAAATCGAGACTATACAACCTCACAACTGTAAGAAAAACAGCCTGTATTACTAGTCTGTATTTAAACAGCCGTAGAAACTCATTATCGGAGCTCTGGCGATGATGGCGGATAACGCTCGAGATCCAGCACAAAGCAGACCCCTACAGCGGTATTCCGCTAGGCTCCCTTCCTACAGCACTTAGATTATTCAAACGAAAGAGACAGATATTTTGTCTTTGGATATTCGCGATAGGCCCTCAGCGTGTGGTAAGAATCGCTTTTTAGCGATAAGACCGCCTGTTGTTTACCTCTATTCTGACTTTATGCATTTTCTGTACTGGTTTTCTTTTTGAGGTGTTCAATAAAGAGTATTCGTATTGTAAATCTTACTTAGCACTCACCTTTGCAAACCCAATGTCAATTCCTGTCGGGGGTAAAATCCAGAGACACGGAATACTGGTTACGGTTAGTCTGAGCTTTCCACTCGCTTGTGCCGACCAAGCTATTGGAAGATCCCTCCGAGGGCTCCGAGGTACAAAGGAGGTGATAGTGAAATGTAGAACATTTCTGAACGTTGCCTGAAGCGGACTTTATTGAGGTCGAGTCGGATAATTTACATTCATTGCGCCGTACTACCACTGACGAAAAATTGTTTCATCCAAACATGCTTAAAGTGAGCGTTACAGTTTGCATTAGTTTGCAACACAATATGCAAAAACTTCCGCAACTTCAAAAAGTTTTAAATAAAAACAATAGGAGGAAGGTAGGTAATATGTATGTACCTATTTACTAACACAAGATGAATGACGGAAAAGAAAGACTAAATTATAATATCAGCCGAAACCGAACGATGTCCATTGCTGACAAAAATAATAGGTATATAATGAATCAATGACCGGTGCGCCATCCCACGGCTTTAAAAACGTTGTAGACAATCAGATACTATATGAAATGTTTAAATATTCGCATACAATATGAGAAGCAATATTTAATTTAATAAAGGGCATAGCGTCAACTGCGCCATTTCGCCGGCTTAAGGCCGTTATTACATCCACGCGCAGGATAAAACGGGTTCCGTACAATCTCTTACATTCCGTACAATGGTGGTTCGCACCTGTCGCCTGCGATGTGATGACACTTCACTCGAAAACTGACCAATTATCGAACAATATTTATGTTTTCATCAAAAATTGAAACCTATACATATAAAACAAAGCTCGGTTACATCATTTAGAATTCAAGAACGGCGGGATCTATTTTAATGATTCATTATTTGTTGGATTTGGCGCCGCCTCGAATAGCAGAATAACTATTAAAATATTTTAGAAATAAAATATAAAAAGGAATTTGGTGGTATGAAGTAGACATGTGCGCCGCGCCGCCGCGCCGCCGCCGCCGACAATTTTTCCACGCCGCCGCCGCCGATGATTTTGACCGGCGTAGAATCGGCGTGGCAATTTTTAAGTCTTTATCTTGTTTTAATGCCCGGAAATGGTAGTGAGTGGCCAGTATACTACTTCTTTTAAAATAATGCTTTTCCTTCTTCACTTATTCCTTGCCGGTGTACCAACTGACGTTATTTTTGCTGTCATTTCAAGATTTACGTAGACGACTTATCGATTATTCATACCGTCTGGTTTTTAAATTATAGGTTTATATTTTTGTATAATTTTCTTTTTCCGGCTTTTGAATAGAAAGCATTTTGATTTACTTTTTTTTCCCTAAAATAAGAGTGAAGTAACAATTTTTTATTTTTTGACTAACTCCAAAAAGCTGCAGGTTCTCATTTGTTGTTTTCATTTCGCGAAGACGACTGGGTTAGTTTTTTTTTGTTTAAATGGCCTATTCTCATTAGGTCAAGTTTGATTTTAGGATCGAGAGAGAGATATATATTTACGTTATGTTAAGTATAGTTACGTAACGTTACACCTGCAGTTAATTGTAATTTACGTGCTTTTATAATATCTCGCACATTTTCGCTCTGCTAGCGACACTTAATACTTAATAGTAAAGTGGAACTGTGGATATCACTATAACATGATTTCAACTACTATTTGGAAAAGATGCTTCAATTTTGTTTTAAAGTTACTCGTTCTTTTTATCCGATGCTACTGACGTTCGTTAGGCGCATGGATTTATCGTGGTTCATCGATGTTCATCAGTACTCTTATTTTTGCTATTAACATAGAATAGATCTTCGCAAGCCGCTCGCAGCGGGGATGATTGGATGAAATAAGTAACACAAATAATTGAAAAAAGCTAAATTCTGTTATTTAATCAAGGAATCTAATCTATAATTATTTTTGCATTGCTTAGAGTGATGCATTATTGAACATTTATTCATCTTAGTTACTTGACCCATAGCTTAATTGGGAACATGCGTGCAAAATATTTAATTGAATTTGTTCAATAAACACGTTCAACAACAATACCAAATTAATTTAAAATCGTGGGAATCCGTAATAATTTTATAATATTTTTGTAAAGATATTTTTATGAATAACCCAAATATATTTTTACTTGGTGATGAATACCTCAACTACAACTGTATAGGTAAAAACGCATTGTTTCGTGCCCAAAAGTTACAAAAACATTCCAAAAACTTATTCCTTCCAAAGAGTTTTCCGCAACTATGAGGCCGGTGACGTCATAAACCTAATGCTTTTTGTATGGGGCCTTTGACGTGCGTCGCAGATGCCTAAGGTTTTTTCTCATTTTTGACGTTTCAAGGCTACAATAGATAGTAGGTTTATTAGAGACATTTGAATCTAACGGGAAATATAATCAAATGACGTCTTCCCAAAAATTCATATATGTTGCGAATCGGTAAAGCGATCGAGCCCTGGTAAGGTGTATTGATGTTGGTTCAAACCCAGTTTGATTATTAACCCAAATAATCAAACCCAGTTTGATTATTAACCCAAATAATCAAACCCAGTTTGATTATTTTTCAATTTTTGTATTTGATTTAATAACAAATTAGAATCCAATCCATCCATCGAAGAACGATAAAATAAAATGTAGAATTTATTTCCTTAGCAAATTCGGGCTACCGCAAGCATCTTTGTCTTTTAGAACTTAGAATCAACATTTTCCCTCACAAATTACAAATTGTAAATCAGTCTGTTCTGCACTTGTTAACTTCGGGGCTTTTTGTATTATTATCGTAGTTGATTTTCAGGCAAGTGGTGACGCCAGTTCTACATGGATATAATTTTAAACAAAAAAAACCGAATTCACCTAGCCTCCACCTTTCCCAAAGCAAATGCTCGAGCTGCTGTAAAAAATACTCAAATACCTATAATAGTTGAAGGTGTGCCTATAATAGTTGAAGAGTTCCCTCGATTTCTCCAGGACCCCATCATCAGATCCTGACCTGGTTACAATGGGACCAACTGTAAAGTATACTCTTTCAAACAAAAAAATAATTTTCCGAATCGGTCCAGTCGTCTTCAAATAATCGGTGAACATACATAAAATAAAAAAAAGCAAAAACATAGATCCCGACGAATTGATAACCTCCTTCTTGAAATGTTGAAGTCGGTTGAAAATACTCAAATAACTATAAGTGTGCCTACAATTGTTGAAGAGTTCCCTCGATTTCTCCAGGATCCCATCATCAGATCCTGACCTGGTTACAATGGGACCAACTGTGAATTATCGATCAAAAAAAAATTTTTTCCAAATAGGTCCAGCCGTCTTCGAAAATCGGTGAACATACATAAAAAAAACGGGCCATGTGCGAGTCGGGCTCGCGCCCCGAGGGTTCCGTGCAAACCTATAGGAATATAAGTAAAAGTTCACCCATTGCGTTGACATAGAAGTTTGATTTTGTTACAGCTGAAAGGTATTATAGACCTGAGTATTTGATATGAATTTCAATTTAATACCTCTACGCGTTTACGAGGAAAAAGGTAGTAACTTTAAAATTAAAAAATATATTTTTGTATGATTTTACGAAAAATGTCTACTTTTCGTAATTTTTCCTTTGTCTGTGCTATATAAAGTTTCT
Organism: Pammene aurita; assembly: GCA_947086415.1. Lineage (NCBI taxonomy): Eukaryota > Metazoa > Arthropoda > Insecta > Lepidoptera > Tortricidae > Pammene > Pammene aurita. Next base: position 41,695,171 of record OX352296.1, on the reverse strand, counting down.
TCGTGCCAAGTTTCAAGTTTCTGAGTTTACGGGAAGTACCCTTTAGGTTTTGAGTTTCTTGCGAGTACTAAGTTTCAAAATATGCGACTTAAATTGCTATTTCTTTTGATTGCGTTGACATAAAAGTTTGGTTTTGCTACATCTGAAAGGTCCTATAGCCCTGAGTATTTGACATGAATTTCAATTTAATACCTCCACCCATTTACGAGGAAAAAGGTAGTAAGTTTAAAATTTAAAAAAATATTTTTTTGTATGATTTTACTAAAAATGTCTACTTTTTGTAATTTTTCCATTGTCTATGCTATATGACGTTGCTTTGTGCCAAATTTCAAGTTTCCTGAGAAAAATGGTCTTGACAGACAGACAGACGGACAACAAAGTGATCCTAAGTGTAACCTATTTTATGGGTTTTAAAAAGCTAGTCGTAGACAATCGTATACACTGTGGTACACACACTACTGAACCATGTCGGCAACTAGCCGACAACTTGACATATTGTCATGTTATCTGGCTATCAGCTGATAACTTGATAACTTCTCAGTTTATCATTTTATCAAGTTATCCGCTGTCAGTGACCATCATAAGCCTGCTGTAAATTTTTAGTTACATCATATAATAAAAAAAATTTTATAATTTTAAAGTTACTACCCCGATATACCTACAGGTTTGTACGGAACCCTCGGTGGTAGGGTTCCGGTTTTTTCCTTTCGAGGTACGGAACCCTAAAAAATAGCAAAAAAAAACAAAGATCCCGACGAATTGATAACCTCCTCCTTCCAAATCTTGAAGTCGGTTGAAAACATTAAGTACGGAGCTATAAATGTGGACCATAACTAGTACATCTTTTTGAAAATTCTTTAAAATCAAGTCTTTGATTTAAAATGTGCAATGTTTGCGAGACAATCATACGTTTTCAAAGATTTGGGGTGTTTTATTAAAGCAGTTTATCCTTCTAAATACTCAGTAGGCTTAAAGTCCCGTCAAATTCCCCAGGCATATTAAAAATATGTACCACGCCGATTTCACGCCGATCACGCCGCCGCCGCCGGTCAAAAAACGATCGGACGCCGCCGCCGATGATTTTCCCATCGGCGCACACCTCTAGTATGAAGTTCGTCCGGATAGCTAGTATTTAATAAAAGGAAAAAAGGAAGCGAAAGGAGATTGTCAATTTTTGTTAGGTGATCTGGCCCAGATTATTTAGGACCGCTTAGGAATGATTCTTAGCTTTAAAAAATCGTCATAATTTCTAGATCAGGACGGTGGTAAAAAATTGCGAAATCTAATCGGAAAATTGAAAAATCATGCATTTAAAACTTGAATCTAAAAATGCAAAAATACGCATTTTCAATCTTTAGGCGTTTTAATACAGTCGATTTCTAATTTAAACTTCCGTATTCTTAGGCTTAGATATTATTTTAATATTACAGTGTTCTAACCTACCGAACAGTATCAAAACGCAGATTATGTAACGGTAGACATTGACAGTGTCAAACCAAAAAACAAACCCGTTTCAGTCCAGGTGAAGTTAAACTTTATGTCGATGCCATAAGGACGTTAACGACTTGTGTGCCGACGTTGCTGTATTTTAATCGCGGAAAGATCAACATAATGTTTATTTATTTAGTATTTCTAATTCCCGTTTCATTTTTTTGTAATATTTTGTCTGCTTTAGTAATAAAATGAGTATTTATTTTACATTGAAGTACAAACTGTATACGGTTTATAGCAGGTGGCCCAGAATTGACGATCTCCTTTAAGATTTAACAACTTGATTACTTACTTTTCATGATCTTTTTAATATGAGGAATTATCATAATTATATTAGTAAGTATTTACTATTTAGTAATAGCACGATTTTTTTAGGTCTTTTATTTTAAAATAAAGTTAACGCTATCATTATTAAATCACTCAATAATATCAATTCATAATATTGTCTTCGGTTGCCGCGATAGTTATTCATGAAATAAAACAATTAAAAAACCCCGACCCGAGCCAACCCGTCGACCCGTTGACCACGAACGCTGTAAAGTGTTCGAAACGTCGGGATGTAATTTAAGCTCAATACACGCGATAAAATCCGTTTTTAATTGTTTTATTTCATGAATATCAATTCAATAATATCTTGCACAACGGCGGCCGCATATATGTGACACGCAATTAACAATGCCTTTAAATATCCGGTAATACCGGGAATGACGACACAGCGACTACTAGAAAGCCAGCTGCTTGCAAAAAATATTTTCATGTGATCTAGCCTTTATATAGTAGTCAATATATGTATAAGTAGTTAAGTATAACATATAACCAACAGTTTATACGAAAAGCTGCCTTACTGAATAGTGGTCCAAGCTCTATATTCGTAAGCATTAACATGCTTGCTCTCCCGGGGACTATGCTAGCTGGACTAGTTTTTAACTTGCGCTGTTTTTAGGAATTTTTGGCTTGTTGCGGCTGTGAGCACGCTGGCAATTTGTAGTTTCCCATTTAGGAAAATTAATTATGTACTGGCAGTAGAGAACAGTAACGCCTCTCTACTTTTTAGCTTACTGTAGTTATACGGAATATTTGAATTTATGAATGAATAATATTTATTTCGAATTATAAAAGGACCATATTTGTGTTTCTTTCGAACTATCAATAATTTACAATAATACCTATTCACGCAGAGAGAATAGGTATTATTGTAAATTCTCTGCGTGATCGCATCAGAAATGAGGCCATCCGCAGCAGAACCAAAGTAACCGATATAGCCCTCCGAATCGCTAAACTAAAGTGGCAGTGGGCGGGGCACATTGCTCGTAGAACCGATGGCCGTTGGGGCGGAAAGGTTCTCGGGTGGCGACCACGAACCGGAAGGCGCAGCGTGGGTAGACCCCCCGCAAGGTGGACTGATGACCTGGTGAAGGTCGCGGGAGTCCGCTGGATGCGGGTGGCGCAGGACCGGTCATTGTGGCACTCTTTGGGGGAGGCCTATGTCCAGCAGTGGACGTCTTTCGGCTGATATGATGATGATGATGATGAATACCTATTCATCAAAATGCCCGTCAAGACTATTAATTATAACCTACAGACAACAATAACCTTGGCGAAATGTATGAAAGTAATAAAAAATTTTTTATACAATCACAGAGCAGATTGGTTCGTAACGTAACGAACCCGCCACACGTGAGGTGCGAGGTGAAATAATTGAGACTGCTAACGAGCTCTCACACCGGCTACCTGGGTTTACTAGATTTGTACATTATTCTATTAAATACCTACGCTTGATTGGTAAAAACTGATATCAAAATACATTTTTAAATAATAAATAACAAATAATCGGATATAAGTATGTAATGTAGGTTTGTAAAATAACCACGAATTGCTGTTCAACATTCTCACTGAATAAGGTAAAAGTCAGTTAGGAATAATAAAATAAAAAAAGGTTTTTGTTTAAATATTGCATAGTGGTTTAAATATTGGAACAGTGTGGATATCAAGCACTTATAGTTCCCCGCACTTTTGTTTTTATCTGTTTGGCCTGATGGTTGACTGGTAGAGAATGCCCTCTGGCATTAAGTCCGCCCTTTGTACTCTGTATTATTGTGCAATAAAGTTTAAATAAATAAATATTATATACTAAGTAAACACTGTTTTCAGGAGCTTAACGAAATCATAAAATTTCTACTTAAACTGCTTCTGCTTCGCATGAGAGGATCTTCTTCTCAATCCTCGCCATTTCCCGTTACTCGGGGTCGGCTTTCCTAATCTTGAGGCGCCATACACTTCGCTGATAAGCATCGTCACTAGACAGGCCCAACTCCTTCATGTCCCTCTGGACTTTCGTCAGCCAGGTAGTTGGTGGCCTGCCTTTCCCTCTTTTTGGTTTAGCCATGGAAAGGCACTTCTTCACTACGTGATTGTCGGGTCTTCGCGTAACATGTCCAAACCACCGTAGCCTGGATTCTTTTACCTTCTCGGTAACTGGTGCAACCTTGAAGCTGCCCCGTATGTACTGATTCCGGACTTTATCTTTAAGTGTTACTCCACCTGCCCAACGAAGCATACGCATTTCGGTAGTGTGTAGTTTCTGCTCGTGTATTTGCTTGGTTGCCCACGTTTCGCTCCCGTATAGTAGAACTGGTCTCACGGCGGTTTTGTAGACCTTGCCCTTGGTTTTTATAGGCATTTTAGGGTCGCAAAGGACCCCCGTTAGTTCGCGCCATTTACTCCACGCCGACGTTATCCTGTGATTTACATCAACTGTAATAGTGCCATCCTCATCCAAAACACTACCTAGGTATTTAAACCTTCTCACTCTGGGTAGAATTTCACCATCAAGCTTCAGTTCTGTACTTATCGTACTAGATTCGTCAGAAGCAAAGTTGAACACCATGTACTCCGTCTTCTTTCTACTAATGCGTAATCCGTTCGGCTCGAGGGCTCTCCTCCATTGTTCTAAGCTATCCTGCAATTCTGGTTGACTTTCCGCTATTAAGGCCACATCGTCAGCATACAAGAGGTTCCATGGTAAGGGCTTCTGGATTTTCTCGGTGAGGTAGTTCATAACGGTGTTAAATAGTAGCGGGCTGAGAGCGCTGCCCTGGTGCACCCCCACCCCAATGTCAAAGCTCTTAGATATACCCGCTGCGCTCCGGACGCTAGTTTGTACGTTATGATACACTTCGCATGAGAGGATATTTTAATTATATTGATAACTCACACAATACACCCTACATTTATATCTATTCTCTCATAGTCATTGCATATTTTAAGTTAAAGTGTTCAGTTCAGGGGAAAACGGGTCACAAAGAGCATAGCATTTACGAAGTTTGGTCATCAATTAACCGCTCCGAATGACTGATGCGGAGTCCCGGATTCCATTCCCGGCTGGTGCGATTTATGTCAACAACTTTTGTAAGTTATTGTCTCGGGTGCGTGGGGCATGCTTGTGGAAGTTATGAAGCTCCCCGCGGGTCTTATTACTGGGGCCTCTAAGTTGGAGCCTCATACAATATAATCAAAACCGCTGGGCTGGTAACTTATTTACACACAAGTAAAAATGTATCAGTCACATTCGAGGTGTTTAAAATGGGTATAATACAGGCTGTAACAATAAATCTGGTGAACCATTCAAGGGCATAATTGGTGGTACGGTACCAATTGTGCCCTTACATGGTACACCAGATTTTTTGTTCTAATGATTAAAAAGTTAAAAAAAAAATTTTCACGCGAAAAGAAATTTAGTTTTGTATGGAGGGTCGGCCGGCTGGGATGACGCGTCCCAAACAAAAAAAAATCTTCTACTTTTTCTTACTCGCTATACAATACCAAGTATTTTTGTTACACCCTGTATATACATATAATTAGCTTATATATGGGTTTTAGAAGTCTTCATATTGATGTTTATTTTTTATTTTTTGCAGGTAAGTTCACCGGAAAGGCTGTATAAGTAGATTGAAGCATTTGATCGTCTCGTCATTTATCCCCGGATGTACTTACCGGATGACTGTAGTCATGGATTTTAATTGTTGACTCATTTACAGTTTGCTTTTGTTTTCTTTTATATATACCTCTAATGAAATGTTGAATGTAAAATGAATCCTAAGTAGTTCAACAGCTATAGTCCTTGGTACCATGTGTTACAAATTGTAAGTATACCAATGTACTGTACTTATCTAAACCAGTAATCAATCACATTACAGTTTAGTAAAATACTGTATTTAAGTCGTAACAAACCCAAAAGGACCCTTTCTAATCACTAACGAAGATTACTTTAATCGAGACTATTAAATTTCAAGTAGAGCTTAGGACCTCAGTTTTAAATAAAGCTGTATCCATCGCGAATAAATTAAACCTTTTCGTGACAGTTGGATCTAGGTCGTTTTGAATATTCTATCGTGGCCCGCATGGCAAAATGATTAAATTGAAGATAGGGCGATTTTGAAGCATGGAGACGCATAAGTTATTAGTTCATTTCTTACTTTAAATACTTTTTTTTTAAATGAGATACTTATAAGGTCATAAATAATTGTTTTTAAAATGTCCAACAAGCAATGCTGCAATTATTTCATATTCATTGCTTAGTCTTAGTACGGTATAACAAATAAGAATATGAACATACCCTAATAATGTCCCCTGTAATGTAACGGACACGTCAGAAACATACATCTGTCCCTCAAACGCGCGCAAAGGATCTAATCGCTCTTGCCGGACACATTTTCCGGTGGCTTAAAAATGTTTAAAGCCCCGGATTCGGTGGATTTCTCATTAAAACAAGTCGTATGTTTACATTATTCTGCGACTTTATTCTCATATTTATGGCAGTGTGATCGTCCCCGGGGTTAGAGCTTTCGGGAACGATTATATAAGCTATTGAGGTTGTGTACTCAGGCACCAAGTAACTTAGGTAAATGGTTGACTTTTGATAAGGCAAATTAAAGATAAGGGCTAAATTGTAGATAGAGCTGATATTATAGTCAATTTGTAAAGGTCGCTTTCAAATATTAAATAAAATAAAATCTTTAAAAACTAACAAAACAGCCACTGCTTTATTTTATAAAATTAATACAGAGCAATGAAATTGGTAAAACTCAAATGAATAAAACCATCGCGAATAATCATATTCAATGAACGGCTTAAATGCATGATCATGAAACGTTTCATAACTTTGCGATGTTGCGAATAATTTCTACGTGGGTGACGGCGGCACCGCACCGCACAACACCGCACCGTACCGTACCGTACCGCACCGCACCGCACCGCACCGCACCGCACCGCACCGCACCGCACCGCACCGCACCGCAGCTTAACTGCTAGTGCTTCTACAGTCCTTTGCCCCAATCAATTCGTGACCATTCGGTTAATGCTCACCTGAAACGGCAGCTTGGTTTAACCTGATGTTTCACATTGCGGTTTTTCAATAACCTTTGAGAGAGAAAAGCACACTCGTTAAGGCTCCTCTGCACCATGAGCCATCGTGGGCCAGTCTAAGGGACGCAGCTATACAACGAGAAGAGACCGCAATATCGTTTGCTCCCTCTAACGCCCATGGTGTAGGGGAGCCTTTTACACCTATAATAGGATCAGAACTAATCAGGACTTACTTTGACTTGCTATAAATAGACATCAAAATGCTTTGTTGGTTTCCTCATTTAAAGGTAAATTCAAAGATAAATATATTTATCGTTATAACTCTACTCCTCGTTGTTTTGAAATTTACCTCGTTTAAATTATGTTTTCGTGACATCAATATTTTCTTGTTTTTTTTCCTTAGGGAATGCTATGTTCGCGTTTCTTAGGCCACTTTTCCTAAAATGTTATATATTATTTTCCGTAGACAACGTGTGCATGTGGCAAAAATCCCATTTGGGAATACAACCGCCGGTTGTTGTTCAAAGAGATGGTCTAATAAAGGCTTTCATTCCCTGGCTGTAAATATTTGTACCTACAGGACTGTCGATTCAAATAGGGAGCGCCTATTTTTTTTATACCACGACGGTAGCAAACAAGCATACGGCCCGCCTGATGATAAGCAGCTACCGTAGCCTATGGACGCCTGCAACCTCAGAGGTGTCACATGCACGTTGCCGACCCTTTACAAAAAGGAGGATTCACTGTGTTGACGGCTGAAGGAACAAGGGGGTCCCTCATCGTCTACACACTGGGTCCTCTTTGAGCTCTTTGGCAACCGTCTAATAAACGTTATCAAAAGTGTTAAATTAGTATTTGGTTTTTGTATGCACTAGCTCTTCTTAAAACACTGTAAAGTCATGTTAATGTTTAGGGACAGTTTTTTACGAATTCGTAAGTAGGTATTATATAATTGTAATGCCGCCATTTTCTAGAGTGCAGTTTTCAGATTCCAGTATAAAAGTTAAGTGAAATGTCAAACGAAGGAGGATAAGGATCCAATCATGATAATCTGTGGGCTGTGGGTCACGAGACCGAGTTCGATGTCCTACATTTGTCGACTTTGTCGTAGTCGCCATGAAATACATCGGAGCGGCCGAGGTACTCAATATCTGAACATGCACTTTACCGCTTTAACAGTAGAGGCGTTGTTCAGATATTTGTGACCACCTTGGCCGCTTCGATATATCTGATGGAGACTGTATGTACATCGTTTTATTGGCGACGGCGCGGTGACTTACAGCATTTGCGCAACAAATAATTGTATGATAACAAAATATTATAGTACTTACATTTTGGATTTTTATAGTATAACGAAAGGTGTAAATTTGAGGAAGGAAATACTTATATGTTAAAGTGCGATTAAATAATAACTTCCATGTCGATGATGAGGTTGACAGCAGAAGCAAATAAGTAATAAGTACATCAAAATCTTGTGAATAAACAGCTAATATTCTCGGGAACGTCATACGTAAGTCAGTAGTGAGTGATGTAACTTGAAAGGAGTACAAAGCGAAGATAAGCTTCAGGGTTTATAGACCGCACTCAACTTCCCTCCGCGGTGGTTTCACGGACATATTTATATTAGTCCATGCTATATGTATTTTAAAATAATATAAACAGACAATATAACATTCGCCATATGGAATTTGTAAAATCCAAGAGCAAATATTAACTCAGCGCATATGCTATTTCAAGTCAACAGTGACAAACAGTTCCACAAACTTCCACCCCCTTTTCACCCCCTTAAGGGATGATTTCTGGGATCAAAACTATTCTATGTCCTTCCCCGGGACTTACACTATTTTCATACCAAATTTTATCTAATTCAGTTCTGCAGTTTAAGCGTGAGGAGGTAACAGACAGACAGACAGACACACTTTCGCATTTATAATATTAAGTATGGATTTGGATAAAAACGACAATTTAAGATTGTAATTATTTTGTATTAAGCAGAACGTCTGCTAACGATACCACAAAGCTTAGCAAAAATGGAAAAGTAGAAAAATCCACTGCCTCAGGCGAGACTCGAACAAAGTTCAGAATCAGAATCAGAATCAATCGTTTTATTCGTGATAAAAATTGCATATAAAAGTCGAGTCAAGTTCGAGTCTCGCCTGAGGCAGTGGATTTTTGTACTTTTCCATTTTTTCTAAGAATTTAAGATTGTGTAATGAAAAACACGGATACAAATTGCTGGATTTAAACCCGCCCTTGATCAGCTAATTGGAGAGGTATTTAGTTTACATTTTAAATTAAATAATTAAAACATAAAATAACACTAGTTGGTACCTAACAATACTTACTTAACACCACGTACTTAAAGCAGAAACAGAATAATAATTGGCTAAATGACCAAATCACGTGGTTTTGTTCACATTCTTTAACAATGCATAATGCATATAATGTTGAACAACCTCACTCGCTTAGCGACTCTGCTGCTGACTGTGATATAATGATATAATCTCGTAATATACCGAACAAAGCAGCACTGGGACTAAAACCAAACATTATATAACGCGACTTATTATCCCCCGGCGCGCGCTAAATGTGACCTACTTATATTACCATTCATTAACTTCTATCTTATTACACGTCCTTTTGAATAACATTATTGTGTTGTAAGTGTTGTAACTACTTAGTTCAATTAATACAAATGAAAACCAGTAAGGTTTTGAAAGTAGTAGTAACAGTAAAACACTTTATTGCACAAAAGAAGTACATGACCAACAAAAATATAGTGAGTGTGTACAGTCACCAGCAATAGTATCTTCCTACACGAAGGCCGCAAAAATATGTGACACGCAGTTCTTATTTGTAGGGTCATAAAAGCGTGTCACATATTTTTGTGGCTTTCGTGTTAGGAAGATAATATTGCCGGTGACTGTACAAAGGCAAACTTATTACTTTAAGGGATCTCTTCCAGCTAATCTTTAAAGTAAATCAAATCAAGTCATCAAGTAATGTTTAAAGTAATCGGCTTACATAAGTAATATCCAGGCCACGGTTTAAATAGGTCGATTAACCGCGTTAAAGTGAATCTCGCGAAAATTGGCGCAGTTAATTTTAAATAACTATAAAATTGGCCAACCTGCGGTGAGTGCAAATATATGGTTTAATTAGTTAATTTATCAATTACTACGGTAATCCTTTGTCCTGTCATGAATGTGAGCTTTGAAATATCAGCATTGGAGTCAACAAAGTGGTTTATTTAAAATAGCCGTAAGTAGTTTAATAGTGAAAAGGTCACTTGGCTAGGTAAAAATTAGGTACACGGTACACCACTTTTATGTCGAGCGATCGTTAGCAAAACACAGGCCCGGGGTAAAGGAAAGTAAGAAATACTTGTCACTATCAAAAACGAATTGATTATTTACATGTTTTGTCACCTCCGTGTTTCGATTTTGGACTTGTTAGAGAGGACATAGAGTCTGATTTTGCTTGCACGGCCCCGTCCTGTAATCGAACGCGACCGACTCGACCAGGTGCACCATCATCTGCCCGCTGCCGCACAGGTGGGCCGGTCCGGGCCCGACCAACACCATTACTGCTCGCACAGTGCTGTCACCACTGATTTGATATTAGGTTGACTCGTACAGTCACCGGCAATAGTATCTTCCTACATGAAGGCCGCAAGAATAAGTGACACGCTCTTATGGCTCTACAAATAAGAGCGTGTCACATATATTTGCGGCCTTCATGTAGGCAGATACTATTGCCGGTGACTGTACATTTAGCATAATAATAGCTAAGTACAAGAGGAATGCACTGCGACTAAGTACAGCGAGTAATGTTAAATTAAAATCAAACCGTTGGGATTTTTAAAGGCAAATGTAGCTCCTGGTTCTGCAACCTGCGGGTTAGGGTAACTAAGTAGCATAAATGCTGTATCTACTTAATTACGGCCTTCTCATAGTGGGGTCTCGGTGTTCCTTTTATGCTGGTTTCTCTGTGGCGTCGCGCTTAAGCGACGGAAATAAAAGTCCACATTCTCTTAAACAAAAAGCCTATATGAAATTATACATCAAGGCTTGTAAGTCTTTTTAATTTTGAGCAACACGTGTCCATATTTTCAGCGCTGATAAAAGAAACATTTTGCTTTAAAATATTACTGTTTATGAAGGTTTTTTTATTTTTATTTGTTTGTAGTGTACGAGTATAAGTATTGTGGTGCGGTGAATAGTGTCGAATAAACCGAGTTCGATTCCCACCGCCGATTGCCGGTGTCGGTGTGGTTTGCGCAGTTGACAGTGTTCAATAAACCACATGTGTACAGGATACTGGTGGGTAGATATTCGGTTGGTTGTGTTCAGTGACCTGTGAGTGAAGATACGTTCATGTGTAAAATGATGTGGTATTTGCATAAGTTGTGTTACAGTTGGAAGGAAGGAGGAATGTTATGTGTATTTTGTAGTTAGATGTTTTTTAGTAACCATATGTTCACTGGAGCACCTAATTTGTTTATGCTTGCTTTCCGTTATGGGCAAGTTTAGAGTTTGATGTTTAGTTCCGCTTAGCTCAGGCGGTAGATAACTAGACTTTCAAACATAAATATATTTTTCAATTCGAACATTGGAAAATTAAATGCGTTACTAGTTTCATACCTACATGCTACACTAAGTTCATAACAAGAAGACTAATCGGCCTATGCTATCAAATAATTTGAATCGATGTTTCAAATAGAAACCCTAACATACGTGCATTCGCAGAAGACGTGGTTTGATTCTTGGACATGGAGGCATTGGTCACTTTTTATTTCGAAATATGTATATAGTTCATGAACAGAAATAAATGATATCTATTTCAGTTTATAAACTGCTTTTTACTGTCTAATACGAGAAAATAAAGTCAATTAAATTAAATGAAAGGACTGTACTGGCGTGAATCCAGTTAAGGCCTTCTGTGAAAGTGTGTCGGCTGGGAGCCAGCCAAAAAGCCACCTGTTCATAATTGTCATTGGAAATTCGTGCCTTTGATCCATCCCCTTGAAGTGTGAATTGGAGGAACAGTAATTATTTTATTTATCAACCGACTTCAAGATTTCGAAGGAGGAGGTTATCAATTCATTTGTTTTTGTTTTTTTTTTTATGTATGTTCACCGATTATTCGAAGACGGCTGGACCGATTTGGAAAATTCTTTTTTTGTTTGAAAGAGTATACTTTACAGTTAGTCCCATTGTAACCAGGTCAGGATCTGATGATGGGATCCTGGAGAAATCGAGGGAACTCTTCAACAATTATAGGCACACCTATAGTGATTTGAGTTTTAGTTACAGCTCGAGCATTTGCTTTTGGAAAGGTGGATGCTAAGTGAAGTCGGTTCTTTTTTGTTTAAAATTATTTTATTAGGTCTGGTAATAGCGGTTACAATGGACAGTTATTCTAAAATTGATGGCTTCCGATTTTACCCTAATAGTAACTAACTGTATTTCTAGTAATGTCTATATCATTCACCGGAAAACACTTGATGAAGCTTTTGTCACTTTCTAATAGCAAGTATTAGACATAAGCTATATCATGTCATCCCATAATATATCTATCTAATATACGATATAAGGATTTTTTTTATTTTCGCGGTATTATAGCTTTTAATTTGCTCCACCTGAACATTTGAACAGCGCCCATTTATACAATACGAGTAGCAACCCAAAACTGCCGAATAATACACACGTTTCATACTTCGGCCGCAAATGCTCACAAATTGGGGTTAATTCGGTCGAACTAAACCAACTAACTTTAACTGAAGTCCAGTTCACAAAATAATTAAATTACGTTCACTAATAATTTTATAAAAAAAACAGTTCTAAACCTAAAGTAAACCAAATCGGCCGAGGGTTTTATTTATTCCTTTTTCTACTCCGGTACTTTTATCTGTCAATTATATGGTCCCGCAGACGAATATAAAAGCACGTCTTATGCAATTTCAAAAAAGTCTATCTAGTCTATTCTTCATAAAGACCCTAGGGTTATTATGTGATATAATGCAATTGCTAACATGCCCTGTGAACCCAACAAATGAATATTTTTTTCTACTCCCGTTTATCTATCATTTATACATTCGTCATCATCTATATAAGGACATAGATAATATACTCGAAGAAAAGTCTATCTAGTCTATTCCCCAAAAAAACACCTTTTCAATAAAAGCGCCAAAATAGAATCGCGTGCAGTCACGACTTTAGAAGAAAATAAATTACTGCCAACCTAAGAAACCTAAATAAACGCGTTTTTAGAAAATAAAATTTTAAAAAAGAAAAAATGAAAAGAACCACAGACATACTTTGTAGTTTTTACGTTTGCCATTCGTTTGTGGTGGCAAACTGCAAACTTAGAAAATAATATATTTTTACAAATCACTGTCGCTCTTTGATAATTGATTAAATAACGACGGTGTGTGTTTGTGTTAGCATTGAAGTACTTAAAATACAGTGTTTTAAAAGGTGAAACTTAAATTATTGTTGATTATGTTGACAAAATAACTGCAATATCCATGAAGTGTTCAATTTCGCATTTTTTTTTTTAAACTATGTGTAGTCGTAGAAAAAGTATTGTATGCAACGTCGTATATTAAGTAGGTCAAAAAATGTTCGTGGCGTTTTTCTTAACAATTTTCGCCTCCGGCTGCGCCTACGGCTCAAATTATTACCCACGCCACTCATCTTTTTTGACCCCTCTTATACAACTGTTGCATAAAATACTATTATCTACACTCATATTGTAAGTTCTCTAAAACGTGTTCGAAAACGGTAGGCAATGGCTAGCATTACCACGACCGATTTTACTATGATAAGCTTTTTATCTGTGGCAGTAACGTAATTTTAACTTTACATGCTCAACTATTGATGTGATATGAGTTTTGATAACATAATGTACACCTGCACCCTCCCGCGCATCCGCCGACAGCCCGACACGCGCCTCCCCGACCGCCGGCACAATCGAGTTGGCCATGGCGGTGCAATGGCGGCCATTCTATGGTTTCCGAATACGCCATTTAGAATAAATAATATGAGTGTAGATAAAGCAGTGTATGCAACTATACGTAATTAGGCCTTAAAACACTCGTGTGATCTTATTATGAAACTCACCTGCGGCTCGTTTCATAAAACCACACTCATGTTTTAAGGACCCTTATTACGTAACAGTTACATAAACTACTATTAAAGGATTCCGTAAGTTATTAACCCTATTTTAACTATATAAAAAATACTAACGGAAAAATATACAATGTAATTTACTATAGTTATACTGTACTATCTACCCTTCAACTCTTGTCAAACCTTAGTTTAAGGTGTGAATGTAACCTCCAGGCTCCATACTTTCATACGAAAAGGCCAAAAAGCTACATTTGTTTGAAGTTATCCTTTACCTCATTTCGTATAAATTGCAGATTCTCCCGTGGTTCGATACAAAACAATGCAATGGTTCCACAAAGCCCGAATCTAATTACCAAGAATTAGAGTTTTAATTTTCCGCCCGAACAAGTTAATCTATCTGCTTTCTTCGCGCAACCCTAATCAGGTTCTAGTGTGTGCGGGTACGTGTTGGGTTACATGCTACAATTCATTCAGGGTTCACCTAATTCGGTCCCAATATCCCAAAGAAAAAAGTGAGATAATGTCGTTGAGAAAATTTCCATGACAAGCTAAGTAAGGCTGAATTCTGTATAACTTACCAAAACTTTATGAAACCATGTATGTTTAGAGTAAATTACATAAAAGTAAATAAAACCTCATTTGCTTTTTCCAGTTTTTTTCGACACATCTAATTTGGCGAGCACGCGTAGTACGCGTACTGCTCCAAATTGCCGTCTGTTGTGTGATGTTCAGCGTTCAGCGTGGATACTGAAATACGGCTTTTTCCCGCTTTACTGTAATGTACGCTTTTTTGACAAGGGTGGCTTGCAATACAATGGCAGTTCTTGCAGGGGGTTTTATTACACTCGCTTTTCCTCACGTCGCTGAAAAACAATCTTACTTCGGCTTGCTAGGCAAACGATTCAACCAATCACCGAAAATTTGAAAAAATGCCCTCTTGAATCTTTTATGATTATTAACATAGTTAAATATTTCAATAATACAACAAAGGTGATATATTTGATAATTTAAGATGTTTATAGCCGCCTCCGTAAAAATCTATTCAGGGAGAATTATAATACTAGAAATCAGATTTATGAAAAAAAAACTTTTTTCAATGCGCCACCATGTTTTTTTTGCATTGCAGCACCGCCATTTCGTGTTCCCCTATCGAAGACGTAACAAATTATATATCATCTAGGAGACTTATCGAACTAGGTTTAGTGTCGTGTCGTGGACTCTTGTTCTAGTAGAGCATAGCAAATTTTAAGGTTAGGTTAGGATATTGCCCCATAATTAGCCCCCCCCCCCCCCCTCGCACCCTAGCTACGGCCCTGCCGTTTGTGCCCTAATAAACTTTAAAATATCTAGGGATATGATGAGACATGTTTTTTATACATGCTGCTTATAACTCTCTCCCGTTTAGAATTTATTTTTTTCTCATTAAGAATCGGTAGAAATAATGACGGATTTTAATTAATTTTAAGATTGATTTTGAGTTGACTAACCACTTTTGCTTGCAACAGTCAAAATTAAATCTTAACTTTCTTATTTCATAATATTAATTCATCTATGTTTGTTCGTTTACTTAGGTTAAACTCTAAACGAGTATTTTTAAAGGGTCCTTACGCCTCTTGTTCAAAGTTATACTTCTGTGAATATGGTGAGGGTGCGAGCCACAATATACATGGTACATTGGTACCTCGCGCATGGGGACGAAGTAGACATGGGTTTTTAACGAGTGAGTGATTTAAATTAACTATATCTTTTGATACAACTCAGATACTCTTCAACTCGCTGAAGATTTAACTCGCTCAGTAACTCAACTATCTCAGTGTTTACAGTATTACTTGCTCGCTCTTTCCCACTTGTTACGGACAGCCTAGATCCCTACCTAAATAAATTGTATTCTACCTAGTTAGTAATAAGGTGTCTAGGTAAGGTGATAAATAAGTGGTACACACAGGTCAACTTTATTAAAGTAAAACTAGATTGATTAATGTCTGTGCAGAAACAAGACTTGTTTGTACCGCTGAAAAGCAGTATGTGTGCCCTCTGTGATGGTACGCGCCCGACTAAGGGCGGGCAGAGGGGGAGCGGCGTATTTGTATGAATGATGACCCAGGCAGCCGAGATTACCATACGACGACCGCGGGCCCCGACTGAGGTGGCAAGGCTTGACCGAAGCGAGAACCGCGAAAACATTTTGATTTTCCCGGAAAATGCCGCATCCCACATAGGTCATACATACCTCTAGAGATAGGGTTTTTAGTAAACTATCTAGTAAAAATAGTTTTGTAAGCCTCGGACTTAGGATACCGGAGTTAGAGTAGATAGAAGCTCACTCCCATACAAAATTTACTATTAAGAAAAAGCAACTTTTTAGTTTATTGAAATTCTGTAAAGATATTGTCCTAGATAGACAGATCTTGCAAAGACCTTTCTAACAAGGTATGGATCATCGAAATCCGTCCAGTAGTTTTCGAGATATAAGCAAAAATGTAAATAAATACGCAAATATCCTAAGTCGAGTGCAAGAAAGAGATAGCAATGTAAACAAAGGACTTCTCTGTCTAAAACTTCTAGATTCTTCGAATGTGTGAAAAAGATAGAGATATCCTTGTCTAAAATATCTAGATTTTTCCATAGCGTAAAAGAGATGAAGATAGATCTCTCTTTCAGATTGTTCTAGATATTTCCACCCTCGCTATTTTCGAATCATATAAAAGCCGGCACGCACCGCCGTAGTTCAGTACAGTTCAGTTCAGTTCAGCAAGCAGTTCCAGCAAGAAAAATAAGAAGAAGAAGAGATAATAGTGACCAGTAGTCGACAGTATCAGTATATCAGTGTGCGTACCGGCTTTCTATGTGCCTAGTGTTAAAGTTTAGTGCCTAGCGTACCTAGGGTTCATATGACAGGGTATATGTACCTGTTTATGGACTAAGCGTTATAAGTAAAGTGTTAGTGTCTCAGTTTGTACCTAGTGCTCTTAGGGTAAACGTGCCAGTACTCGGGCAGGGTATATGTACCTGTTCGTGGACTAAGTAGTTCAAGTAAAGTTAGTGACAGTGCGAAGTAGGGTAAATGTGCCTATCCTCGGACAGGGTATATGTACCTGTTCTAGGATATAAGTTGTAAATAGTGTAAATAGCCATAGTTAGCCAAGTGTACCGAGTGATTGTGTTTTAGTAATAAATAAGAATCCAAGTGCAGTGAGTGTTATTACTGAGAGTCCCGTTCCACAGTGGGAGGAATTGGATCCCGAACCAGCGAATGCTCTGTATCCGCATAAATAAATATTTAGACTGTGCTGTCGCTGATGCAGACTGACGCCAGAGAGTAGCCTGGCGGCCACAGTTCTATGGTCCTTCGAGCCGGATCAGGGGATTCAGTGGAACTTGGACTAGTGAAAAGTGGATTTTTATAGTGACTACTGACACTTTGCGTGTGTGTTATTTGTGACATTGTGTTGTGAAATAGTGCTATAAAGTGCCGAGATGGAATCTTCAGGAATAAAAACGAGGTCGCAGTCTGGCCGCCGCACCGGAGAGGAAGAAGGCCGACTAGAAGATACTGCGGAAGGCGTATCTGCGAACGTGGCAGGGGCACCCGGTACCGTGCGCACCCCACAGGATGGGGTCACGGGCAAGGCCGGGAAGCCGTGTCAAGAATCTTCTGCGGGGGTACCTGTAAGAGCTGGAGCC
Organism: Pammene aurita; assembly: GCA_947086415.1. Classification (NCBI taxonomy): domain Eukaryota; kingdom Metazoa; phylum Arthropoda; class Insecta; order Lepidoptera; family Tortricidae; genus Pammene; species Pammene aurita. The sequence continues at coordinate 41,677,499 of OX352296.1, read as the reverse complement.
ATGGTACCGTCTGGGCCCGCGAAGGTTGTCCATAAGGGACCACCACGTTCCCCGTCGACACTGGAGCGGCGAAGGATCGAGCAAGCGATCAAGAAGCAGCTGCGACATAAGGAAAAGGCGGAGCAACGCCGAGTTGAGCGCGAGCACCTGAGTGGGCGCGCGCAGAACCTGTCTCCGGTTTCGGAAAGAGGGAGTAAGGAGGCCCAGTCAGAGGGCCACCCTAAGGCCACGGAGACACAGAAGTTACCGACTCCATCACCAGGCAAGGTACCGACGGTCAAGTCTCATCCGTCGAGGAAATCGCACGCATCACACGTAAGCAGCCTCCGATCAGCCAAATTAAGAGAGCTCGAACTCGAGCAAATGAGGAAAGAGGTCGAGCTAAAACGGCGAGAGATCGAGTTGGAACGAGAGCTGCTAAGGAAGGAGTACGAGCTCAAGAGGGACGAGATACTCGAAGAAACGAGCTCTGGAACTGGAACTGGAACTGACTCATCGTCCGTGGGGTCATCGCGCACAATCAGCCCGGCCAGGGAACGACCGGCTGAACCCGATAGTCGAGTGCACGAGTGGCTGCGCACCATTGAAGACACGCCGCGTCATCGAGTGCGCGTAGAGTCGCCGCCCGTACCGTCACGGGTCAGGCGCGCCCAATCGCCGCCGCGTGGGCCGCGTATTGAGGCACGAGCGCCGCCGCCCGTGGAACCGCGTGATCAGCCACCAGGACGACATGAATGGACGCCGTATTCCGAAAACGCCAGACTAAGGTCGTCGGTAGAGCCGCTGCCGAGTGATGCAGCGACAGCGTTCAACAGGCTCGCCGACCAGCTACGGGACGCCGTCAGGACCACACCGCCGAAGCAGTGTTACGAGTTGCCGCCATTCACGGGCAACCCTAACGAATGGCTACTGTTCTTCAACGCCTACACGGAGTCAACCCTACGGTACAACTTCAGTGCGTTCGAGAACATGGCTCGGCTGAGGAACTGTCTACGTGGGGATGCACGACAGTGTGTGCAGCATCTGTTATCCACATCGACACAGCCAGAGCTAATAATAAGGCTCCTTAAGAAGAATTTCGGGCGCATCGACTTACTGGTGGACAAGGCGCTGGACGAGCTCAAGCGGCTACCGCCGTTGGGACCCAGTGCCATCGACCTCAACGAATTCGCAACGAAGATTGTAAACATTGTAAGTACACTTTGCGAACTCGACAGCAGGAACTATAGCAACAACCCGTTGTTAGTTCGAGAGATAACAGACAGACTGAGTCCACACCTCAGAAGTCGATGGTGCGCCTACGCAAAGGAGCACATAAAGGGCGGCAAGTGTGAGCTGATGCTGATGGCTGACTTCTTAATGGAAGAGAGCGACGCAGAGTTAGAATTCTCGCACGCTCGCATGCCTGGCACCAATAAAAGGAGGGAAGCGGCGACTAAGGAGGTAGCTCGACCATCACCGAGTCGCGCAGTCCAGGGAAGAGGCGCGCGTAGGACGCAAGCGCAGTACCACGCCGAGCAGACGTACACAACAGGGAACACCGTGGGCATTCGGGAGCCTTGCTTGTGCTGCGGCGGGGAACACAGGACTACGGAATGTAAGCGAGTCCTGGTCATGGACACAGGCGCGAGATGGGACTGGGCCAAAAGCAACCGCATATGCTACAAATGCCTGAACGGTAAACACTCCAAGTTGAAATGTCACGCAAAGGCATGCGGTTCCAACGGATGCACCAGATGGCATCACCGATTACTGCACAGCGAGGGCAGCACGCAGAGAGAAGCGCGTGTACGCCGGCCGCCACCCCGCGCGGCCTCACCTGCCCCGCAACCTGCCGCCCGCGACGGGTCCGGACATCCGCAGGCGGCCAAACCAACAGAGCCGGAGATCACGTCGAACACGACGGTGGAACAAGTGAACAGCACGTCCAGCGTATTTTTGAAGATGGTACCTGTTACCGTAGAGGGTCCAAAAGGGAAGGTGGATACCTACGCTATGCTTGATGATGGAAGCACAGTGAGTCTGATCCAAGCAGACTTGGCCGAAGCCATAGGAGCCACGGGACCCGAGACGCCGCTGCGCCTGGCAGGGGTAAGCAACATGGAAGCTGTGCCAGAAGTAAGCAGACAAGTCAGAGTTCGCGTACAAGGAAAGGGCCTAGAGACCGCGTATAACCTAGTCTTCACCACAGTGAAGAGACTAGGACTACGAACGCAAAGGATGAGCAAGCAGGTCATGGAGATGGAGCACTTCAAGGATATCCAGACTGCCTGCTACGACGAGGCCGTACCGCGACTACTTGTGGGGACAGTGTTGCTACCTCAGGAGGCGAGAATACGGGGACTGGACGAGCCGGCAGCAGTACTGACAGGGTTAGGTTGGGTGGTCTTCGGAGGTAAGCCACGTATAGTCAACCCACCCGAGAAGCACGTGACGCTACACTGCCGCCAAGAGGATGACGAGCACCTGGACTCTATGTTGCGGGAATATTTCAACATAGACTCGCTCGGCATCAAGAATGTCAAGAAGGTAGATCCAGGGACACAGAGGGCCTTGGATATCTTCGAGAAGTCGGTCAAGAAAATCGACGGACCACGCTACGAGGTGGGACAGCTATGGCGGGACGAGGAGCCACGAATGCCGCCGAGCCTGCACACGGCATTGAATCGACTGCATAGCATCGAGCGCAAGATGGACCGTGACCCGGCATTCGCAGCGAGCTACACCGAGCAAGTAAATAACTTGCTTGCTAAGAAGTATGCTGAGCCGCTGGAGGAGCCGCCAGATAGCAACGTAGCCTGGGTTCTACCGCACTTCGCTGTGACCAATCCCAACAAGCCGGGAAAGATCAGATTAGTCTTCGATGCAGCGTGTCGCAGCCAAGGGAAGTGCCTCAACGATTTTCTACTGGAAGGGCCGGACTTACTACAGTCACTGATCGGGATACTGTTCCGGTTCCGCGAAGGGAAGTTCGCCGTGGTGGCGGACCTACAGGAGATGTTCCTCCAGATCAAGATGAGGAGTGAGGACCAGCCCTCACAAACTTTCGTCTGGAGAGGAGACCGCCGAACCGGAAACCCGCAGTTCTACAAGATGACGAGCATGCTGTTCGGCGCAGCGAGCTCGCCTTTCCTGGCGCACAGCGTTCGCAACAGGAATGCCCAGGATAACGCCGAAGAATTCCCGGATGCTGTAGAGGACATCGTCCGTAACCACTACATGGACGACTACGTGGCAAGCTATCCGGACGAGGAAGAGCTCGTGCATCGTGCCACGCAAGTAACATCGTCGCACGCTAAAGGAGGGTTCAAGCTTCGTGGATGGACGTCCAACAGTAAGAAGTTACTGCAAGGTATCCCACAAGAGCTGCACGCAAACGCACCGGCGCAGCTAGGGAAGAAGGAAAACAAGATCATTGGCATGTATTGGAACCCTGAAACGGACGAGCTCGGGTTTAACACGGCCATGATGAGGGTACCGGCCGAGGTACGAGACATGAAGACTACGCCGACGAAGAGGCAAATGCTATCGGCCGTGATGTCCGTGTACGACCCACTGGGGCTGTTAAGTCATTACACGATAACAGCCAAAGTCCAGTTACAAAACTTGTGGGCCAAGAAACTGGACTGGGACTCACCACTGCCAGAAGAGGACAAGCACGACTTCGAAGAATGGCTACGGGCTTTGGACAGCGTTGCAGCACTTCGAATTCCCAGATGCTACTTGTCAACGGGGGCAGCGGCGAGCAAGGAACTACACGTCTTCGTGGACGCCAGCACTAAGGCGTACGCATGCGTGGCTTATTGGAGAGTCGTCCAAGAAGATGGGACGGCCCTGGTCAGCATGGTCGCCGCCAAAAGTAAGGTGGGGCCAACGAGACAACTCAGCGTGCCACGCATGGAGCTTCAGTCAGCGCTCATCGGATCGAGACTGCAGCAGACCATCCGAGAAGAGCACCGCCTGACGCCAGCACGAGTCGTTATGTGGACTGATAGTGGAACAGTACTCCACTGGATTCGCAACGACGCCAAACGCTACAGCGCCTACGTAGCCAACCGCTTAGGAGAGATAGCGGAGCTAACAAGGCCAAGTCAATGGCGCTGGGTACCAACCAAGGAAAATCCGGCAGATGAAGCTACCCGGCCGGATAACAGAAGACAAGTCACCTTCGACAGCCGATGGTATCAAGGACCAGACTTCCTGAAGAGGCCGGAAAACGAATGGCCAAAGGAGATCGATCCAGGAGGGCGACTACGTGATCATCGTGGATGGGAATTTACCACGCAACGTATGGCCGCGAGGGATCGTCACGAAGGTGTACCAGGGACCAGATGGTGGAGTCCGATCAGCCGACGTCCAGACCAAGAGAGGCGTGTTCCGGAGGCCCGTCACGAAGCTGGCTGTCCTACCGTTGCAACAGGAGCAGCCGCAGGAGCGTCAGCGGGGGCAGAACTGTTACGGACAGCCTAGATCCCTACCTAAATAAATTGTATTCTACCTAGTTAGTAATAAGGTGTCTAGGTAAGGTGATAAATAAGTGGTACACACAGGTCAACTTTATTAAAGTAAAACTAGATTGATTAATGTCTGTGCAGAAACAAGACTTGTTTGTACCGCTGAAAAGCAGTATGTGTGCCCTCTGTGATGGTACGCGCCCGACTAAGGGCGGGCAGAGGGGGAGCGGCGTATTTGTATGAATGATGACCCAGGCAGCCGAGATTACCATACGACGACCGCGGGCCCCGACTGAGGTGGCAAGGCTTGACCGAAGCGAGAACCGCGAAAACATTTTGATTTTCCCGGAAAATGCCGCATCCCACATAGGTCATACATACCTCTAGAGATAGGGTTTTTAGTAAACTATCTAGTAAAAATAGTTTTGTAAGCCTCGGACTTAGGATACCGGAGTTAGAGTAGATAGAAGCTCACTCCCATACAAAATTTACTATTAAGAAAAAGCAACTTTTTAGTTTATTGAAATTCTGTAAAGATATTGTCCTAGATAGACAGATCTTGCAAAGACCTTTCTAACAAGGTATGGATCATCGAAATCCGTCCAGTAGTTTTCGAGATATAAGCAAAAATGTAAATAAATACGCAAATATCCTAAGTCGAGTGCAAGAAAGAGATAGCAATGTAAACAAAGGACTTCTCTGTCTAAAACTTCTAGATTCTTCGAATGTGTGAAAAAGATAGAGATATCCTTGTCTAAAATATCTAGATTTTTCCATAGCGTAAAAGAGATGAAGATAGATCTCTCTTTCAGATTGTTCTAGATATTTCCACCCTCGCTATTTTCGAATCATATAAAAGCCGGCACGCACCGCCGTAGTTCAGTACAGTTCAGTTCAGTTCAGCAAGCAGTTCCAGCAAGAAAAATAAGAAGAAGAAGAGATAATAGTGACCAGTAGTCGACAGTATCAGTATATCAGTGTGCGTACCGGCTTTCTATGTGCCTAGTGTTAAAGTTTAGTGCCTAGCGTACCTAGGGTTCATATGACAGGGTATATGTACCTGTTTATGGACTAAGCGTTATAAGTAAAGTGTTAGTGTCTCAGTTTGTACCTAGTGCTCTTAGGGTAAACGTGCCAGTACTCGGGCAGGGTATATGTACCTGTTCGTGGACTAAGTAGTTCAAGTAAAGTTAGTGACAGTGCGAAGTAGGGTAAATGTGCCTATCCTCGGACAGGGTATATGTACCTGTTCTAGGATATAAGTTGTAAATAGTGTAAATAGCCATAGTTAGCCAAGTGTACCGAGTGATTGTGTTTTAGTAATAAATAAGAATCCAAGTGCAGTGAGTGTTATTACTGAGAGTCCCGTTCCACAGTGGGAGGAATTGGATCCCGAACCAGCGAATGCTCTGTATCCGCATAAATAAATATTTAGACTGTGCTGTCGCTGATGCAGACTGACGCCAGAGAGTAGCCTGGCGGCCACACCACTCATGATTCGAATGAGCCGGCCGAGTCAAACGAGTGAGACGATGCGAATATGCGAACAGGGGGCCGATTTTTGACAATCGAGCGCTCGAATCCAAAGAATTTAACCTCGAATATAATCGCACACAAAAGTTTGTCACCATTATTTACGCATGAAATGAATAGTATAAATAATCATGATTTTAAATTACTACCGCTGTTATTTTTAAAACATCATTTCTTCATTTTATTCAGATTTTTAAATGTCATTTTCGAGCGCTAGAATCTTAAAAATCGCCCCCCAGATCCACTGAGCGAAATGGTACATAAGTATCTCCGTGAGCGAAATATATGAATCGATCTTTTCAATTGAGTGATGCGTTTTGCGCATCTCTAGGACGAAGACGATAACAAAGAGTACGGCAACAATCTCCAGCCCGTCATGTCGAAAGTTGACGCTTTACGCTGCCCCTCCGGCAACATTGTTGATAAGAGGAGAGGCGTACAATATTCTAACTTCCTCTTTTGTGGCCCAACATTTGCCTCAGTAGGTAATATTGTTCGAATATAGACGTTGTGTATTTATTTCATATTTTTTGTTATGATTACCTTTTTAGATACTGCTAGTTTACGTCCTCCAGCTCATATTTCACTCTTTCTTAATATGAACCCTGTAGTCGTCTACATAGGGTTGTTTGTTGCGAAAATATGGATTTTCTGCTTGGTTTGGTATTAACCCTCGTCAGGTCTGGGTGATAACCCCGGGTTTTATAACGTTTTTATTAATATTGTTTGTGCGGCAATTTATTGCTCGACGTAAAACTCATTTTGTAAGACGTATAAAGAATATTTGTAGTTAACCGATCTATCGAATCTGTTAGAGGTGGCAACTTATTTTCGTTCCTAGAGGATCAGTAAACGGTTGTGTACCTGCCCGCGAGTCTGTGAACGCTTGTGGGGTACCAGGTCCTCTCTACGTATTTTTATCATATCTGCAAACTCATTAAATCTAGAAAATATTATTATAGCAATTAGTAGCATATATGCATAAGTAACCTTGAACATGAAAATATACACATTAGGTAATAGTAACATACTTAAGTATCAGTAATATTGATTATTGAATACCTGTATTAAATAGGTGATATTTCTCTAAACCCAAAGGAAATTAATCCTAGTTGCGATATAATTATTTATTCTCCAACGCATTTTGTGACGCTATACTTAGCGTCACAAAATGCGTTGGCCAAGATTTAAAGCTTTTAATTAAGTAAATAGTTTTTGTAAATATTCCATCTCAGCTCGTTGAATAATTAATTTCTCAAGAGGATTACCTACTTTGCATTTAGCAAATAAATTGACTCTGCATTTAGTTTAATATTTAATTTGAAAGTATCTCTAGCGAAAAGGTAAAAAACTCTCCCAGACATAAAGCTTGTCCCAGAAAAAAATGTCGTTTATTAGTTAGTATGAAATAATGTAAGCAATAAAAAGTTACCAAAATTTTGACAACAGTTTATTAGAAATGTAGTAAACAAAACGTATTTTTGTTATGTTTTTGTTCTATTATTTATTCATCCAGAAACTTCGTAATTTTCTTTTGATACCTGCCATCAGGTTTTGTACATCAGTCTGTGATTAGTTTTGAAGCTGCATTCCATTTTCGCTTGAAGTTTTCAACTGATGTGGCGTTAGTTTTATGTTTTAAGAGCTTCTGCTTCATACGAGCCCAATTTTTTTCTATAGGTCGTAATTCAGGACAGTTAGGAGGATTTTGGTATTTTTCCACAAATTCGACATTATTGGCTTTGTATCATTATATCACATTTTTAAAATAGTGGCACGTGGCCAGATCAGGCGAAAACAGAACTGGCTTCTTGTGTCGCTTAAAAAACGGCAATAATCGCTTTTCCATGCACTCTTTAAGGTATATATCGCCTTTCATAGTTCCTTTAGCAAAGTATGGAGTGCTGCGTTTGCCGCAAGAACAGATCACTTGCCACACAAGAACCTTCTTCGCAAGTTGCACAGTGGATTTAGACGTTTTAAACTTTATAGCTAAATCTCTTACAGATGATGTAGGTTTTTTCAGCAAAGCAGCTATGATACTCTTCTCAATATTTTTGTTAACAAACCCGGTCTTCCGACCACTTCCAGGACGCCGTCGAATACCGCCAGTCTCTCTGAATTGTTTTAGGACCCTTTGCACAGTTCTAACAGACGTGTTTAGCTCCATTGCCACTTTTTTCGTGAAAATGCCTTAATATTGGACATATTTGTACAATATTTTCTCATGAAGTTTTTCTTGTGGAGACGAGATCTTTGAAAATGTGACTGTGACAGATTTTTTTCTAATTTTAAATTTTTAAACCAACGCTGCGTAAACTAACGACATTTTTTACTGGGACAAGCTTTATGTTCTAGACGTAATGTGGGTGCGAATTTAAATCTTATTTAGAAAATTTAAGGGTGAAAATAGAATATTATGTACACAGTAAAATCATGCGTTGCGCCGAGCTCTGAAGAGATCGTTACGAACGAAGCTTGAGATATTAGAGGATTTTTGCCTCTCAAAGGTGTTATTTTGGGACTTAAATCTACTATGTCGCGAGAGAAAAAACTACGTAAAGTTTACGATTTCATTTACTCGCGTTTACGTATTTATTTCGTTCTAGTAGTCACCGACGGTTACGCTACTTCGAGAGGCATTGGCCAAAATTTCGTGAACATTTTTCCAAATTTGGCTTTTATTTTGCACAGCTTAGATTAAAATTGGGTATTATTTAACCGATCACCAAATAAATATGAAGTTGATGACCTAGTTAATAAGAATAAGATAGGCTACTAGAATAATATAATAGGTCTGCCACCAAAATTGTACCACCAAATAATATCAAAACGATTACCAAAAAAATAACTTAAAATTTCCGGCAAAATATACCACCAAAATAATATATCTGATACCTAAATCGGATCTCTAAACAATGTGAACACTATTACCTAAAACACATATCGGTCGTTAAAAAACCTTTGCTTACATATTTGGCGATCAATGTACAAATATCCTTTTGTATTTGATACAAATATCCTGTAATTTGGTGTTTCAAAGTTGGAGACCGTTAAGATTAAAATGGTCACAGGTACTTATATTATAATTAGGGGATACGAATTAGGTGGCAAATATGGTACTCTATGAGGTGGATTTTAACTTAAAAATCTTAATCAGTTACGGATTTCTTATCAATAAGATTTCTTTATGTCATGTCATCAAAATGACATTTAAGCAAATTGACATTGACGTTAAGTATTCTATTTGACATGAACTTGATAGCCTATAGAATAAACATAATAAAAATAATATCAAAGGGTCGAAACTGCCTATGAAAGAAGTTTTTTGGAGATAACTAAAAAAAAGTATCGTTGAAAGAATATACGTTCAAAAGTTAAAGGGACACATTTTTTTTTTACTTTGTGTAATTATTTTTGAAAATATTCACTTAATCAATAAAAAATCAAAGTAACTTTAATTTTAATTTTAAAGACCTATCGATTGATGTGCAACATGTTGATATTTGGGTAAAAACAGTTTTTTGACAATTAATTACATGTATGGAGTGCCCGCCCTTAAAATATTATTTTCAGGAATTTTACTACAAAACTACGTAGCGGCACACAAAATAAACCCTTTATTAAGATACGTCTTGTAGTTTCCGAGTAAAATGGCCGTGACATACGGACGGTCGGACGGACGGACAGACGGGCGGATGGACGGGCATCATGAGATGATACTACACGGGTTCCGTTTTTGCCATTTTGGTTACGGAACCCTAACAATGATCTGAACGACCCAAACGTCACTTCCGTAATCCGTTTAATATCAAATTAAAATCAAATGATGACAAATGATATTCTTCGAATAGGCCTCCTTGACTAGCTGCTTCAGACATTGTGCCCATAAAGACACGACATTTTTTTGTGTCCGCAGCTGCTGTGGGCTCCGACTCCTCCATGAAACGTATGAATCATTTCTAAACCTCACATATGCGGAGAAAACTGAGTTCATTGCCTATTTGTCTACCAACGAGTTTATTTATAGTCCTGGGCTATTTTTGATAACCTTTTTATTAGATGTCAGGAAAATAACGTGCTGTGAAAATATAGCTCGCGAGTGCAAAAACAATCAATCAATCACTTCTGCAAAAATATATAGGTAACTTAGTTAGTTCGCTGTTTCATAAAATAAACCGAACATTGATGTAGCATATTGCATATTTTAATTAAAGTACGGGAAGCATCATCAGGGATTCAATCAGCTCCCGAAGCTCGGACGACTTCATTAAGTAAACAAACTCTTTTTTGAAACTACTTTCCGAATCAAGAAGGTAGCCAGCAAGTTAATTAAAATGAAATTACACGTGTACCGAGAGACCGGGACTAAAATAGCTGAAAAGGACTTTTAATAAACGCCTACGTTAACTCTAAATTTAGAATTCCTTATTGAATAAAGGTCAAGGTCTGAAAAGTGTCAAAGAAATATTAAAAGTAAAAGTTCGAAGAACAATTATCTATGGGGATTTGGACCATCGTTAGTAGCTCTCGCCTCGATCCTCGGTTTTTTTTTAAATATTAGATTATTTGAATTTCTTTCCAATTGCCTTAACTCAAAAGTAGGTGCTCAAGCCTTCAGGTGCCTACAGTTACTGACTTAAAATGCTGCGTATGGATCATTTTCAACTTTTTATCACCATCTATCTAAAAATTTCAGGACACACCATCATCATAATACAAGTGTAGTTAAGAAAAGAAGTTTAGTATGACAGCGTTCCCCATTACTTTTCCTTCAAGAATTCTTGGCAGTCAAAGGGTCTGTGACTCTAAAACTTGTTATTCTATCTATAAGATTTGAGTAACAGTAGAATACAAAATAAATCAATGTCTATAAGTAGCATATTTTAATTATAGCATCTAAACCACTTTACTGTATAATTTGAGTTCTTTACATTTAGAAACACATAACTAAGACCAGCAAAGACAAAAATCACACTCTCTTAACAACCTTCCGCACTAACTTAAGTTGAAGATAGGATACCTATTGTAGAATGTCTTAGAGCGCTGAAACGTAACAAAGAGCAGTGTTCCCGAGGGCTTGACGCATTTGACAGGCGGCAGCGGAAATAGTACCGCACCAACATCTACAACACAGCCATTAAAAGACTGTCGGAGGACGCGTTGGTATGACATAGTTGGTATGACATTATTAATTTATTTATTTATCGTATGTCTGCCTGTCACTGGATATAGATAGGCATTTCTAAATGACATTATTAAATGATAACGTTTCATAGGTCAGAAATCGTTATCTATTATAGTTTTGATTCTTTGTGTTTGTAATAATAGATACTTAAGTTACCAAGTCCATATATGTATTAGTATATTCTCATTCATACATATACAGGCAAATATAATTATGTTATCTATTAATGCATATTATTACACCTACTGAGTACAGTGGCGAGACATCAATATGCCACTCTACTCGACCGAGACAGTAAAGTGGCCGAGTGACTGTTTACACGCGTTTCGAGTCAGTCAATTAGTTCATAAACGACGTGTGTCAAAGCCGAACTTACTCAATTGTAAATAGATAAGACATCGTTTCATAATATATCGAGATTTTTCCCTAAAATAGGAATTTGTGGAATCGTTGGAGTAGAAGAAGTGTCGTTTTTAGACAGGATGTCCTGAGAATTCTGGGGTTATCCTAATCTTGGTGCTGCGAGTACTGTTTTTAAATAATTGCAATCAGAGAATCGTAGCAGTGAATTTAGAGCTCCTTTGAGAACGAATAATTATCATCAACATAAAATTGGGTGTAGTATTATAAAAGAAAAATTGTACATATTTTGCCATACGATTAAATAAATAACATAAAATTAAACGAGTACTGTAGCACAGGTCGGTAGCAGCGAGTGGCGAGTGCGGCGAGCGAACGTGCGGTTTACTTAACACCCGGCGAGTGAGCCGGCGAATCAGTACGGGGTACGCGGGGGTGGGCACTCGGCCTATTAAAAAGCTTGGGGAGTGAGTGACTGTCTTGGTCTTTTTCTCGGCCGAATACTCGGCGATGTGCTTACACTTATTCGGTGTAATCAGGGCATAAGGATAATTTTATTTAAGGTCTTGGATTTGGATGTCACCATTTATTGCTGAGATTTGACTAAATATTTTTAATGACCTTCGTGGCACTTTTATTCGACATAATTATTTAAACCTCACATAAGTTTTAAATATTAGTTTAGTGCACAAATTCCGAAACTGTCAAAACTTAACACGCAGAACTATTTTGCTAAAGTTTTCACTCAGTAAGAAAGTGGTATGAAGTGCTGCTCATAATTCACCACTCAAGATCAAAACAAGAAAAGCGCAGCAAAGTACCGGGTACTTTTACAACGGACTGAAAGTTGAGCCGTTGACATCGCCGATGGTGCGTGGTGCAAGTGACGAACGACAGTGAGATACCAGTAAAAAATAAAAATAAAACCGGCCAAGAGCGTGTCGGGCCACGCTCAGTGTAGGGTTCCGTAGTTTTCCGTCCGTCACAGTAAGTGTCCCCACTTAAGAGTTAAAAAAATTGGCCCATGGTTGGGTTATTTGAAACCACGTCATTTCTTTGTGATTTTGTAGAAATTACAGGTACAATAAACACCTGCTTATACGGTTAAATTACAAACTTAGTTCAGAAATTATTATGTAATTTTTTTCAAAACTTTATATGTCACTGAGATTATCCGCGGACGGACGGACGGACGGACAGACATGGCGAAACTATATGGGTTTGTAGTTGACTACGGAACCCTAATATGAACTTTGAAAACAAATATAGCTTTTGGTATTTGCTTACACCCGTAGATACTACTGTGTTTGTATTTCAATATTAGACATTATTGAGTACCTTATAAAAATAAGTTATACTATATACTTCGTTCTTTTTTCAGATTAGAAAAATCGTGGTATTGTCGAAGTGCGATTTTCGGGAAAACGATTTAAAAATTCGCCATTTTGCATCTTATTGGCTAAAGCGCACGTATCACCGATAATGGAAAAAAGTAGTCTCATTAAGACTTATCCCTGATATGGCTGAAGAAAATTAAGATACTTTGGCGAAATCGACCGTTATTTTTCTAATCTGAAAAAAAAAACGAGGTAGGTATACGAGTAGGTATTGCTCTTATTTTTCATATGATACAAAGTTGCATAACATAATTATACATTTTTAATTTTTTTAATACCACGACGGTGGCAAACAAGCATACGGCCCGCCTTATGGTAAGCAGCTACCGTAGCCTATGGACGCCTGCAACTCCAGAGGTGTCACATATGCGTTGCCAACCCTTTATAAAAAGGAGGATTCACTGTGCTGATGACGGTTAAAGGAACAAGAGGGTCCCTCATCATTAACACACTGGGCCCTCTTTGAGCTCTTTGGAAACCTTACTCGCCAGCAGGAACACAACACTATACATTTTTAAAACACGCCTTTTTAATTCCTCTATTTTTTGCCACGATATATCTAATCTTGCAGGGACGATAAAATATTAGTTCACAAATAAGTAATTGGTTTCGCTGCAAGTAAACACTGATTTAGTTTAGTTTATTTATTGGTAAAAATATTTTTACAAGTCTTATAGTTTTATAACTAAGCTACAATTAGGTAAATAATTTACATTTGTCAGTTTAAAAAAATACAAAATATAGATAAAATAATCTTAATTACATTATTGTAAAATCATTCATGTCATCATACATTCTTCACTGATATTGTCACATTTTTATTTTTGTACAATTAATGTAATATTAGGTATTCGGTTTATTTATAAACTCATCAACCGAGAAACATGCTTGTTCAATTAACAGAAGTTTTAGTTTTTTTGTAAATATTGTGTCACTTTCAATTGATTTTAAGTCATTCGGAATCACATTATGTATTTTGGTGCCGATGAAACCGAGTGACTTTCGGACCTTAGAGAGTCGATGTGAAGGGGCAAACAATAAGGGTAACCTGCGGTTGATTTCATTTCGGGTGCAGGTTTTTTTGTATTGATTTATATTTGACCTGACGTACTGGCACGCCGCTAATATATAAACCGCAGGGATTGTTAGTATTTCTTGTTTTATGAATAGTTCTTTCACTGGGTAGTCGAACGGTTTTTTAGAGATTATTCTAAGGGCTCTGCTTTGTTTTTTAAATGCCTTATCGCGGTTTGCTGCTAAACCCCAGAGATCAACGCCTTGGATTAAAATTGAATGGAAATATCCGTAATAGGCCTTTTTCAGGTTCTCTGGAGACAGGCTAGGCGCGAGTCTAGTTAGAGCAAAACATGCGGACGATAGAGATTTGCAAAGATTGTCAATGTGAGGGGTCCATGTTAGCCCAGAGTCTATAACAAAACCCAAGTAACTCGTCTGATTGACTTGTGGAACACAATTATCATTTACTAGCTGTGCCCGCGGCTCCGCCCGCGTGGAATTCGGTCTGTGTCAGTAAGCGGCTAATTCACCCCTAATTTGTCTCCCGCTACCCTGGAGGCGGAACTTGAAGTAAAGTTGACAGATGACGCTAGAGGACAGTAGGTAGTTCTAATAAAATATTTTACAATTACCACTAAATGAAAGTACACTCAAAAATGAATACTTTTTTTATCATATTATTTTTTTTGGCATGATTTAAACGACATAGAGTAGTAGGTGTATATCGGACGATACAGGACCACTTTTGTATTTATACGTTCATGTCCACGGCAAATATCATCCAAATCGATCCTCCCGTCAAATCAGTCTAAGCATGAAAGGTAAGAACAGGCGCTTACCCGGGACTCAAACTATCTCTATACAAAATTTCATCAAAATCCGTTCAGCCGTTTTCACGTGATGCGCGGTCAAATAAACAGACAAACAGATAAACAGATAAAAAGATAAACAGACAAACAGACAAAAATTCTAAAAATTGTTGTAACGTGTTCTGTTATCGATTCTAAGTATCCCCAGCCAACTTTTTTTCGATTATCTTCCATGTACAGACTTTCGACCCTCTTCAGCTTTATTATATGTATAGATATAGATAGTTTTTATTGAGAGTTCTTATCAGGCCTCACCAAATTTCAGCGTTCTAGTGCGAACGGTAACTGAGCTAGACCGCGGACAGACGGACGGACATGGCGAAACTATGAGGGTTCCTAGTTGACTACGGAACCCTAAAAAGAGATAAATAGTAGTTATGTAACTGTTACGTAATAAGGCCTAATTATGTACAGAAGCATACACTGCTTTACCTACACACATATTAAAAATCCAGGGGGGCGGGCGTGCCGGCGGTCGGGGGTAATGAATTTTCATACGTTTTTACCACACTGTCACAGATAAATCAAAATATTTATTTATCAATGTAAGCACATTACACTGCACTAATTAACGTCAGAGAAAAATAAAATACGCGAGTGTCGTGGAACACGCGATTGGAACGAAGTTATGTTATTTAATTTTAATTTTTTTTGGAAATTTATTTTTTTTGTATTTTTTTGAACTTTTGGAAATAGTTGAAATTGTTGAAATTTATAAAAGTATTGAAATTTTTAAAATTTTGGAAATTATTTGAATTTTTTGAAATTTTTGAAATACGAAATTTTTGAAATTGTTGAAATTGTTGAAATTTTTGAAATTTATGAAATTTTTTGAAAATTTTGCCATTGTTTACTTTTAGGTTCCCGACTTTTTACAGTTTTTTCAAATTGAAATTTAAGAAATTTAAAAAATTTTTTGAGTTTAGAAATTTTTGAAATTTTGAATTTTTTGAAATTTTTGATTTTTGAAGTTTTTGAAAATTTTGAAGTTTTTAAATTTTAAAAATTTTTAAATTAATGAAATTTTTGAAATTTTTAAATTTTTGAAATTTTTGAAATTTTTGATTTTTTTGAAATTTTTGAAATTTTTGAAATTTTTGAAATTTTTGAAATTTTTGAAATTTTTGAAATTTTTGAAATTTTTGATATTTTTGTAATTTTGAAATTTTTTGAAAATTTGCCATTGTTTACTTTTAGGTTCCCGACTTTTTACAGTTTTTTCTCTTTTATCACTTTGTCACTTCTCACTTTAACTTTTCACTACACTTCAATTCACTTCACTTTATTCTATTTTATATATTTTTTATTTCATTCCAAATTACATGTTTCTCAATCGTATGGGTGTCGCGTTTTCGTGACGTGACGCTTTTTCGTGACTTTTTTTCGCCTAGCCTCCCATCCGCGAACCGTCCGATAAGGAACTTCGTTCCAAAACTACCACCGGTTCTAACCCTACATACACCTCTGGCCCAAGAAGTATTATGACATTTATGACCGAAAAGAAACTCGATGGGACTTATTTTTTTCAAAACAGTAATACATTATTAGATCTTAAAGATACAAAATAATGCGTAGTTCTTCAAGAAGACATATCAACGCAGCTTGAGAGACAGATAATAATTGTTTAATTATAAAGAAAAATAAATCCTAATCTGACTGCTTGACAAAACGTTTGATATGTTTTCCTACCTAAACGGTGTCCTACAAATGTTAGATGATTTTGTAGTAAATTTTTGGTTTGGGCCATGCATCTTTGTCTGTCAATATAGTCCTCGAACCTGGAATAACCCTTTGACATTTATGACATTTTCAAATATTTATTAAGAGCGGGTAAAGGTAAATTTAAAGCATCGACGGGTAACATGTTATAAATATGAACACCTTGACCAAAAAATAAAAAAATATTTCAATACCAAATTTCATCTAAATACGTACAGCGGTTATTGGTTGTTTCTTCCCCATGTAAACTTTTTGCATCCGCTTAAGGGATAATTTCCGAGATAAAACTATTTCATTTTCTTTTCCAGAGCTCAAATTATCTCCATACCAAATTTTATCTAAATCGATTCTGCGGTTAATAATTCCCTATACAAATTTCCAACTCCCTTTTCACCCCTTTAGGGTTGATTTTGGGGTAAAAACTATCCTTTGTCCTTTCTCGAGACCCATACTATCTCTATACATATTTCCATCTAAATCAGTTCAGCGGTAAAAAATTCCTCATACCAACTTCCAACCCCCTTTTCACTCCCACAAGGGTATGAAAACTATCCTATGACGTTTCTCGAGACTCAAATTATCTTCATACTCATTTCTATCTAAATCGTTTCAGCGGTTAAAAATTCTCCATACAAACTTTCAACCCCATTTTCACCTCCACCAGGGTTGATTTTCGGGATTAAAACTATATATTATCCTTAACCGGGACTCAAACTATCTCTATACAAAATTTCATTAAAATCCGTTCAGCCGTTTTCACGTGATGCGCGGTCAAATAAACAGACAAACAGATAAACAGATAAACAGATAAACAGATAAACAGACAAACAGACAAACAGACAAAAATTCTAAAAATTGTTGTAACGTGTTACATGTTCTGTTATCGATTCTAAGTATCCCCAGCCAACTTTTTTCGATTATCTTCCATGTACAGACTTTCGACCCTCTTCAGCTTTATTATATGTATAGATTTTAATATCCAGTAGATTTTCTCAATCTCAATCGTACATCAGAAACTGGTTAAAATCTAACTTGCAAGATTTTGCCTAAAAAACAAACTAACTGACAAACACTGTAAGAAAAGCTTTTATTTAAAAAAAACCGGCCAATGGCGTGTCGGACCACGCATTAATACCTAAAGATCGAATCTGATGCCTATGGAAGAAGTTTTTTGAAGATAACTCAAAAATGGCTGAACCGATAATGTGTAAAACAATATTCGTAGAAAGTATGTAGGTAAGTAAGGGGCATTTTCTCATTTTTTTTTTATATGGTTTGGACTTACGGTTCAAAAGTTACAGGGTCAATTGTGTACCCCCACACAATTTTTCTGACTTTCGACGCGATTATTTCAGAAAATATTCACTTAATCACAAAATGATTAAAAAAACCTCAATGTTATTTTTAAAGACCTATCGATTGATATGCCACATGGTTAATATTTGGTCATTTTTTTTTGTAATTTAGTTACATATATGGAGCGCCCCCCTAACAATATTTTTTTCTGCAATTTAACTACATACTTAAGTAGCGGCATACAAAATACACCTTAAATATGTGTAAATTTTATTAAGATACGTTTTATAGTTTCCGGGTAAAATGGCTGTGACATACGGACGGATGGACGGACGGACGGACGGACGGACAGATAGACATGACGAAACTATAAGGGTTCCGTTTTTGCCATTTTGGCTACGGAACCCTAAAAAGCTTGTAATTTACATTTGGGACTCCCGAATGCGTAGTGTTTACTGTTCTATTCAGTCAATCGGATAAACAAGTGAACTGAATTATTAAACTACCGTGTTACATTTATAACTTGATTGTAGTGACCCAAATCAAGCATGTGTCAATATTGTCATTGGTTAATAAACATGCTCTATGAATAACTCAATATTGCAAAAGAGCTATGCCACTAATACAATTCAATCATGCATTTATTTAGATAATATCGCATCCAAAACGTAAATTTGAATGAATGCCAAGTTCGTAAACGGTTTCGCTAATAAAAGAAATAAGATTTAAATGGATACCAAGTCCTTTCAAAGGTCTTTATATCACCGTTGCTGTCATATATACCGTTTTTCAATTGCCTAAAATAATTTGATATGACATTTGCTACTTCATACTGAGACTTGGCATGTATTTTCCTTTTTCAATCAGTTACCTCTACTTGATTGATCTTAACGTAGAAATGTCTTATTTATCCAATATATATCTTAACTTCGACGCACTTACTTGAATACTTGGATGGGTAAAAACTTGCTAAGTTGCACTAACTAATACTAATTAAGTAGCAAATAACACAGCAAATAATAAGTTTTATTGAGTTTAACACAGCAAATCATTTTAAGCAATTGAAAAACGATATGTATGACAGCAACAGTGATCTAAGCAGCTTTGAAAGAACTTGGTTTTATTAGCGAAACCGTTTATGAACTTGGCATTTTTTCACCACTGAATATATTTTATAACCTTTTCACGCTTTCCCCAATTTACCAATTCACTTCACATTTCATTTAGAAAAAAAATAAAAAAATGCAAAGTTAATAATGCGTCGACAGCTGTTAATAATAGAACAACAACGAATTTTCATATTTTATATAAAATATGAAAAATATAACATTTTACTGTTTTATTACTTTTCGTATTGTTTACTTACACACAAGTGCCTAGCTGGATGCCAAATTTCAACATTCTAGGTCACCTGGAAGTAGTCAAAGGTTTTGATAAGTGAGACAGCAGTAAGTCAGTGAAGTCAGTCAGTCAGCCAGTCAGTGGTAAATACATATATAGTGATTTTCGGAGGTCAATATCTCGTGAACGGTTAGAGTTTTTTATCTGAAATTCAGGATTCAGTAATAATAGATAGCCTTACAAGACTCACAAAATTGGATGTGTGAAGGGCAAATAAGTTTCAAGTTATTGGGGGGTCAAAATTGACCCCAAATGGTTCGTGTAAATATACCCGCAGCTGGTGTGCCACCTCTTTGCTCTGCGAACTGGGCTGACACACTGCCGTGTGTCCCTGCGTAGATTTTATATTAGAACTGCAAGATCACTGTAAAGTGAGTGTAGTTTCAACGCATCGTTTTACTTACGTCGTGTAAAACGATGTAAGTTACGTGTAGATATTTGTAAAAAAGGAAGACACTGACACTGTGTTGTTGCTATTTTCCATAAACACTAAATTGCAGTCATACCTACTTGAGACGGGCTCTTGAATCCATTCTACAGAATAAATTAAAATAAATTAAGCTTCTTAAAAGACTTACAAATTAAATACAGCTTCAGGCCTTTTGGTCGCAACTACCTTTGATAAAATGGTATTAAAGATTTCAAAAGCTTCATTGTTTCCTTCAGTTTGTCCGGGGTAACAATGGCGCTATCTGAAAAGAATTCAATTAAAAAACGAAGCGTTCAGTCTCATTAGCGACTAAGAGCTTCTAACTATAACGGGACAGGTTATTTCAACGTACAATCAAAAGTTTATCTTATGTCTATGTCGTCAAGGTATAATATTGCTTCAAACTAAATAACTTTATGCTGTTCTTCGTTCTAGCTGAATTTAGATAGAATAGTGTTTGGGCGCAAGGTTCCCCTGGCTTAGTACCACCAAGAATTACCAAGAGGTAATTTAATTAAGATGTTATTTTTGATACAAACGTAATGAGGGTATAATTGGGTTAAGTGGGTCGGTAGGTTAATTGCTTACCGCGAAACAACATTGTGCTACACAGAGGTTGGAGATATTAGATATGTCCTCGTAATTGGGTATACCTAATGGAGTCGCCTTTAAGTTATAATTACCTATTGTCTGTGTTACATAATTATTCTAAGTGAGTTAAATACGATTGTTGTGAGACACGTTTTAATTATTAAAACCATACCCACTCTACGGCTATAAGTTTAAGCCTATAAGTTTTTTGAAATAAATCTGGCCACAAGTACTTGTCTGTTCAATTTGGAATACATAATCAATGTACGTTCCATTGTGTCTACAAGTTTCCAGGTTTCAAACAAACGCTGAGCCTAACCGGATACAAGTAGGTAACTGCTTTAGGCTCGTGCAACATTCTAACTACATTACCTGTCACTACGCATCTCACAGTTAACAAGTTCGCGAACTCGTGTTAAATTCGACCTGAATTGGTTTAGCTTTTGTTCAGGCACAGTTTGGTCTGGATGATTGAGTTACGCTCCATATTTATGCCAAATTAGTCGAATCTGGAATTGAAATTCGATTAAAACTCGTATAATTCTACTCTTTTGATTTTCAATCCTATTTGATTGAAACATTAGATATCGATTCCTTTTTGACATGTATGGTCGACATCAAAGATACGTGTATATTTACACTATTGCAACATTTGCGTAAAGTGTAAACATTATTTTGACGTCGAATGTACCTATACCTAGGTACTTACTATTTAACAATTTAGTAATAAAGTACAACTATATGACAATGTGTAATTTAGTAATTTATGTGTAAATTAGTGGCTTGTATAATAAACTAACGCGTTCCGTTTAAATTCACAGTGACCTCCGCAACGTTTCGGCTTGTTATGAATAATATCTTGAGAAAAACCTTCGCTACAGCAGCGGACGCCGTAGGTAATTTAATAAAACATTAGGTTAAAAAACTGCACATTTTTATAATGCCTTAATTAATTAATAATAATATGAAAATATCAGGAATAAACAAATTAACATAATAATGAAGTGGATTGTGGCAACGTCATGTCATGACATGACTCATTCTGATGAGACTATTGGGCCCCAAGATCATCGCATTGGTCACAGAAAGGGGTTGAGCCGTCACGTCATGCATTGTTAAGACTATACCAAAATTGTTCACAAAAGGAACATAATAATTAGGTATGTATAAAATGTTATCTTCTATTATTTCGTATATAACTTACCAATCACGATAACGTTGTATGTATATCGTCCCAATAGAAAAAAAGTAAGATGGCGATATAAGGCTGAAATGAAAAATTACTTCTAGAATAGGTACATACATTTATTTGTTTAAACTTGATTGCACAGTGAAACAAAGTACAAAGGGGGGACTTAATGCCAGAAGGCATTCTCTACCAGTCAACCATCATACATATAAAGCCTACAATGTATAAAATATACACAAGTTGAGTATATTAAAATTTACTTGTTTTGGTTGTATGATTTATGAAAAAAAAGCAGTAGGTAGCTAGCTACATATATATGTATATTACTTCAAAACGAAATAAATTTCAAGTCTTGAACTGCCTTTTTTCAATTGTTGTCTCTCCAGTTTACAGCTGGTTTTCCATTTTATTTCGGTGAAACATGTTCTGCATGCTCACCGCAGCGAATCTGACTACTGCATAATGCAACACCAACGAGAACATTACCACGCAACTCCCAAACTACGGTAGTGCTATTTTCAACTTTATATCAAAAGACTAAAGTGCTATTTGTTGTACTAATAAACCTGACATACGATCTACAGAAATATATTTTTCATTTGGACAAGTAGAGCTATACATTATGTGGTGACAAACCAAAACAAGAAGTAAACGCTAACTTTGTGATAGAGCAAAGTTTATGCCTTCCATAGACTGTGATGCCCGGGATTACGCCAACACTCGAGCGACTCAGACCTGTAACCGCGAAGCAGTTTGTTCATTCGATCATCTATTTGCATCACTGTCTTTCGAATATGCAAGAGCGAAAGAGATGGAGATAACGAAAGATTTGTTTTCGACGTTCGTGGGAGGCCTGCAGGTTTAATGTTGACACCTAACGTCCTACCGTGGGTGATATTGCTGTGTTGTTGCTTTTATAGCTACTTCATTTAGATTGGAATAAGTCAACATCCTTGCCTTGCAAGTGCTAGTTAGTGCTGGCGAATACTATGACTCTCCCATTTTGCCTATTACCTACAGACAGACCCATTTAATAATGCACAATATCAGCAATTTAAACGATTACTAAATTCTAGTTAATATTAATACATTGAAGGCAATAATTTGAGTTTGATGCGAAAACCTATTGGACAAATATGCATTTTAATCACACCTATGTCATAATTACAGTATATCGTACTGCGAAACAATCATTATGATTCAATTGTTCATATAAGTTGTTAGTTTGTAGCAATTTTATACCAAATATTAATAATAATAATTTACCAATGCATAATTTCCAAATTACCATGCTTTCCCTGGCCTATACAATATCCTGTTACCACTGGAGTGCCAGTTGGCCATAGAATATAGCCTTTAATTAATAATCGCTAACGATCCAGCCTGTAATCCATCTTCATCATTATCATCTTACCCTTGTTGACGGCAAGCGAGACATTATAGTTCCATACTGCAACACATATCTAAATATATAAAAGAAGAAACTGACTGACTGACTGACTGACTGACTGACTGACTGACTGACTGACTGACTGACTGACTGACTGACTGACTGACTGACTGACTGACTGACTGGCTGGCTGGCTGACTGACTGACTGACTGACTGACTGACTGACTGACTGACTGACTGACTGACTGACTGACTGACTGACTGACTGACTGACTGACTGACTGACTGACTGACTGACTGACTGACTGACTGACTGACTGACTGACTGACTGACTGACTGACTGACTGACTGACTGACTGACTGACTGACTGACTGACTGACTGACTGACTGACTGACTGACTGACTGACTGACTGACTGACTGACTGACTGACTGACTGACTGACTGACTGACTGACTGACTGACTGACTGACTGACTGACATATCAACGCACAGCCCAAACCGCTGGTTCTAGAGATTCCAAATTTGGCACGTAGGTTCCTTATAAGGTCTAGGGGTGCACTAAGAAAGGATTTTTCAAAATTCACCCCCTAAGGGGTAAAATGGGGGTCCAAAGTTTGTATGGCGAATCAAGATTTGTTAGACTATTTTATTCGAAACTCCACAGGAGTATTCCTAACGATAAATGAGTAAACACGTGTTTCAGGTTTTTTGAAAATTCAACCCCTATAAGGGGCAAATGTGGTCACAAAGTCTGAAAATCAACATGGGTATCGTATCCGTTATCCGTATAGTACTTATAGTACGCGGGCGAAGCTGCGGGAAAAGGCTAGTTTCCCATAAAAGTTCTCTGAATTCCGTCCCTATCTATAAGGCGCGAGCTCGTTTCAAAACATTGCAATTTTAGTTATATTTTATGTATCTACCTTTAGTCAATTAAAAATTGTATACATATATATCTACTAACTTTCTACATACCTACATGTGTAATAGTTATTACTAATAACTTATTAGAAATTAATAGGTATATAGGGATAGTTGATTATTAATTAATTGTTGATCAGCAACGGATCACGGTAGTTTAGGCCAACCTAACACGCATACGTATCATATATTTTATTTTCGTTTTTACGAGACAGACATTTCGGGCTGAGCCATTTAATCCCTGAAAACGCAGCGCGAGGCTCACTCACCTACTCCGGCACAACAATGCGTGAGCGCCTGATATATTTTCCGGAAATTACCCGGAAGCCTCCGGATTTACCGGCTGCTTTGCATTATCGAACAGGTGAGTGTGAGAAGTCTGAAAACAACAGCGCGAGACCGATTTTATGAACGTTCTTTTGCTTATTTTTTCACATAAAAGTTGAGGAGGCTCTACCAAAAAACGTTGGCTTAATTACAGCCTGAAAGCTGAACCGTTATTTAACGTGAGTTGAAAGTCATTCAGCAATATTGATGGACCGTATCGCAGGCAGACAGCCAATCTGTCTAAGTCAATACACGCCAATCGCGCCGTTGTAATGCCTTCAAAGCCTTTGTTTCCTTTGCTGTGCCTTCACTTTGTTATTTTTTAATTTAGATAATATTTCATAGCAGTTCTGCTTATTCGCTTTTCGTAAAGCCTCTGTTTGAAAATTATTGCTATGAATTAATGATCTGTGCTATTTATTATCAATACAAACTTACAAACCATATTATATTTGAAATTTGAACAATTCAATTACGATTAACAATCGCATAAAATATAAAATAATGAAAACGACCACTACGGGCACATCGATTAGGTACATATGTATTTTGACAACAACTTGATGTCGGCTCACATAAGGAGTTCTAAGAGAAACGTACTTACCTATAAATAGGTAAGTAATAATAAATGTCCCGTTGCTTCTACCTACTCTTCTATCTACTTTTAATGTGCGGTATTATCTCTGACACAATTAGCTGCTTTCTCTGTTAGTGTAATTAATGAATTCTACATAGTCTGCGCATTTATATGCTGGTAGCTAGAAGTAACTGTTCCAGACAGTTTTCAGGTACATAGTTGCTCTAACTATGGCAACTAATATAAGTTGTAATTGGCTACTTTCCTAAAAAAAATATTTAGTCCGTCAGTTAGATTATCAAAAAATATTGGAGACGTATTTTTTATTTTTTCAATCAAACAAAAATTGGTGAAGATATAGCCCGTTAAAGTTCCGCGTGACGTCACATTTTAGTACACTTTTTAGTATAATGTGACGTCACGCGGAACTTTAACGGGCTATATCTTCACCAATTTTTGTTTGATTGACAAAATAAAAAATACGTGTCCAATATTTTTTGATAATCTAACTGACGGACTAAATAGAATTATATTTTTTTTACCCAGGAAAGTAGCCAATTGTAGCGCCACGCCGAGCGCGAGTCGGTCGTCTTATAGAATAGAACTGATTAATATAGACAATTATCTCGTAAGTAACGGGAAAATTTATTCTTAGATATTGGTTTTTAGGTTGTTTTTGCTTCCTTAAAGGAGATCGTCAATTCTGGGCCACCTGATATAAACCGTATACAGTTTGTACTGCAATGTAAAATAAATACTCATTTTATTACTAAAGTAGACAAAATATTGCAAAAAAAATGAAACGGGAATTAGAAATACTAAATAAATAAACATTATGTTGATTTTTCCGCGATTAAAATACAGCAAGACAAGTCGTTAACGTCCTTATGGCATTGACATAAAGTTTAACTTCACCCTGGCCTGAAACGGGATTGTTTTTTGGTTTGACACTGTTAATGTATACAGTTACATAATCTGCGTTTTGATACTGTTCGGTAAGTTAGAACATTGTAATATTAAAATAGTATCTAAGCCTACGAATACGAAAGTTTAAATTAGAAATCGGCTATATTAAAACTCCTAAAGATTGAAAGTGCGTATTTTTGCATTTTTGATCGAAGTTTGAATATTAAAAGTGGGTTTCATAATGGCATAATATCATGCTCCTTCGATAACGAAACGCATCTTTTTTTTCAATTTTGTAATGTCAGATACTAGTGCTATCGCACTTAACGGTGGTAAACCTTATCCCTTCGCAATAGGTGTTAGTAATGTTCAGTTAATAGTATCAACGATGGTTTGACAGCCGTCTTTGTTTACCGAAATACAGGAACATTAAATACGATAAAAATATGACTTTTTATTATTTCATCATGATTCCCGTTTTGTTTTCAAGTCCGCTTTTGTACATTATCTTTAAAAAATCGGTACTTTTTTTTCATTAATATATAAATCATAGGCAAGCACGCTTTCAAATATAAATATTGTCCTTGTCAGATTTAAGTTTTAAATGCATGATTTTTCAATTTTCCCATTAGATTTCGCAATATTTTTACCACCATCCTGATCAAGAAATTATGAGGATTCTTCAAAGGTAAGAACCATTCCTAAACGGTCCTAAATAATCTGGGCCAGATCACCTAACAAAAATTGACGATCTCCTAATAAATTATTTCAGATTTGACGAACAAAAAGCTGCTTGTTATTCATATTTAATTTTGTACCTTATCAATTACTTGATACTTCTCAACATTTCTTATGAATATAAATCAAATATTACTAGGAGTACGTAGATGTGAAGGTAGGTAGCAGGTCATAAATATGACCTTTCTACTTATATAAATATAGTATTGTTTAGAGAGCAAAACGTATTTGCCCTCGAGAAATATTTTGCTCAGTTATCTTTTATTTATAATATCCATGCAAAGATTCTAAAGAATTCATGTTATCGTGTAGATAATTTATTTCCTAATGAAAGAAATTAAGCCATTGTTTATATAAGGACAAAAAGAAATGCAAATCCTGAGCCCGAAATCGAACGAGGAACGAACGAGGGCCCCCGAATCTAACGTTACGTTTAATCCTGGGAAATTTTAATTTCCCAGGGGAAAACGAATTTCTTTCGGTACTAACGATTATCCATTATACTAAGTTCTTAGTTCGGTTCGTGTATGATGCGCTGTGATAACTACATATACGTTGTTAATTCACGCAACATGAGACAACTGTAACGACAAATAAGTCAAATAACTGTTTCAATACAGTCATTCTCCTATAGCCGGACGCACATTGAACGTACACACATACTTACTTAAACATAATACGTAACTACAAGAGAGTTATATACATTAAACTACCAAAGTAATTATGTAATTTACACGAACCTTGCTCGTGAACCTCTGCGGCACACAGTTTTAATACCCAAATTAATTTAATCTTAAATGAAAGATAAAAAATAAGCAAAACAAACAATAGGCTTAAGGAATACTATATTTCAAAGTCATATGTTACAAATACGTTACGAGCACCCTGAGATTTGACAGTTTTGTTTATGTTATAACACTTATAACTATTTATTCGTAAGTTTGTGGACTTTCTTGTAGTTTTTGAGAATCATAAGAAAAGAACACCGGGGATTCAGGGTATGGAGTAGAAGTCGTGTAGGTTGAGACGGCTCTGTCAGCACTCCGCGCCATGCACTGCAATATCGAGTGCTGCTCCATCAGCATCGTGTTCAGGTGCCTTATTTCTTGGTCTATCTTCTTCAGGTTAAACGTAGTTTGATCTAGCTTCTCCTGCATTCCTTTAATTTCTATGTTGACGTTTTGATCGTTCGTTTCACCTTTTTTGAGCTTCGAAGAATATTTGTTTTTGTGTAACACTTCTTGCACAGATTTACCGCTTTTCATCTTGTTTAGTTGCGCCAGTTCGTAAGCGGCCATCATTATGTCGGTCGGCAGTCGTTTCTCTCGAGGGTTCAACGCTTTGACACTCATGATGACTTTGTTTGCTTCCGGAGACACCAGAGCTGTCCTGTACACGTACTTGTGAAGCCACTTCGGCAACCAGCGATTGAACATACCCATTTCGACGAAGAGAATCAGTTTTGTCTGCCGGACTAGTTTGGATAATCCTGCCGTTTTTCTCAAGCCCTGAATGTCGTGGACTGCGATACCGACTAGCAAGTTCATTAGAATGATAGTTACAAACATAAGGAATAGAATAAAAATTATCTGAGACGATAACTCGAAAACTAATGGAGGATCCTCCTTGTCCGGCTCATTGATAAGGATATTCAAATTCAATTCTCCCACCATCATAGTCAGTGTACTGATGAAACCCATCAAAGGATTAGCGAACATTTCCTCGTTTGGAAACACAACGCAAAAGCATATTGTGAACCCGAGCAGTAGACAGATGTAAGCTAACAGCAGCTTTAGGAATTCCTTTAGTACCTTTTGATACATGGCCACATAGTCGCCGAACATTGGAAATTGACCCATCATCAGCATCAAGTTCGTCCATGCACCCAACACAGCGTAACCGCCAACATGGTTCTGCCAACTGTAGTCTTTAGGTAGATTATACAGGGAAAATACAGATAATAAAACGAACCATTCCATCATGTTCTCAAAGGTGGTAAAATACTGATAGATGCTGGAGTAACCAGTTATTCCTGTAAGCTTTCGGAAAATTTCGAATACAGTGATCGCCATCAACACCCATCTTTCGAATTCTATCGGATTGTCTTCTAAAATGTCACCCAATATTGACTCCTTTTGACATAGTTCATTCTTTATACCATATTTCGTCGTAAATTTACCTCCGCACGTTTTAACTACTGCAGTTAATGCGTAACTTGATAAAAATGATACAAACAGGAAGCAAAAGACGAGTCTTGCCAAATAAAATTTTCTTATCTTTCCCCACTTCATAAATAGAAACGCGGAGCAGAGTGGGTGCAATAATATGTCTTTCTGTCCTTCGTCGATCAAACTGTTCAAGTATGTAATCTCCCGAGGGTATGAGAACTTCAACAACCGCCCAAAATCAAATTCTACTTCAACCTCTTCGTTAGACGCTTTTGGAATACTGAGAGATATTCCGCTATCTAAATTATGTCTGAGAATGGCTAAAGACTTTGGGGTTTTTCTGGCGATTACACTTAATGCCGTTTGCCCTTTCTTAGATTTGGAAGTAACGTCTGCGCCGAGATAGATCAGAGTCTCAACGCATGGTGTTAAACCATCATTTGCCGCTTTATGAAGTGGAGATATTCCGTACGCGTCCTTTTTATTGACTTGTGCCCCCCAACTTGAGAGCATCTCTATGATATCGCATGCGCGCTCCGAGTTACTTAGTGAAGCGTGAAGAGCTGTGCGATTTTCATGGTCCTCTGCGTTCACATCAGCGTTACCATCTCTGAGTAACAATTCGACGCACTCCAAACTACCACACATGGCGGCGAGGTGTAACGCGGTGAATCCCTTGAAATTTTTGGTATAAGCCTTGGCACCTTGTGTTAAAAGTATTTCTACACATTCGTGGAAGCCTCTTGCGGCGGCCAAGTGCAGAGCGGTGCTCTCTTTATCTCGCAGCTTTGTTAACCCGTTTACGGGAATTTTAGTAGCTTTCAACATGTAAGAGAGGCATCGTTGGGCGCCGAGATCTGCAGCCAAATGTAAAGCGTTGAATCCGCCAGAAGTCACATACCCTGGGTCAACACCTTTATCTATAAATAGTTCTATGCATTCTATTGCATCGCACCTTACTGCGCAATGAACCAGGTTGTCTTCGCAACTGGCTCTCTGTACGACTGCATGTAAGGAAGCACCGTTTGCTATTAATATTTCAGCAGCTTCCAAGGAATTCCCAAATGCGGCGCAGTGAAGAGGAGCAAAGTATTTAGGAATAAAGTCGGGTTCGGCACCTTGAGAAATTAAAAATACCACAGATCTCGCTGCCCCGCTGTAGGCGGCCAAGTGCAGTGCTGAGAGCCCTAGCGGTTCCGCGGTGTGTATGTCCGCCCCAGCATTCAGAATGGGTGGCAGCAACTCATCGCGCGTCAGGAAAGCAGCCCATAGCAAAGTTAGATTCAATATGCCTTCCGGGGCAGAGGTGATATGTTCTTCTATGTTATCCACGGTGACCATTCCACATTCCACATCGTCAAAGAATCTGGCAGCGCCCAAGGTAAAGGCGCGTCCGCACAAACCCCTTCTAATTTTTTCCGCAGTAAGCCTGGCTTCTGGGTCCGTCGGCAAGACGACGAAATTATGATACATATGTGACGCATCTTCAGCTGGTGGAGATGGTCCAACGAACAAGTAATCATTGGCTTTTGGTTCCCGGGCCCCTTCAACCAAGTCGAGGTTTCGTAGGTATCTGTAGGAAGTGTTGAGATTGAGGGGGAACTCTTCGTCTCGCTGCCGGGAGCTGAAGCTGCTGGTGAGGCGCGAGCGCGTGGACATGCGGCTGGAGCAGACAGTAGAGGGGGTCGACCAAGCCATCTCGCGGTAACCGAAATTGTCCATGTCTTGTGTGCAACTGAGACGACGACGGGCACCTTATCTGTTATCTCTGTTTACTTTAAACCTTTGTCTTGACGTGTCTTTGACATGATAATTTTATAATAACAACACTTTTATACTTCTTTGTGAGAAATTCTGAATTTTAATTCTTGTGAATTTGATAAGAGTCTTGTTATCGTTGTTACTTTATTTTGTAAATAAATAATTTTAAACAAAAAAGAACCGACTTCACTAACCATCCACCTTTCCAACACCAAATGCTCGATCTGCTTTTATTTAACTTTATTATAAATATTACGTCTTTTAATATTGGGGGCACTTAAAGGTATACTCATCAATAAGAGCACACAATTTACTTATATTTTATTGAATGCTAGCAATAAAATAGACAAATATTGATCTCAGTATCGAAATACCTCAATCGGCAACGCATAAATTACGACTTGGCAGCGATTGTTTAACACTACCACTCGTATCTACCCCTCATAGGTAGAATAAAATAAGAAGAGCGTTGGACCAAGTATCAAGCCTTGTGAAACTTCGTTAATACTTGCAGTAATCTATAAATCAGCAAGTTTTTCACATAAATTCGATTCGTCGATTAGGGAGCTCTCGCGACGGGATCAACCCTTCCGGCGAGATCTGCCGCGTAACGAATGGCGGCATTAGGGACAACGACAACACGTCTTACCCTTAATTCGTCATCATTAGATACACGTTTTGGAGTTTAATTATTCTATTTTACCCTTTGATTTGTCACGTGAAAGGCTATCAAGTAAGTCCATTACTAATCTTTAGGTACTGTTTTAACTTGTCAATTTAAAACAAATGATAGTTATAGGTTCTTGGTTGCCTCTATAAATAAAATAAAAAAGCATTTTACTTCTTGCAGGTTTAGACACAAACAAATAACTAAAATAACATTTATATTTCCATTTAGTGTTAAAAAAATATTCTGCAAGAACTCCTGTGAAGGTGAAGGCCTCCTCCAGTGTCGGTCGACCAGTGATCTGGCGACATCCATCCAATTTTTGTCCAATTTTTTTTTTTGCTTCAATGTAGCCTCAATGTATTGTACTACCTAAATTATTGTATATTTTAATGCGAATTTGGCAAAAAGGCAATTTTCTTATGAGAAGATATGGATAAACATTTATTAAGTAGACAAACTTTTCGTGCTTCGTCTCAAGTAAATACTTATTTAATTCAGAACTTTAGATCAAAGAGTTGCACGTTACTCCAAAATGCCAACGCTTTATTAATTACACAATAAAAGTAACTTGAATTTGATTCCATTTCGCTTTTAAGTCAACTTTGAGTGAACCAATCTTGCTTTTTAATCCAGAATCCCTTTCAAACGGAGAGCTAGCCACGCCAGATATGACACAATAATGAGAGCAACGAGACCCCTCTAGTCAGTTTGCTATACTATGCTTATTTCTAGATCTGGACATCTGGCAGCTGTAAGGTGGTGGAGGTCAAAGAATGCAAACCACTTTTTTTGTACCACACCGGTGGCAAACAAGCATACGGCCCGTCTGATGGTTAGCAGCTACGGTAGCCAATGGACGCCTGCAACTCCAGAGGTGTCACATGCGTATTGCCTACCCTTTACAAAAAGGAGGATTCACTGTGTTGACGGCTAAAGGAACAAGAGGGTCCCTCATCGTCAGCACACTGGGTCCTCTTTGAGCTCTGTGGCAACCTTACTCACCATCAGGAACACAACACTATGAGTAGGGTCTAGTGCTATTTGGCTGTGGTTTTCTGTAAGGTGGAGGTACTTCCCCAGTCGGGCTCAGCTCCGGATTTGAGCGAGATGACATTCGCTGTTCTGTGCCCTACCACACATAGTGAGATGACATTCGCAGTACCCATACCTCTCTGTTAGACGTAGTTTAAGGACATACCCGGGTCCACTTCAAGAAAACCAATCCTAGAGTTCTGGGTTTGATGCATTATTATGCGAAATTATATATAAATAATTACATTATATCATTGCTAAAAGTTTCTGTTGTGGGAAAGTAGTGTCAAACGACGTATAATGTAATTCACAATTTGTCGCCTACTGTTTTTGTTTCCGTTATAATAATACGCAATGTTTTTTGTTCTAATGTTAAAATATAGACCCTGTCCTTTATAACTGAGACGACTTCGGCAGTTTTTGCCTATTTTGGTATTACTATGTTCCAATTCCAAAAATTTGCTAGTGTGTCACTCTGACCTCTACCCATTTAGCAATAAGGATATAATAGGAATCTAACCAGACGGGGTTTTGTTGCTCTCATTATTGTGTCATATCTGACGTGGCCAGCTCTTAGTCCATTTCAATCTAAAACTTTAATGAAATTCATAAGTAACCATCAAAAGCAAATCAGTGACAGAAGACGGAATTAATGATAAATAGATTGGCGCTGCGAGGCGGCAGGGCAGGCGGCAGGCGGCCCGCATGGCGCATGGGAAAGTCTAATTGGAATATCCTGAACGGTCCGAATTAAAATTAATACGGCACTTGTTGGGTAATGTATAATAAATTGTTTGTCTTGGCTCAATGCCAATGACAATCATTTTGTTCTGGAAATATTTTACCAGCAACGTTGCAATGATATACTGCTTCAGGAAAATCAGGAACAAGATCAGACCAACAGTTTTATACACGTTCTATAGTTATATTTTATCGCGATTCAGGTCATAAAAAGTTAGTCGATGATATTGTGACATTGTCTTATGTCGTAACAGTATTCTGAATGGCGAAGGCAACTGTCACAATAATATTTCCAACAATGATCCTTAGAAAAGTTAAATTTGCATGGTGGGAAGTAGTTTTTATTTATTTTAGCGATAATAACTCACTGTAGGTATCATCCCGAATTGGTCCTCAAAGGAAATTCGCAGATTTCCGAAATATTCTAAAATTAAAATGCTGTAGAACAAAGCTACAGGGAGAATTTTACATAAGTAAAGCCTTCTGACTGTATATAGTTTCCGTACATTGTTAAAGACCATTCATCTTTTGTCTCTTTCTCTCGTTGTATGGAATCTGGAACAGCGCCCTCTACAATAAGTTTTCACCGGTCTTCCCCATTGTGAGGTTAATGTAGCTAACCAACATAACATTGCACTGACATAAACACACGACTGCAAAAAAAGGAGGGTATTGTTTTCAGGGTTCATCTATGTATGTGGGTATGTAAGTACTGTAATCCTTACGTTATCCCGAGTGAAAAACAAATCCCAAATTCAACCCTCAGAAAATTAAATCTTGTAAACCTATCGAATGGGGTATCAAAATGTAGAGTTTTTCACGATATACTTATAACAACTAGCTTATACCTGCGACTTCGTTTGCGTGGACTTAATAATAGGTTCTATGTTTTACCCAACTAAGGGGTTGTTTCGGGGATATTATATTCTAAGTCCTTTCCGAGAGCTCAAACTATCTCCATACCAAATTTCATCTAAATCGGTTCAGCGGATATTGATTCACCAAACAAACTCGCACCCCCCTTTTCACTCCCTTAAGGGATGATTTCTGGATCCTCCCTTGTCCTTCCTTGGGACTCTATCTTCATACCAAATTTAATATAAATTGGTTCAGCGGTTCAAGCGTCAGCGCTTTGTCTGAAGAGGTATTAACAGACGTCATACACAAACAGTCAATCATAATTTCGAAGTTAGTATGGATATCTATTAAATATTTAATCTTAAAGATGGGTCACTCGCGATATCTTCGTGTTGATAACATAATTGGTAGTATTTGTTATCCTCATTTCTCGGTATTCAGTATTTGAGTACCTTGCCCGCCTTACGTCTGCTGCAGTAAATATTGGCCGGCGTTATCAGGGTCCAACAAACGCTGATAAGTCCGTCATCTCATCTCATCTCCGCTCGACTCGACTGTGTTACAAACGTTTACAGAGTGAGGGCTTCAGACATACCAGCATTACTATTTTTACGCTGCAATTTTTGTCTCAGTATTTACTTCTTTTTAGTTCTGTTGATCAGATTCGTTAGTTATGTCTAAGATAATAAATGTGGATTGTTTTGTAGGAAGTATTTATTACGCAAAAAAGGCACACTGGATGTCGACTTGAGGAAAAACACCTAGGATTAGTTATAACTCACTAAGAAGTAATATACCGGGTGTTGCCTGTAACATAAGCAATAAATTAAAATGTAGATTCTACTCCTCAAAGTAAACAACCTTTGTTCAGCGACTTTGAAAAATAACTAGTGGTTTAATTTTTAGTACACTTTAAAGTTTATTCGAACACACAATGTATTGCGAAATTGATTATGTCTGTAAGGTGACAAGACTGACAAGCAATGTCAATTAGAAGGATTTTAACGTACATTGAAAATACTATTTAGTTTGTTTGAAAAAGAGACAATCTTAAATCTACATAACTTTCAAAAGTCGTTGAACAAACATTGTTTAGTTTGAGGAGTAGAATCAATGTTTTAATTTATTGCTCGTGTTACAGGCAACACCCGGTATATATTACGATTCCGGTGTGGTATGGTTGAGAAACAATATTTGGGACTCATTAAATTGATTGCAGTCGAACGAGTCTTAAAAATTAAAACAATTGCAGTAAAAATGAAAATGCGCTATGCGTTTGGTCACAACGCCGTTTCACAGTTGGCTAAAAAGAGTATCTCACTCTTGCGAGCAATGTCAATAACGCCTGCTCAGGAAACTAACCCAGAAAGCCCAACTACTATTATTGTCCTCACTGAGCTCGTCGTGTACACAAACAAAGCAGTACACGTGAACACGTACACACTTTACAATTACTAGGACTGATATGATAAATAAACACTAACGCAATAGTGTGAGTTTTATCAACGCGAATGCAATCAAGATCTACGCTTCTGTAAAGTTGCTGGTTAGTACATATTTAATTGTATCTATGTATATTCTTAGTTACCCACATATAAGCGGTTTGGTAAACAAAACGGCGATTGTACTAATTTAGCTGGCCATCTATTATAATTCATAACTATTTACGTTTTTCATTTTAAATATATATGGGTCGCTGTTACCTGTTTCCTTTCAGACGGCCTGCGGATATTGTACAGGAAGCCAAGAAAAGTAGATTTAAAAACCTACTAAAAAAATATCTCTTGGAAGCCCTGTAGGGAAATTGTCGTACTGAGCATCCAAGATATATAGTTATAAGTACCAACTTAAGTACCTACTGAGATAATGCCTACGAGTATTTATGTTTGTAATATTTTAGTAATTGTGAGACTGAAACTTGACTCCACAGTCAAACTTAATATTTATAACTACTGTTCCTAATAATTAATAAAAAATAAAAAAATGTAATGAAATAGTTGATTACATTGTTGTAACTCAATTCTATCGGACTTTATGTAATCGTGTCACTTTCACATTGATTCATATGAATATTATGAACCTTTACCTGTATAATAATTTGTAAATGCACTAACGCTTTTCTTGTCGACGGCGAAAAACGATAAAATCCGGCATTATAGCGTTCCATATTGCCAACCAACCCCGTGACATAGTGAAAACAGCGAAGTAAGCCGTCCGAAATAAATACGTAATTATTAATCTAATAGCGTAGACAGCGTTTCAGGCGGAAATAATAGTGATGTTCGGCCTCTCACTAATATTTTACATATACCTATATATATATATATATTGTGTATATTTTGCTGAGCGCCGCTATTTGTCAAATAACGGACTTCATGCTTAATGGCATTTTCTACCATTCTACCATACGAATAATTATATATATGTCGCAGGCAAATGATTAAAACAGAGATTTGAACAAATCTCTAAGGGATATGATCAAATTACGCAGGATGTTAAAATGGAGACTCCATATCATCATTTCCCTAGAAACAATCAGTCTTTTCACCAAATTACTGACTCTGTTTAGTGGAAAGACAAAATCGGCCAATAAGCACGATACGCTTTTCCATTTCACTAGATTTGTTTAGGAAATTGACAAAATCCCTAACTACGATAGTAAGTTCACGAAACGAACTCAATAAGTCAGCTAGTTTTATCATTTCGCTAAACGAGTTTAGTGAAATGATAAAGTCTCAACTGGAAGATGGTATATGGTGATTTGATTAAATCTCTGAACTGGTTTAGTGAAATGACGAAAGGAAGTACCGAATACAATATTTTACTTTACAGTTAAGCGATTTTATCAAATCTCTGACTAGATAAAGTGAAACAGATATTTAATCAGAGATTTTAACAAATATCTAAGGGATATGATCAAATCACGCAGGATGTTGAAATGGAGAATCCATATCATCATTTCCCTAGAAAAATTTAGTCATTTCACCAAATCGCTGACTCTGTTTAGTCGAAAAACATAATTGGAAGGTGCGTTATTTGTGAAAATCCAGTCTTATCTTATCTTAAATTGGAGCATGAGCATGCTCACGGTCACTATAAGATGTTGTTAGATTAGCTAATTACGTAATAACTTAAGACAGAATGTCCCTTAAGTAGGGACTGAATAAATCAACCGACTTGGTATTACATGGATCTCACAACTTTTTACGGTAGAAGAACTGAGTTGCGAGACTTGGTTTTTTTACAAATTAAGTTTGTGATGGCATAAACAACTTTGATACCTACTTTTGACATTTTATGTAACAAATTCACGTAATCTAGTCTATATCTTCAATCTTTCTTTAGTATATCTTCAAAAATTTTGCTGCATTTTCCCTCTCAGCTCTAATATTGCTTTCTTTTTGACAAAATTGGCAATTAACGACTAAACCTTAACCTTCCTCTCCAACAGTACGTCCACATGTTGCATGCACTGGATGTTCACAAATATTGCACCGGCCGATTTTGTCTTTCCACTGAACAGAGTTAGTGATTTAGTGAAATGACTGAATTTTTCTAGGGAAATGATGATATGGATTTTCCATTTTAACATCCTGCGTGATTTGATCATATCCCTTAGAGATTTGTTAAAATCTCTGATTAAATATCTGTTTCACTTTATCTCGTCAGAGATTTGATAAAATCGCTTATCTGTAAAGTAAAATATTGTATTCGGTACTTCCTTTCGTCATTTCACTAAACCAGTTCAGAGATTTAATCAAATCACCATATACGATCTTCCAGTTGAGACTTTATCATTTCACTAAACTTGTTTAGCGAAATGATAAAACTAGTTGACTTTTTGAGTTCGTTTCATCAACTTACTGTAGTGATTAGGGGTTTCGTCAAATTCCTAAACAAATCTAGTGAAATGAAAAAGCGTGTCACGTTTTTTGGCCGATTTTGTCTTCCCACTAAACAGAGTCAGTGATTTGGTGAAATTACTGAATTTTCCTAGGGAAATGATGATATGGAGTCTCCATTTTAACATCCTGCGTGATTTGATCATATCCCTTAGAGATTTGTTCAAATCTCTGTTTTAATCATTTCCCTGCGACATATAATTATATGCTATTAAACATGAAGTCCGCTATTTGACAAATAGCGGGGCTATTTGTACGTTACTTTTTAGGGTTCTGTACCTCGAAAGGAAAAAACGGAACCCTTATAGGATCACTTTGTTGGTCATCTGTGTCTGTCTGTCTGTCTGTCTGTCAAGGCCATTTTTCTCAGGAACGCGTGGAGGTATCAAGCTTTATATCAAATACTCAGGTTTATTGTCCCTTGGAGCTGTGAAAAAATCAAACTTAAAAGCCAACGCAATCAAAAGATACAGTCGTTTATGCTGCAAATTTTAGAGTTTTTCGGCACTCTCAAAACCTACGGGGTACTTCCCGTGAACTCAGAAACTTGAAATTTGGCACAAAGCAACGTCATATAGCATAGACAATGGAAAAATTACAAAAAGTAGACATTTTTAGTAAAATTATACAAAAAAATATTTTTTAAAATTTTAAACTTACTACCTTTTTCCTCGTAAGCGCGTAGAGGTATTAAATTGAAATTAGTAATAAACATACTACAACTTTTGCTTGTTATAGGTTTGTACGGAACCCTCGGTGCGCGAGTTCGACTCGCACTTGGCCGGTTTTTTTAATCTTCTACAATAAAGTATACTTATATAAAATGTTGCCAGTCTGTATTACCCTACTTTCCTATACGCGTGCGGTCTTCCAGTGGCTTGTAAGATCGCTTGTATTTACGGGCGCGTTGTGGTGTGTGGTGTGGACTGTATCCCCGGCATCCCCGCACAAATATATTTGTTTGCCAGCGTGTGATTATAGCCCGACCCGAACAAACACCGCGCATGTATTACGAGCATAAACATTTCGTACGACCAATTTATGTTTTTTTTTTATTCGTTCTAAACAATAGATATTGTGTTGAACATAGTAACATGTGAAATAACATAACAAGGAAAAAGCTTATATAAATACAATCGAAACTAACTGGCGATGTACAAATTAATGGTAGGTACCGCAGATGTAGAACTAAAGAAATAAAAAATTTAAATTCAATCTATTAGTGTTATGTCAACTTAATTAAAATAATAAATGTTATTATATATTAAATGTTACCACGAATTAAGTTGATGCTATACAAGTACAATATTTTGTAGGTGACTTCCTGTTACTTATTATACAAATATAAAGCCTTTTCATGCTACAAGTGACATTTACTTTGGCATGTACATATGTAACCAGGCAGCTAAATAATTTTATTTGGGTAGCTAATAGTTTTTATCTACACTCATATTGTAAGTTCTCTAAAACGTGTTCGAAAACGGTAGGCAATGGCTAGCATTACCATGAACGATTTTACTATGATAAGCTTTTTATCTGTGGCAGTAACGTAATCTAGACACACGGCAGTGTGTCCGCCAAGTTCGAGCAAAAAAAAGCGACACACCGGCCGTGGGTTATATTACACGAACCATTTCGGGCCAATTTCGACCACCCTATAACTCAAAACATATTTTATCTACGCATATGAAATTTCGAGTGTCTGTTGACATCCCCTTAATTGTCTAGAATACAAAATTTCATTATTCTACCTATAGCAGTTCTTGAGATATTGACGTCAGAAAAACGCTATTTTTACTATACACTCACTCACTGACTCACTCACTGATTCACTGACTCATCAAAAACCTAGACCACTTCCAATGGTCGTACTGACTTGAAATTTGGCATGGAGATAGGTCTTAAGGTCAAAGTAAAGGGAAAAATCTGAAAACGGCCAAGTGTGAGTCAGTTTTAAAAATAGCGAAGGTGTAACTTTGTTCTACTATGAAGTCATAATGAACTAAATGGGTATATCTTCCAATGGTCGTACCGAACTGAAATTTGGCTCGAAGGTTTGTCTTTAGGTCGAAATAAAGTAAAAATCTGAAAACGGCCAAGTGTGAGTCAGTTTCGAAAACAACGAATGTGTAATTTTGTTCTACTATAAGTAGGTATGGAGTGGAAATGAGATAAGACTTATTTAAATTTAGATACATACCAATTTAAGACAATACATGTTTGTCTTAAAGACAAGAACAATAAAATTGTTCACCACTCTGTGTGTGTCTGTTGCGGGAACCGAACCCACGATTTACGAAGTGCAAAGCAGGTCACTAGGTACCAGTGTTGGCCGATAATTTCAATTAGAATTGAAAATTGATCAATAAGATTGAAGATTAATTCCGTAACTAATCAATTACACTAACATCCATTTTTACTAACGTTAGTTCGCATTGATTTTGTGACGTCGTCAATTACACTAACCGTCAATTAGAATTAACCTATTAGTTACACTAACGTCTCGAAAATTTAATAAGAATTACAGTTAATTAGATTAACGTTAGTGTAACTAAATTAATCCTTGTCTTACACTAATAATTAATTTTAAAACTGCATCTCGGGTTCGGAAGTCGGGACCAACATCACAAGATGGAGCTCATGCTGGACCCTAGGGCTACCTACTGGATCTCTGGTTTGGCGCATCATAGACTCATGCTGTTTGGGCTCATTCGACTTGTACCGATGAGCAGATGGTACCGGTATCAAAATCTGGAGCTCATGCTGGACCCTGGGGATCCCTACTGGATCTCGGGTTTGGCGCATCATAGACTCTTGCTGTTTGGGCTCATTCGACTTGTACAGATGAGCAGATGGTACCGGTATCAAAATCTGGAGCTCATGCTGGACCCTGGGGATCCCTACTGGATCTCGGGTTTGGCGCATCATAGACTCATGCTGTTTGGGCTCATTCGACTTGTACTGATGAGCAGATGGTACCGGTATCAAAATCTGGAGCTTCTTTTTACTTTTACTTTCTTTGTGTGAAAGTCAAAGTCAAAGTGAAAGTGAAAGTGAAAGCCAAAGTGAAAGTCAAAGTGAAAGTGAAAGTCAAAGTGAAAGTCAAAATGAAAGTCAAAGTGAAAGTGAAAGTCAAAGTGAAAGTCAAAGTCAAAGTGAAAGTCAAAGTCAAAGTCAAAGTCAAAGTGAAAGTGAAAGTGAAAATCAAAGTCAAAGTGAAAGTCAAAGTGAATGTCAAAGTGAAAGTGAAAGTGAAAGTGGAAGTGAAAGTCAAATTGAAAGTGAAAGTCAAAGCGAAAGTCAAAGTAAAAGTCAAAGTGAAAGTGAAAGTTAAAGAAAGTGAAAGTAAAAGTGAAAGTGAAAGTCAAGGTCAAGGTCAAGGTAAAAGTAAAAGTAAAAGTAATCAAAACCTCGTAGCTTAACCTAAATTCGCGTTTAGTTAGGTAAATTATTAATGTCAATTACCAATTCAATCTACACTAAAAATTAAATTAATGTTTAAATTTTTGAGAAAGACTAAAAATTAAATATCTTCAATTATTAGTTATTCGCAAAGGATTAACACGTTAGTTACAATTAATTTCAATTCTAATTGAAATCAATTTGCACTAAACTATTAGTGTTCAATTTTAACTAACGTGTTTCAATCTTCAATTTTTAATTTTCAATCACACTACGGTTCGGCCAACACTGCTAGGTACACTAGGTGCGCTAAATCAGTCAAACAAAAATGAAAAGACTATTTTTTTCTCGCATAGTCTAAATAATTTCTAATTTTACAACTAATAAAATCGCAGATTCAAGAACATGGAAATCATATATACTCTAAGATGGAATTATATATACTACTGCCCATCTCACCCTCCGATACGCCACGGGATGAGATGGGATGGTGCACTTCTAGGGCTACATAATAGGCCACCAATTATAATACTTACAAACAGAATAAAGTACGTTATTGATGTATGTAATTATATGTAAGTAGGTACATTTTATAGGTAAACCCGGAGCTAATTTAGCTTACCTTTCCTGTCACCGATAGAAAAAATGCTTACATTTCAGGAATTTAGGCAAACCGGTGGAAATCTGGTTCTATGGATGCTAATATCGACAGTGTGTCCGTCTGTTACGTTTGCACGGTTTTAGAGCATTTTGCGTTTAGGGCGTTTTGCGTTTTAGGGCATTTTGCGTTTAGGGCGTTTTGCGTTTTAGGACATTTTACGTTTAGGGCAATTTGCGTTTAGGGCATCTTACGTTTAGGGCATTTTGCGTTTAGGACATTTTACGTTCACGACATTTTGCGTTGGTAAAATAGGTCATTATGCGTCTGATGCGTGTAGGGCGCCAGTTTATTTGTAAAAATCACCTATAAATAAATAGTAAAATAGAATTAGACGCTTAGTATAAAGGGTATAGTATAAAGTACATACCTAAGTGGAATGAGACATTTCCTAAAGCAAAAGTGATAAAAAAATAATAAAGAACCTACACCTAACAAAAATAAATGAAATCCCATAAAAAACATAAATGTGAAAGGCTGCCAAGTTCGATACTATGGGAATGCTTCGCCTATAAAAGAAGTGAGATCTGAGTAAGTACCAAGTTCCATAAAAATACCTCAAATCATAAATAGTTATAGGAATGCACACTTGATTTCGAGCAGTTTTTAAGGTACATTTTGAATAAGTATCACGTTACATAGAAATACCTAAAATTATAATAGTCAGAGAAACGCACACCGGTTTTTTTAGCAGTTTCCTTATAACATTTATTATTTTCAGTACTTTTTAATGATGTAACTTGGCAAGTTTTAATAGAAAATTATATACTTGACACATTGCAGTCCAAAGGTGTCGATTCATTGCATTGAAAAGGTGTGTGGTGTGTGAAAACTTGCCAAGTAACATCATTAAAAAGTACTGAAAATAATAAATGTTATCAGGAAACTGCTAAAAAAACCGGTGTGCGTTTCTCTGACTATTATAATTTTAGGTATTTCTATGTAACGTGATACTTATTCAAAATGTACCTTAAAAACTGCTGGAAATCAAGTGTGCATTCCTATAACTATTTATGATTTGAGGTATTTTTATGGAACTTGGTACTTATTCAGATCTCACTTCTTTTATAGGCGAAGCATTCCCATAGTATCGAACTTGGCAGCCTTTCACATTTATGTTTTTGATGGGATTTTAACTTTACATGCTCAACTATTGATGTGTTATGAGTTTTGATAACATAATGTACACCTGCACGCTCCCGCGCGGCCGCCGACAGCCCGACAGGCGCCTCCCCGACCGCCGGCACAATCGAGTTGGCCATGGCGGTGCAATGGCGACCATTCTATGGTTTCCGAATACGGCATTTAGAATAAATAATATGAGTGTAGATAAAGCAGTGTATGCAACTGTACGTAATTAGGCCTTAAAACACTCGTGTGATCTTATTATGAAACTCACCTGCGGCTCGTTTCATAAAACCAAACTCATGTTTTAAGGACCCTTATTACGTAACAGTTACATAAACTACTATTATTGCTTATTGATTGGGGCGCAATGAATTGTTGTCATATATGTATGAAACAAGACAAACTAAAAAGGATAAAAAAACTACGGCATGACCTTGCAAGCATTAATTCGGACACTATTTTGTTTTTATTTAATTATAATCTCACTCACACAATGTAACCCGTCAAAAAGAATGTAGGCTGTAGGACTTGCCAAAGGAATAGACATACATCTCGAAAAACATAACCATCCTACGGCAGTTGGGTAAAAAATAAGCGTCCGACGTAAAAAAATGTTAATACATACTTAGATAGAAAATAGATGTCATATACTTCAGAAAAATACATACTTAGATAATTATACTTAGTTACTTCTCACCCTGGACTGGAAGTATCCATACAGCAGTCATCCTCATCAAGATACAAACAAAAGAATCGTATATAATTGAGAAAAAATGAAACTGTAATACCTACAATATACCTAATAAACGATTGTTTGTTTTTACTCCTACCTACTTACTTTCTTGCTAAAACGTTTTAATAGGCGGTAAAAATAATTCACCTGAGTAGGTACATATGTAGTAAACTACTTAAAATTGAAACCGAACCCCTCTATAAACCGTATACAAACATTCAATTTAAGACTCCTCCACCGCTAATCGCCATGCGAGACGAGCGACTCGGCTCCAAACCTCAAGTCATCATAGAATGAGTCCAAGTACATCACCAACACGCCACTAAAACACCACGCAGAACCAAACCTTCTTACAATACCTTAAAATATACAAACCTGTGCCTGTAGTTGGTTTATTGGACGTTTGTACATGGCAGTGGTATTTAAGGTATAGAGCTCCATTGTTTGTAACGACTTAGAAACTTCCGTTTGGCAGATAATTTAAAGAAGTTAGTGTGATCTTGCTTAATGCGATTTTGGGGGATAAAGCATTGATTTATTGAGTTGTCCCGCGCTTCGGTGTTCTGGCGAAATTGACTTGCAAAGTTTGGGGTCTGACGACCCAGCGGCACGTCGGGAGATATGGATGGAAAAGTAAAAGGATCATAGCCATGAATATGTCCGACCTACTCGCGAAAGTTAAGGATATTTGCCCAAGTTTTTTGCTTCGAAATATAATCAGCAATAGGCAAGTTGATGCGATTTTATTTATTTAATCGTATGGCATACTTTTACATAATAGGCAATAGATTTTATTTTATGATAGTAATATGTACGTCAAGTCAAATGTCAACATTTAGACAGTTGAGCCACGCAGCTGCATCGGACGAGAGGTGCAGCAGATCTTCTGGAGGTCCTGAGTATGAGTGCAGGGGGCAGCGTTTAATTATATGCTCCATGGTTTGGACTCCTTCACCGCACTCACACATGGCCGAGTCATTCCAACCCCACTTATTCAACAAGTATTTGCAGCGGCCATGGCCCGTTCTGAGTCTGTTAAGACGACACCATAGTTTTCGAGGGATGATATTGAGATGATATGTACTGATTAATAAAATGTGAAATTTCCTAAACAAAGTTCGAAATCAATAATTAGCCGTATTAATTAATAAAATGTATGTAAAGCCTGTCTTTAAGTGGCAACACTGTATCAATGATACTGCCAAACACATTGACTTTCTATAGGTGATTAATTTTCATATGACCCATAGAACAGACCGCAT
Source organism: Pammene aurita (assembly GCA_947086415.1). Taxonomy (NCBI): domain Eukaryota; kingdom Metazoa; phylum Arthropoda; class Insecta; order Lepidoptera; family Tortricidae; genus Pammene; species Pammene aurita. The sequence goes on along the minus strand of OX352296.1, from coordinate 41,632,876 downwards.
TATAATAAGCGGCAACCCGCAAAATAACACGCGAATATAACACCATATGGCGATAAAACATCGCGACAATTCCAGTAATGCTCGCGACATTCGCGATCCCTCCAACCGACAGACACTCCACTCCAATGCATTCACGCCTCAACAAACAAATAAATAACCTAATCCATCACCAAATTTAGACCTTACACGGTTTGCAGAAGGCTCATTATGCAGTGTTTTGATTAGGATTCGCAGTTTCTCACTGACATTTGTGTCAAAGGGTTAACTATTAAAACACCGTTGTTTTTTTACGGTGCAAAGGGCAAAGGGCACGCCCGCTGTGCCGGTGCCGGTTTTGTCCTTTTTGTGGCCAAAAAAGGATTATTGCTGGGAAATATTTGACATCTATATTTCGTCGGCCATTGTTGTTTTTGCGCAAATGGTCGGAATATTATTTTTATGTCGAAATATTATTCTCGACAACGACTCACTTTACTTTTTACGCTACATCAAAGATTTTCTTATTTATTCTTTTAATATTCCTTTGTCATGACATCGGGCATTTTTTAAGTCTTGACATTCAACTTGTATGTACCTTTTATTTTTACTAAAATACCTACAAAATTATTTGGTTAAAATAAAGAGTGTCTATAAGTCAAATAAAACTTGAAAAATACAAATCCGAATATAAAATATGAGTAGATCATCATTACTTAGCTATTCAATTGCGAATAAAAAACGTGAAATAAATTATAACACCCGCACTTGTTCCTCCATACATTTATTAGTCGCTTCGATAAGCTCATAAACCCCACCCTTATAATCATTCGCGTAAGGTTCAATTTACTTAATTCTAATCACTTTTAAATGGCCAGATTACAAGTGGCACTTCGGAACAATTGAATTTTTAGGGTTTTGAAACAGTTCGGTCTGCGATACCCTCTTGAATATATTTTTAACAAATGTCGCGGTGGATTACGAATTTACGAGTCACAAAGAGATATGAGCTTCTTTATCTCCTTATTCAACTAGATCGTTCAAAATTGGACTTTAATTCGAAAGAAATAAAGTAATTGATAAGTGAAATAAAGAGAAGTAAAGGATGTTTAATGGCGCGGGGAGGCGCGGGAACAACGGGCCACTTTAAAAACGCAGCGGTAAATTAAATGTAATTGTTCTCTCGTTAGAGAGGGGACGGATGTGGGTTTTTATGTGTCGTTTATGACTGATGCTATTAGAAGCTGCATATGGTTGAAATTACTTTTGATATTGGTTGTCTTCTTGCTTTGATTGTTGGATATTTGTGAAAATTATATCCTTAATTTATTTTTAGATACTAGGTGTATATCGTATATCGTATTTTAGATACTAGGTAATACCGTTTTCATTTAAAAATCCCAACTCAGATTTTATTTCATTTAAAAAACGGCACCAAATATTTGTACTTACTGGCTTTGAGCTTCAAAATTGTAGGTAGGAACCTATTAAAATGTATTCATGAGTGGGTAAAATAAAAAATAAAAAAGTTTTTCCGTGTTTTATTGAATTGATTTGGTTAAGTAATATTTTCATGTAATCCCAGATCATATTTCATTTTTGGATTACGTTTTACGAATTAAAAAAGATCCTATCCTCTCTCCAAGTCGTTTATAATTTAGTTAGATTAAGCCCCAATGATTGGGGGGATTTACTTTTATAAATATTTTTTGTTAGTAGGTACATTAAATGTAAATGAAAAAAATAAACACCCAGAAGAGCATTATTTGTCAGATTAATAAAACAATTGCCAATCGCCTAAAAAACGCCTAATGCGGTCATTGTCATGTCCGTGATAAAGCAAACGCAACAAATGCGACAATGGCCAAAAAACTGGCCGGTCACCATGACATAAGGTGCAAATGTGCACCAATTTGCTGGCCATTGAATGACACGCTTCGCAACCTCGGTACCACAACGTCACATGTCACGATAAACCCTATGTATATGTCGCGTTACGTTGCTGGGGGCCTAATATGTCCCCATCAGCTTCAGTGTTCCATTCGTGCCCACTTGACCCCGCGCATAAATTATGCAGATAATCTGAACGGCGTCTGAATATCGAATATGGACGAGGGAGCTTTTTCGTGTGTACTTAGAATAGCGTATTATCGGGGATATAAATTGCGTTTATATCTGGTCGTGAATGAAATGAAATAATAAATCTAGTGAATTATAACGCAACGTAGGTAAGTGACAAGACAGAGTTAGTTCGAATATCAATTTACTTGCTAATATAAACTTTTCCTTTTAGCGTAGGTACTTGTTAATTCTATACAAGTAAACTAAGCCATAAATACCTAAGTGAAAACGTAATCAAATCGTCTTTCTGTCCGTTTAACCTTGTTCCAATTACCATGTATAATTGAATAACTGTCTTACCTTAAATGAGTATTTTTAATATTTTTGTTTATAATTTTCAAATTATTTAACTATGTAAATTATTTACATAAATATTTCTAAGTAATGTATATTTAAGTAGTTTTATTTTTTTATTTTTAGGGTTTTAGTTTTAATTTAAAATGTCAATTATATAACAATATAAAGTTACAACCTTGAGTTCCATAAAAAATAATCTAATTCAATCAACAAACAATTTAGATGTTCCAAACAAAACCCGAGATCTAAACAACCGCTACATTACACATGAGAAAACTATTAACCACCGAACAAAGCAGCCCAGATTAATTCTAAAAAACTCACTTATCTGTGCTTAGATCTAATTTACCCCAAAATTAGGAATAATCCCTAAAAAGCTTGCATAAATAAAATCAGACACACGTGCAAAAACTGTAATATGTGGTAAATAAATCCTAATGGCATCGATATTAAAGGCTATTATCGCCTAAAACTCGGCTATATTATCGTGGTTCCGCTAGAAAGGGCGTTAGATCTAACGTGTTAGCGTTTTCAAATAAGATTACCCGACAAACTAATGTGTAAAATGTCTATGTCCTTACTCCATTGACATTTAATCTAGTTTCGCTTGTTTTACGTGTCACATTAGTTTGTTATCCGTCTAACGCAGGTGCAGCATTTGCATGTGGACACTCGGTTATGTTTGAAAGGTAATAATGCTGTTGGCAGCGAACCAAATTACGATAGCGAACTTTTAGTTTTGCGCTTATTTTGCAGTTTTTTATGCACACGATAAGAGTTAAATGGAAAGTACTTAATAACATTGAATGTTATGATGATGATAATGCTGTAGTGGTAAATTACAGCCTTTATCTGGGTGAGCTGTGTTGTATGAACAAGAACTAAATAAGTAAAAGTTTGTATAACATTTCCATCGTTAACCAAGGCTACCTACCTAACTAAAATTTAGGATTAATTAATCACCACGGCTAGGTTGTTATTTGACTTTAATATTTATGCTTAGATGTTTTCTTAAATAAGTAAAAAAAAGACAGCGGCACCAGCAAAGTAGCCTTAAAATAGAAATTTTAAGTAGATTTTTTTAGAATTACAAAAGCTTTTCGAAATTTATTGGGTTACGTCATCCTCCTCGGAGACCTATTCATAAATTTAAATACACGCCCAAGTTTTATTCCCGATTGACGGACAGACCAAATTATTTTTTTTATTTTCTTTATTGAGGAAAACAAACAGTATATAACATACATAAAGTTAATACAAATAGGTAGATCACAAGCCTGCAAGGTTTTCACTAATATGTTAGTACTTAAGGTAAATATGCACACAGTGTAAAACAATGAAATAAAGATGTTATTAAATTAATATAAAGAGTATAAAACATAAAACAGTAGATTCTCCATTGTACTTAAAAAATAACAAACATATAATTCTTTCAAATTAAGTCTTTATTCAGTAAGTATTCTGGAAAGCGTCTCACTACCAGAAGTTGCGTTCGAAGCGCCTTGACATGATTACGTAAGTAAGTAAATAATTTATTGCCATAAAAAACATTACAATTAGGGTTTTTTTACACCAAATCACAAATTAAACTTAACCTAGACATTATCACTATCAAATCGCATGACAAATGGACAGTCTCAGCTGTATCTATACCTATCAAAACTATGGTGGTGACAATTGGGCGACTGTTCGGTACACGTTGACTTATAGTTATACCAATAGAAAAATACTTAATAATAATAGAAAAACTTAAGTAAAAAAGGACTATAACAATTAGCGACCAAGTTAGGTAATACCTAGTTAGATATACAAATACGTGCTCGTAGCGCATCTCACGTTGCGCGCGTCAACATCTAATCAAGAACAAGTTTTGAAAGTGAGAATGACGCTCAAGAAAGCAATCAGGGTAAATACTTGCGCCGGTGGGCATTTCTGCCTAACTCAGTTAAAAACACGCCACTCAAAAGTATTCGAGAGTTGTTTTGCCATTCGATTTGTTTCTCTATACGTGAAAAACGCCTTTAGTATAGAAGCGTCGAGTGGTGGGAGGTGTCACGTGGTAATTAGGTCATTTTCGCGTTGGGTCGCTGCAGCTCGGTCGCGCGTCTGGTTCACTGAACGTGTTCCTTTGTTTTAAACTATAGTGTGATAAATTGGATATTGAAGTTTCGACACGAATTTAACCAACGTGCAATAAGAGGATGCATTCTCGTGGCTGACACTCTCCTAATATTGTTTCCACTCCGCAAACGAAGTCTTCCTATTACTATTTACAGTTGCAACTGTTATGAAACCAAAGGTTTCTTTTAATAACCAATATCTAATTCGATTCGATTCCTGTTGAATCCATATTTGTCAAGCCACATTTGACATCCAAAAGTGATGCCGTTCAGTGTCAAATTATAAAGAAATAAATTACAAATTGTATTTCTCGAGTAGGCCTCTAATTATCGTTAATTTTCTTTATTGCCTACGAAAATGTCGCGTAGAACTGGATCGCTACGACAGCTACGAGCGTAGCGCGTGGGCGTAGCAATAGATTAGCGTTCGGCTATTACATTACAGCCCTGAGATGAAGGACTAATTTGCACTCGCCAATAATGTACAATTTAATTGATACTTTGCGTCTCTTATACATTAAATATGAGAGTTCATTGGGTAAATGATTTTTAGTTACTTGTAAAAATTAATTTGCTAAATATAACTTTTATATCCTACGCCGTATATAGTCACTTTTTTTTTAATACCACGAAGGTGGCAAACAAGCATACGGCCCACCTGATGGTAAGCAGCTACCGTAGCCTATGAACGCCTGCAACTCCAGAGGTGTCACATGCGCGTTGCCGACCCTTATAAAGAGGAGCACTCACTGTGTTGACCTCTAAAGGAACAGGAGGGTCCCTCATCGTGAACACACTGGGTCCACTTTGAGCTCTTTGGCAACATTACTCACCAGCAGGAACGCAACTCTATGAGTAGGGTCTAGTGCTATTTGGCTGTGGTTTTCTTTTCTGTAAGGTACTTCCCCAGTCGGGCTCTGCTCCAGATTTGAGCGATATGACATTCGCTGTGCTGTGCCCTTACCACACATAGCGAGATGACATTCGCAGTACCCATACCTCTCTTTTGGACATAGTTTAAGGACATACCCGTGTCCGAAAAAATACATAATCACAACCTCGAGGTAATTACATTTCGCAGCTCCATTATGGCGCTGAAAAAATTGCAATTAAAATGGTGAAAAATATTTCTATCCACTCGCATAAGCATATTAAGTAGAACTGAAGTTGACGAAATGAACGACGCTTTAATAAGAGAACGAGTAGATAAAAGACATGGTGCCGTATTCTAAATTTAAAATAAATAAACAATACATTAAAAACACAACTATCTTTAATATACAACAAATAATCACCAATATTGAAGTTGTATTGGAGTTGCATCAGAATAATTTTCAAGCAAATTCTGACATTTCTGATTCAGTTGTTTAAGCGATAGCTGTCTTGCGTAGTTAATGCATTGGAGTTGTATTGAAGTTGGATTGTGTCATAACGTGTTTTAAAGTTAGAATACTGCCCCTGTATTCAACAATTAATAAATAAGCTCCAATGTGTCATTTATTCAATCTTATTATCAGTGAAATGCCCTTTTACGTGCTACTTAAGATTACGAGTACCTACATATAGTACATTACTTACCTAGGGCTGTAAAAAAAAGAAAGCCCGAAATCGCAGGTATTTGGGACCCGAGCCGCAGGCGAGGGTTGTAAATATGCGATAGAGGGCTTTCTTTTTTACTGCCCGTGGTGAGTACACAATTTTACGTCCCCACCTGGCCATAATGCGAGTTTTACCGTAAGCGTAGCGAGCGGTAAAACTCACATTATGGCCAGGTGGTGACGTAAAATATATTACTTACTTGGGTACATGTAAAAAAACACTACATCATGGCTGGGTGTTGGCTACAAAGGTACAAATAAAAATCCTTTACCAAAATAGCAAACCAACAATAAAACACATATATGTATAGGTACCTACGTATCTCATATATATTCATCACTTTCAAGCGAGTAGGTATGTTGAACATTTTTGACACAAGATTTTGTTTTTAAAAGAAAAGTATTTACTTACTTAAAATATACTTTTGTATTCTTTAATTAAACAAAGCAGTTCAACAATTTCGTGAAATAGCAAAATTAAAGTGAAACACCAAATGAGAAATGTCCAAACCCAATCCCATTGGAAGTATTTACCTTCCGCGAACAATAATATTTAGCAGGTTTAGTAGTTTTAGCACTATTTTATAGCAACAAGCCGATACCGATACCTAGATAGAGCTTTTGTTTTGAAAGTTGTGGAACTGACGGCGATAGAAGGCGCACTACTCGAGTACACTGCAAAGTTTAAACTATATAAACGTATTATATCTTTTACAACACATGACTTAACTATGTATTTGCTTTGAAGCAATGTTTCCAATCCAAGTTCTTTATATTCGCATCACGGCGAGTTGTGTCCACTGCCAGCACTTACTCTTTACGAATGCTGCCTTTAGTGTTTCTTAATCTCTTATTTTATTTGGCGTATGCTGCGAAAGGATGGATATTTTAATACCTATCACCTCATTTCATTATTAATTTATCGTAAGGCTTCTTACAGTGTCACTGGATATAACATAATAAAACTTAAAATTAAAATTGAAAGGAACTTAGGTTAAAATTTTGCTCTCCTCAAGTAGGCAACCGCACCCTCAGTTAGGTTCTTAAAATCATCTATGTGGCCAATGTATTTCGTGAGTGGGCATTCCAGCACTGCGTGTTCGATCGTGTGGTGTGTGGTGTGGGTGGTCACAAAATGTTGTGTTCAGAGAAGTAGATTTTCAACTGTTGCTAATTAGTATAGCCAATTAAACACCTTAATTTAGCACTCAAAGGAGAAATATTTAACTATACGAGTATATTTCCTATAGAAATATTCATAAGTGCATTAATTGTATCTATAAATGTTATTTAAATTCTAGTTTGTCGCGCAATAAAGCCTACTCTGCTATAAGATAAGGGTTCCCATTTCAATGATTCTACCTCAACCAAAAGGTCGCAAGTCTCAATGAAACCCCTACAGCCACCGCCCTTAGTCCGTGCACAGCTCTACGTAATAACTATCAAGTTATCAAGTCTTTGTGCACAAGTCTGCGCGACTCCTCCTCGTTTGCCTTTGTTTCGACGCGGCTCACTTTACGTACCGTACCGCTTTATTTGTGTCAATTGTGACGTTTCACTGCACTACAATCTAGTATCTGCAGTGCTCATAGTATTTATATTACTTTCATGTTTGTGCTTGAGTTTGTTTTATTCATCGATGTATGATGATTTGATGACATAATTAATATAAGTAGGACTCCAGCATAGTTGCCGTAGGTATATCGTAAAATTATAAAAACTTTAGGATTTAGGTATTTTGGCGAGCTAATTATAACGTTTGTTCTGGAATTTCCTAATTATTTACATATTGTGTACTCAAACAACTGTATTTAGATCCTTAAAAAATAGGAAATAGAGTTTATATTCGTTAAAAAAATATGGTCGATAAAACTAACGGGAAGTATCACATGTGGCGGCTTAAAACGTCATCACTAATGAATAAAACCTCACCCGAACATTACGAACTTATTTATAGAGTTAAAAATAATTCATGGTTCTCGGTATCTCTTACGGAGGAGTAATTAAGATCGGTTGTATGTAGAGTGTAGATGCCAACTCGCAATGCCAATGACATCCGGGCAGATGTTGATCCCACTTGACACCACCGCCGCCGTGCCAATGTCACGCATCCTTACTTGAGTTGCGTGTGTGCGATATGATTGTCCGCTACTACACTAAACGGTTGCAATAATCTATTTCATTCATATTTGTTTTGTCATTGTGCTATGTTTCTTAAGTAGTGTCTTACTCATTAGGAAGAGATTAATAAAAAATACAATCATATTTTAATGAATACATACAAAAAACGGGATTTTAGTTCAGGTTTATACAGAAAAGTAGTGAATATCCCTGAAAAAAGACCATTCAGTGCATAGCACTTAAGCTTTTTTTCACTATTTTATCTACATGCTCTCTGCACTAAGTGCTTGAGTAAACCACAACACATTAGGTACTAACTTCACTCCTCATAACAACCTACATCTGGGTTTTTAAAATTAGGCATTACGTAACAGAACTTAAAGTCGCATTTAGCACAGTTAAAGAACCCTTTTGTGGAGCATTATTCACTTGACTGGTCTTACCTTGGGTGTAAAGTTGTGCATTCGTTGCGAATTGTCTCGTTCCACAACATTGAGCTTTCACCGAAGTATGTGATCTTGTATTCCAAATTGCGCCTTGAGGTGTAGCGATGAAAGCTTGAATTATTAGATCAGTCCTAATTTACAATAAGATATAGGTAGTACTCACAATTTACAATAACGAAATAGGTACAAGCAATAAAAAGTAAGTGGGACAATATAGGTTGTATTATTACATATTTATACATACCTACTTACTGAAATTAAGAGATCAGTATACATAATATAAATTATAACTAAAAATAAAAACCGGCCAAGAGCGTGTCGGGCCACGCTCACTGTAGGGTTCCGTAGTTTTCCGTCCGTCACAGTAAGTGTCCCCACTTAAGAGTTAATAACACCGCCATGTAGGATATGATATGAGAGTTCCACGTACAGCGACATCTATCGGCAAATTAAGTAAACTATTGCGCGCGAGCATAAAGTATGGAAGATGATTTTTATGGGATAATTCTTTATTGCGTGAACCGATTTTCACCGTTTTTACTTTATTTGAAAGCACGTCATTTCATTGTAATTTTGTAGAAATTACAGGTACAATAAACACCTGCTTATACGGTTAAATTACAAACTTAGTTCAGAAATTATTTTGTATTTTTTTTCAAAAACTATTCATCCTATCAAGTTCAAAATAATTTTTCTAGAAAGTTTTTATAAAGTTCTACTTTTGAGATTTTTTTCATATTTTTAAAACTTATGGTTCAAAAGTTAGAGGGGGGGGGACGCATATTTTTTTACTTCTGGAGCGATTATTTCCGAAAATATTTACATTATCGAAAAATGATTTTAGGAAACCCCTATTCATTTTTAAATACCTATCCAATAATATATCACACGTTAGGGTTGAAATGAAAAAAAAAATCACTCCCCACTTTACGTATAGGGGAGGTACCCTAATAAAAAAAATTCCACTTTTTATTTTACCACTTTGTCGGCGTGATTGATATACATATTAGTACCAAATTTCAGCTTTCTAGTGCTTACGGTCACTGAGATTATCCGCGGACGGACGGACGGACGGACGGGCAGACATGGCGAAACTATAAGGGTTCCTAGTTGACTACGGAACCCTAAAAACTACATATAAACTAAATGAATACAATAATATTTTGTAATGGTGTCTTAATAAATTGTCTTTCTCCATTTGAAATATAATTAAATATTAAACTTCTTAAAAAACAATGAATACTAAACTAATACTACTTACTTGTGATTGATTTATCATTAGGTACTTAAACACAGTTCACAGTCAGTTCACATTCTCCCACAACTCTAACAACACATTATTACATAAAGAAAATGTTGATCGTAAAATAAGTTTAGTATATTAGGAATAAAAATGAGTAAGTAAACCTATTAATAAGCAAGCTCGGTTGTTCTTGTTTAACTTCAGCAAACGAAGCCGCGATGCCATTTACAGCGGAACTTGGAAGTTACGCTAATTGAAACAAAAGCTTAGCATGCACAATGCAGGTTTCCGCTTGTTACCGTCATACTACCCAACTTGCCACGGGTTTTGAGAAAGGCAACATGTTATAGCTTTAGCCAATTGCTGATATCCAACACCATTGTTGTAGACTCTATTTTATTTTATTTGTTTACCAGTAGATAACTCTAATTAAAATTGCTTTATTATTTTCGCTCTACACCAGTGTTAGGATGCAATTTAGAACATATTACCAATAAGCCATTAAATAAAAGGATTTTTTTGGTAATTAATTATCTAAACTTTAATCTACAAAGTTTTGAAATTATGACGGTTTGCCGCTCGCTTTATAGAAAAATAAAATAAGTTTGTTGTTTGTTTTCCTACAACGCTTTTGTAGGAAAACATTAAAAACATACAAGGTCGCGTGTACTATTTATATAACTTCGTGCACTAAAACTGAAGCGAGAGGAGACAGATACAATGTCCTACGTACTTACATTGTAGGAAGTATTGATTTTCCTAAACAAAACCTTCTAGCCGCAGTCCCAGTAAATATATTTGGGGCTAAACTTAAAAGGGCAGTAAATAAAATAGCGAAAATTCGTAAATCTTGCTGCTCGCGCCGCGCATAGCAATCAACCGGCCGCCTCGAGCTCCGGCCTTTCTTGCCTTCAATATAATAAATACTATTTATGATGCCTTGAAACAGTGCTTATTAGTTTTGCATGTTAGCGAATTGAAATTGGAACGCAATGAAGTAGAGTGTAGAGTTCGTTTAGGTAAACTGAAATAAGTTGAGAAATTTTACCGAGATCGGGACATTGTGTAAGTAGAAATTATTTATCAGCCTCCAAAATAAACTTGAATTATGTAGGCATAAGTCGAAATCAATCTAATGGATCTAGGATAAAAATAAAGACTGTTAAGTGCAAAGTGGTGTACCTGTGCAAACAATAAATTTAATTTCCGACGGGGTGAAGATATTTGAGGGCAAGAGCCGCAGTGTTATTATTAAAGATGGAGCGCGGTAGGTTTAGGTATTCTGTCCCATTATAACCACTTTCCAACAATACAACATCCAAAGTAATTTATCGAGTTAGTTTAGTTAAACATAAGGATTTTTTACTTGAGGATTTCGCTTCGTTTTTCAGCATCGTGTTGATTTAGTAACCAGAGATTATTTTGAAATCTAATGATAATTATTCGTTGTTCCAGCGTGAGCGTGCCAGGGTACGCGGGCAGCCTGGCGGCCGCGCTGCCGGGCGCTGGGGGCGCCTGGGAGCGCCTGGGCGCTGAGCTAGTGCTCTCCGGGCTCGTGGCAGCCACTTACTTCGCGGCCATGGAGCGCCGCTGGAGCGGCGCGGCGCCCGCGCTCCTCGGAGCTGCCTACTGCGCGGCTACCTTCGTCTCTGTGAGTGTTACTTATTAGCAAGTATAGCAAATTTGTATTTAAATACCTGAATACACTTGTATAGTGTAGAAGAGTCTGGGCGCCGTGATAGCGCTGTCCGGGCTGATGGCAGCACCCTACTTCGCAGCCGTCCGTGGAGTGGCGCTAGAGCGGTACGGCGCCCGCGCTCCTCGAAGTGGCCTACTGCGCGGCCGCTTTTGTCTCTGTGAGTGTCACTTATGGCAACTTTGTATTTAAAGTGCCTTTGTTGCCGGGCACAATGCAGGAGAGTCTCGGCGCAGAGCTAGTGCTGTCCGAACTGGTAGCGGCCACTAATTACTTCGCGGCCATGGAGCGGCAGGGCGCCTACGCTCCTCGAAGCGGCCTACGACGCAGCTACCTTCGTCTCTGTGAATGTAACTTAAAGTAACTTTAAGTACATTAAAACAAGCTGCTTGTACCTAACTATAATGTACGCTCCAACACTATACCTGGGAGTCAAACTAGTGCTGTATTCCTGCGAAGTTTACTTTCGTCTCTGTCTCTGTAAGTATAGCGTTTCTCTTATCTTAATTCTATTTGATCCTCTCAAAAATTGCTCCTAAAAGTGCCATCTTCATCTTCCAAATTTTATAATTGCTCATTTACGTTCCAGGCCGTTCGTTTGTGGAATTCTCTCCCTCTCAACATTAAACGCGCGCAATCTATTGGTAGCTTTAAATCGCAACTTAAGGAATACTATTTATCGCTTCCTTAGGTTTTTAAGTTGACACTGTTGTTTCTTATTGTGTGTATTATATATGTATATATGTACGTATATGTATGTTTATTTTGTATTTATTTAAGTATGTATATTCATATGAATGTGCTGTGTTATCTATTTCGTCTCTTTTGTTTCTATGCACCACCTACTGCTTATTGTTTTTCTCTAGTCTCCACTACCCAAAGGTTTTCTGGAAGAAATCACTCATTAGCGATAAGACCGCCTGTTGTTACCTCTACCTAAATTTATCTAATTGTAAAATTTGTGCTTGTAACTGTATGAGGTGTGCAATAAAGAGTATTTATTATTATTATTATTTCTCTTTATTTATTTTCCTTCTTAGGATTAGGTTTTTACAATATTTTTATAAAAGTAAAATATAAAAATACATCTAAAACATAGAAAAACAATAAAAACATTGTAAAAAACCTATCCTAGGGTGCCGCCGGCAACGGAGCAAGGCCCAGGCTGCCGATGGTCAGGGCCGCAGAGAGAGGAACCTTCGGACTATGCGCGCCGTGTCCAGGATAACCGCCTTCTGAATCTGACCCTTGATCCAACCACAACCCCGTAGCGAAAGTCTCTCTAGGTGTCTCTCTTATTATTATTATGCTCTTTATTTATTTTTCTTCTTAGTTTAGGCTTTTTACAATATTTTTATAAAAGTAAAATATAAAAATACATCTAAAACATATAAAAACAATAAAAGCATTATAAAAAACCTAAACTAGGGTGCCGCCGGCAACGGAGCAGGGCCCAGGCTGCCGGTGGTTAGGGCCGCAGAGTGAGGAACCTTCGGACTATGCGCGCCGTGTCCAAGATTACCGCCTTCTGAATCTGACCCCTAATCCAACCACAACCCCGTAGCGAAAGTCTCTCAAGATGTTGGTCGAGACTCTTCGCTATGAGACCGTTCGCAGAGACAACTATCGGCACAATGATCGCCGAATCGACCTCCCACATGGCGGTTACCTCGTGAGCCAAGTCTAGGTACTTGCTGGACTTGTCCTTCTCGGCCTTCACGAGGTTCTCGTCACATGGGACGGTGATGTCGATGAGCATGGCCCGGCGTTGCGGTCGATCTATTACCACGATATCAGGCTTATTGGCTACAATAGTCCTGTCCGTGATAATAGATCGATCCCAATAGAGCGTGGCACGACCATTTTTATTATTATTATTATTATAGCTTGATATGTAGGTACTTAGTGGGTAGGAGCAGGCTAGGTTGGCAGAGAGTGAGGGTTTAAGTCCAGATACCTATAGATAGATAGAGTCTTTACCCTAACTTTCTCGAGCGACTATAATATATGGTCTATCTCGTATATAAGTGAGCTGTGCATCAATATCCTAACTCGTAAATCGATGGAGCTCTGATGTGAGTAAGTATCTATTTACAAGACTTGTGCGCTCCGAGGGAGCGCTGACGTGTTTCCACTTGAGAACGACATTTGTTCAGTGCGATAGTACCTAGACTAGCGATACAAAGCAAGTGGTTAAGTTGCCGTACCTACCTACAAAGTGGCCGAATACTTTGTCTCAATCTTCTCATCTCAAGGGGTATGATTGGTTCATATTTCAAAACAGTTGCAGCTGTAAAATTGTAAGTCCCAGAAACGTGGCAATTCCCTTGATTTATACCTACACATACAGGGTGTTTGGTAACCGGATGCAAAGCCGAAAGTAGGAGATAGTCTAGGTCATGTAGAACATTTTTAGCCATACTTGTCTTAGACAAATGTTATTAGTTTTTTTTTAATTTAAATTTTAAGATTTGTCGGAGAAAACTGCAAAACTTCAGACTAAATCGATAATTAGTACTTTTTTTACTGCAGGTAGATTTTTTTTGTTTTATTTCGTATTGTGCAATGTCTATCAAACACTAGAAAAGTGATTTCAAACATCTGTGTCTAAAGAAAACAAGTTGACAGCGATTTAAAATTTTAGTTACATGAAAATGTAAACGATTTAAGTGATTTCAAAGTACGATAAAAAAAAAACTAAAATAGCCACGAATTTTCAAACCATTTTAAAAACATGCTTGGCTTTTACCCTTTTATTTAAGCTATCAAACACGACTGTAGCTACTGTATCCTTGAAAATAAGCCACCTAAACCAACTGGGTAGCTAAAATGTTTCACTCTACTTGTGATACTTGTGGTAGTTGTGGTGACGAATCTCATTATGATTTTACAATAAAACATTGGTTCTGAATACTAAGTTGGCGTTGACTTGACAATTTGACTTGTTTTAAAAGGGTTAAGTGTACTGGACAAAACTACCACATGCAATTTTAACAAACAAAGGCTTGCGGCGGTGAGAGACAAAAGAGACTGATAGCGGCAGGCGGTGAGCGGCGTTAAACAAAGATGATCGGTTTTGTGCTTTATTGACAAAGATAAACTGATTAGCTACATGAGTATTTGTGCAAAAACTAGTAATTTAGTCTAGTTACAACTTCAGTTGCGATTAGACGTTCATTGTGGTTTAATTTCCCGCTCTCATCTCAATTTACCGTGTCAAGTTGTAGCTGCCGTAGGCGCTCCTTCACGTGTAATTACGACTTCTTCATTGTAAACATGGAGTTTACGAACGAAGAATACGCCGACATTATCTACATGTACTGCAAAGCTGACAGTAATGGAGCGATGGCCCGACGGATGTACCAAGAGCGTTTTCCAAACCGGAGATTGCCTAATGTGAGAGTGTTTTACAATTCATTCCGAAGGCTACGTGAGAATGGTATTGCTGTGCAACATGGAGGGAATCCAGGACGTAATCGCCCTGAAGTGGAGGAAGACGTTCTACAGGCATTTGCAGAGGATCCGAATACGAGCATCAGAGTGGTAGCTCATAATCTGAACTTGTCCACATGGAAAGTATGGGCCACAATGAATCGTGAGGGAAAATATCCTTTTCGCGGCATCGGAGTTCAAGGTTTGGACGAAGGAGATCCTGCACGCCGAGTGGACTTCTGCCGATTTGTACTCAATGCGGATATCGAAGACCGACGTTTTTTGCGAAGCATTCTTTGGACCGATGAATCGAAATTTTCCCGGGAGGGGATCACAAATTTCCATAACCTACACCAATGGGCTGACAAAAACAACAATCCACATTGGAAAAAGCAAGTGTCCTTCCAAAGAAGGTTTTCCGTCAATGTGTGGGCTGGAATCATCGGCAGAGTCCTTATTGGGCCACATTTTTTGCCAAATAATTTAAATGGGGCAAATTATTTGGAATTTTTACAAAACGATTTGCCCAGGCTTATTGACGAAGACCAGCTGCCCGGTGCAGTGACATTTCAACACGACGGTTGTCCCGCCCATTACTCTCTGGCTGTAAGGGAGCATCTGGATAACTGTTTCCCGGACGGTTGGATCGGCAGAGGCGGACGAATCCCTTGGCCCGCTCGGTCACCTGATTTGACACCATTGGATTTTTTCGTTTGGGGCCGAGCTAAGGAGCTAGTCTACACACAAGAGGTCATTAATACCGTAGAAGAGCTGAGGGAGAGGATAGAAGCGGCGTTCGAAAGGATGAGGGAAGAAATGATATTCGGAACAACCACCACAGAAGTAAGAAGACGGGCTCGTGCTTGTATTCGAAACGGCGGGTCACATTTTGAAAACGAGCGATGATGTGTAATTTTAATGTGTTGATCGTAAAAATAAATAACTTATCTTTTATGCTTTTGTTTTAATTTACCCTAAACATTCCCTCTTATTAGTACAGGTAGCCTATTTTCAAAGATAAAAGGCTTGAGACATGATTGTCTTATCGCCCGCCGCCTGCCGCTATCAGTCCCTTTTGTCTCTCACCGCCGCAAGCCTTTGTTTGTTAAAATTGCATGTGGTAGTTTTGTCCAGTACACTTAACCCTTTTAAAACAAGTCAAATGTCAAGTCAACGCCAACTTAGTATTCAGAACCAATGTTTTATTGTAAAATCATAATGAGATTCGTCACCACAACTACCACAATTATCACAAGTAGAGTGAAACATTTTAGCTACCCAGTTGGTTTAGGTGGCTTATTTTCAAGGATACAGTAGCTACAGTCGTGTTTGATAGCTTAAATAAAAGGGTAAAAGCCAAGCATGTTTTTAAAATGGTTTGAAAATTCGTGGCTATTTTAGTTTTTTTTTTTCGTACTTTGAAATCACTTAAATCGTTTACATTTTCATGTAACTAAAATTTTAAATCGCTGTCAACTTGTTTTCTTTAGACACAGATGTTTGAAATCACTTTTCTAGTGTTTGATAGACATTGCACAATACGAAATAAAACAAAAAAAAATCTACCTGCAGTAAAAAAAGTACTAATTATCGATTTAGTCTGAAGTTTTGCAGTTTTCTCCGACAAATTTTTAAATTTAAATTAAAAAAAAACTAATAACATTTGTCTAAGACAAGTATGGCTAAAAATGTTCTACATGACCTAGGCTATCTCCTACTTTCGGCTTTGCATCCGGTTACCAAACACCCTGTATTACCTGCCTAACTATAGCACATTTCGCGGCACAAAACATCAATACATTCCACATTCCTTGATACACGTGCAATTGTACAAAATGACAGACAGCTCGCCGAGATAAATCGCGCCACATGTGCCTGAATGGCTCCTTTTGTACACGTCCACGGACGAAAGGTCCTAAACGCCTTCAAAGACCAATTGACATAAGTCGTTTTACACAGGACATTCTCCTTCCGCCCGCTACCTGCTTTTGTGTTCTAAGGACAGCTGGTTGCTAACAACAACCGTCCATTTTAAATGGTTGTAAGTGCGTTTGAGTCTCATATGTTTTTACTGTATTTTTAATTCAGATAAGTTTGGACATCTGTCTCTCGACAATGCAGCAAAAAACGATCGGCGTCTCGTCTATTCTGCTCTGATTTTGTAAAAGGGTGTACGTAAAAGAAACCTAACGTGTGATAAGACCTTTTACTAAGAGGTAGACATATATAAACTAGCCAGAATTGATCGTAGATTTCGCTAATTCTAAGGATGCTTTTATTTGATTTTGAAAATATTATCTTTATACACACAGGATGGGCTCGAATAATCTGACCACCACCTTTAAAAGCACTTATTTTGATACTTAGACACTTATTGGAGTAGGTAATAAGTCGAAGTATACGTAGAAAATAATAAGAAATTTGTAAGCGCTATCAACATTAATTTTACGAGTATTTCTGTATTTCCTAAAATTGTGTTTTTATTATTATTTATTATTTAATCTTTATTGCACAATACAAATGGTACAAATGGCGGACTTAATGCCCTAAGGCATTCTCTACCAGTCAACCAATGGCCAATTACCACAACTTCCATCTTAATTCCAGATGCCATCTCTAAACCCAGCGCGTTCTCTCGGCCCTGCGTTCGTCCTGTCCCGCTGGGAGTCGCACTGGGTCAGCTGGGTCGGCGGCCTCGGCGGCGGCGCGGCCTGCGCCTTGCTCCACGAGTGGGGCTCGCGGCGCCCGAGGACTTCCTCCCGAGCTTCCTCCCCGCGAGACCTGGACGACGACAAACCTGCCTTCACACACTACAGACATGCGCCTACGTACTGCGCGGCCTCAGCCCCCAGACCGGACAACACGGAGCCGCTGTACTCGGGCACGAAGAGCCTGTACTGCCGGTCTCCGCCGCCGGCCAGGCACACGCTACACAGGTCAGCCGGACAGCAAGCCAGCATGTAATTATTGTTGCGTGTGGTGTAGTGTTGGTTCCTTAAATTATGATATAATAGCCACATTCCATATAATATATGATATGTAGTGCAGTAAAACACTTCTATAACTGCATTAACACGTTTAATTTTGAAGATAATAGTACATTACTGCAGAGACCAGTAAGTAAGCTTTCCTGGCTGAGTATTTAGTAGCCGTCCGAGTCGAAGACGAGGACGGCTACAATACGAAGCCAGGTAAGCTGATTACGGTCGAAGCATGTATAGTGCTTTTCTCAAACATGTAAGGAAATAAAATTACTTGTTTAGTGCTTCAGTTACTGGCTGAGTGATTTAATGTTGTATGAAAATCCTTTACGTACGTCGCGCTGAACCTGCCTTGGAATAGAGTCCCTACTGGTCTCTAATTACTAACGTAACAGGAACATTTCCGAGCATGTTTGAGAAAAGTAAATTATTTAAATTAGCAACAATAATCAGAATATTTAAAATTAGCACTTCACATAAAAATGACGATAACGGTATCTATATAAAGATATTTCGCATTCAATAACTTCCTTAGTGGTTAGAATGTAATTAAATTACAATAATCAGAATATTTAAAATTAGCACTTCACATAAAAATGACGATAACTGTATCTATATAAGGATATTTCACATTCAATAGTTACCTTAGTATCGTAAACGCCTACTTTCCGCACAAAAGGAAAATAAAAAGGATGGAGTACTAGCAAAACTGGTAAGTACAAATAAAGACTCGGCTGGTAATTTGGCTGCAGGAAAATAATGGATTAATGAGGCGGGTGATATGGATGGTGACAGATGATTCGCTGGCTGAACGTAGCCAAAATTAAAGAGCCAGGTCTTTGTACGCCCGTCAAACGAGGCAATTTGAATTTTGGGAATTTTTAGCAAAACAACAAAAAAAAGCTATTATGGCACAAAAACACTGGATACAAAAAAAAAGGAATCGGATTTATAACGTTTTTAAAAAAATGTAAATAATATGATATTATCGAAAGACAGGATGGCTAAAGCTGTAGTTGAATTTGAATAGAGTTCGTAAAAAAAAAAATCATTTATTCAGATAAAATAAACCCTGTCTTACAAATTATTCTCTTCTGCCTAGGGTTTGCAAGATCCGTCAGTTTTTCGGATCCGGATATTACGGATCCAAAAAATTGACGGATCCGGGTATCCGGATAATACGGATATTACGGATCCGAAAAATAAAATCTTAAATTCTGACGTTACGGTAAACGATTCCGTTAATTAAACGATGAAAATCATTGATTCAATGGGATTTATTACTTTTTCTAAAATCAATAGAAATAATTATCAATGTCATCACAAATAATACAATTATATGATATAAACACTCGGTAAACTCTGGTCTTTATTAAATAATAACAATCAGTCTAACTTAACAAAAGAATCTTAATAATTAACAATTTAGTATCGTAGCTAAGCTGGTACATGTAAGCTATAAAAAATAAAATCATTTACATTACATATAACCAACATGTTACAATATTAAAAAGAACAATTGTATATGCTAGTTTCTAACGATTAAATTAAACTCTGTAGTGACTGTAGTAAAAGAAATGTGTGTGGTATATGCATATTAATCAACATTCAATAAAAAAATTCAAACAAAGACACTTTGTGTGTAGTATTAGTAGATATAATAATGTAAATATTAATCTTATAATAATGTAAAAATTGTTTACTAGCTAGTGAAGGCTACCTAGATAGGATTTCTAGGATAATCTTAATCATAAATCAGTCGAGTCGAGTTAAAGTATACCTATTTAAAATCAACTTTGTAAATCAGTCTTTAAAAGGAACATTAACATTGATAAAGAGAAAACACGCTAACTCTTCCAAGCAAATGAACTCTCAACCTCTAATATGTAGCAATAGCAATAGTAAGAGTTATTTATCGGAAATTACGTGTTCAATTTATTTTATATGGGGTATATAAGGTACAGCCTTGGCCAGAAGTGTTGAGCATCCTTGCGATTTTCATACAAAATCGAAAATTTAGACCGGCGTTTCTATCTTTTTTGAAGTTTTTTAGGGTTCCGTAGTCAACTAGGAACCCTTATAGTTTCGCCATGTCTGCCCGTCCGTCCGTCCGTCCGTCCGCGGATAATCTCAGTGACCGTTAGCACTAGAAAGCTGAAATTTGGTACTAATATGTATATCAATCACGCCGACAAAGTGGTAAAATAAAAAGTGGAATTTTTTATTTTATTAGGGTACCTCCCCTATACGTAAAGTGGGGAGTGATTTTTTTTTTCATTTCAACCCTAACGTGTGATATATTATTGGATAGGTATTTAAAAATGAATAGGGGTTTCCTAAAATCATTTTTCGATAATGTAAATATTTTCGGAAATAATCGCTCCAGAAGTAAAAAAATATGCGTCCCCCCCCTCTAACTTTTGAACCATAAGTTTTAAAAATATGAAAAAAATCTCAAAAGTAGAACTTTATAAAAACTTTCTAGGAAAATTATTTTGAACTTGATAGGATGAATTTAACCGTATAAGCAGGTGTTTATTGTACCTGTAATTTCTACAAAATTACAATGAAATGACGTGCTTTCAAATAAAGTAAAAACGGTGAAAATCGGTTCACGCAATAAAGAATTATCCCATAAAAATCATCTTCCATACTTTATGCTCGCGCGCAATAGTTTACTTAATTTGCCGATAGATGTCGCTGTACGTGGAACTCTCATATCATATCCTACATGGCGGTGTTATTAACTCTTAAGTGGGGACACTTACTGTGACGGACGGAAAACTACGGAACCCTACAGTGAGCGTGGCCCGACACGCTCTTGGCCGGTTTTTTATCAATTAATTCAAACTGAACAGGCATGTTTTGTTGAAGTGAGTAAGTAGTAACTGCATAGAATATTTTCAATTTTTCGCACCGACCTGAATTCGCATTTTTGGGACCTCCACTTTTCATATTTTATAGGTACCTTGAAAGTGTTATTAAGTGAAGTGTTCTAGATATATCAATAAAATATAACATTTTACGTCATCGTACATTGTTATGATATAGTCGGTGGTGCACACGACAACAAAGGGCATTATACGGATTTTAGTGATGATGGGATCTCCTTTTGCATAGTGATACTTTAGGACCCATAGGCCATTTTAGGAAGCAGAGCCACCTAAATTTATGGTGCGGTGGGGGTAAAAAGGGGGGGTCAAAATTTTCGCGACACATAGATTGAAAACTACAAGTCAGCCTAGCAACATACTTCAAAGGCAAGAATTGTAGAGAATTTCATGAAGAATATTTCCTTCTTTGAAAGTTTTGTGTTAACTTCAACCATTTTTGTAAAAAAATATGAATGTTCCTACTTTTGTGGGAAGTGAGAAAAATAATTGTAATAGGTGTAACTCATTATCGTGCTGAGTTTAGATTTGGCTTGAAAGTCTCGTATCCAGGCCATAAACAAAATAAGTAAAATAATTATTTTCTGTTTTGACTAGATACTATTAAAATATTATTATTGGTATGGTATTTATGTTATACCATGTATATTTGAGTTAGGTAAACACCCCGTTTCTAATAGTATTTAAATTAGTATGTTATATGTTATAATTGAAAATAATGATGCAGTTAATGTACCCAAGGCTAAAATAATCGATAGGTCTTAGGTACCATTCATCACACAACTAGCGTAGCGTACCTAAGTTCATATATAATATAATGATATTAGGCGTTGTCCGTTGATAAAAGATTCAAGCGCCCAACGATTTTAGTTTTTTGTCTTTTCAATGCTCTAGCTACATTGATGAAAAGTGTGGTGTGATGACTGGTACCTAGAACCTACCGAATTATTTTTATAGTTTTTTGTACATTATATATAGCATTGTTTATTTTCAATAAAAGCTTTTGAATTTACCTAAACAATACTTATTTTCTTTTCAAGTTGTTATGTTACTAAAACTGTCTAAACTCCGCTTACTTTATGATCCGCAATGCACTGTGTTCTACTAGTAAATCCCTTTCATTTTATACTTGATTGAGAGGGTTGTTAAGAAATATGTAATACGTGGCATTCTGTAGCGGAAGTCATCTTGGATTTACAATGATACTGAATCTATTAAAATGTAATTGTCATCAGAACTTAAGGTGTGCACCAGATATCGGATCAATTTGTCAACAGGACGGGGGTAAAATTTCAACCACAAAATTATGGAGATGTGGGATGGAGCATGTAGATATGCAGATTTGCATTTAGTTATGTAAATATTAGTTATAATAAATTAACAAATTTTCAAATAAGTTTGTGTAATGCCTAAGTAGGTATAACACAAAATTGTTATTTTTGTTTTAGAGCGCACTATTCGCCAACAGACTGTCCTCAGTTGAAGATGTATACCTACCACTTAAGTTTTCTCTCTAAAAAAATTAACGGGCCCTTATTGATAATCCCCAATGATGTACCTTTCACTTGAAAACGTCACCAGATAATAGGGACCGGAGAACTCCTCTATTTGATAACTCTTTTCGATAGGGTAACCGTATTATTTGGTTACAAAATTATATGCTAACTTACAAAATAATTAGCTTGATAGGTAAGCGTCATTTTGGATTTTCATTTCGGTAAGCGCTACATTATCATTATAAGCAGCAGCAATAGTAGCCAGTATCAGTCCACTGCTGGACATAGGTCTCTCCCATGGCACGCCACTGTGCTCGATCTTCTGCTCTCCTCCTCCAATCCGTACCCGACAAGCGCTTACCTTTGGGTAACGCAATGTGCTTACTAAATTGATAGTTTTTAAAAACAACCCTACCAAATACTCACTCGATCTAATACCCCTTTATTGGTAACCGGTTCCGGTATCTTCTAAACGATCTCTTTTATTTCACTTAAGGATAATAACAAGCATACTAAGGCAAAGTAAATAATAGCGTTCAAAATGGGTGACGTCCATTTAGTTGTGAAAGATATAATTAGGCAAGTATTAGAGCTCAAACCACATCGTTTTTCCTACATAATTAAGATTGTGGTTGATAACAGGCCTATTAATATTATTATTTTTCATTAAAGATATTATAACCAATACAGGATTTATATACTTTTTATAAAGGGGAATAACAGGGCTTTATCATGAAAATATATTTTTCGTGTTACGACCATAAATAAAAAAATATAGGCATTTATTCAAAAAAATATCAAACATTGATTTCATATTTTTTAAGTTTCCTCAGATTTCTTATCTATTGTATTTTTAATTAATTATGGGGGGCACCCCCCACTTCGTCAAAAATTTGCATCAGAAATTTGATTGGCTCCCCTTCTTAAATTAATCTTAGAGCCTAAAGGATTAGCTCTGCAAATGGAAATTCCATCATCATCATTTTCCGTATAAATAAGTGTACACCACCGACTAGGGAATTAATACTTAAAATCAAAATTGTAAACAAAAAAGAGCTATGCTCAACACTTCTGGCCAAGGCTGTATATTCACACAATGTAGACTGTAGAGTAATATATAGTAATCGAAAACAAAAAATGAGCATAACGAGTTATGAATTACTCATTTTAGTGATAATAATTGAATGGATCCGTAGTATCCGTAATATCCGGATCCTGAGACGTAGGATCCGGATCCTAAAGTGAGCGGGTATCCGGATATTTCGGGTATCCGGGTATCCGGATCGCAAACCCTACTTCTGCCAAACTGCAAGACAGTTTGTTGGTAGAGGGGGAACTCCCTTAACACAGATGGGTGAGCTAATTGCTTAGTTAATTAATACTAAGTACATCTTATTGTTTACTGTAGTGGTATCTTAATTTTGTTTAATAGAAACCTTTTCAATTTACATTTAAACATCTTAAGTGACCTACATTCCCTTATATCATACGGTATTTCATTATACAATTTGGGGATCAGGTACTTCCTACTTCTTTTCCCATAATAATTATTACCACACGACGGAACCGCTAACATTTTTTTACTTATTGATCTTGCTAATCGTGGGCGATTTATATAGATTTTAAATTCATCCTTATTGAACTGCTCTAATGCCAGCAACATCCCAAACTCCTCATGCACCGGCAGCATACGGCATTCCACAAATAATTCCTCATAGTTACTTTTTTACAGCGAATTTTCGTTTTTTTGTCCACTAATAGTTTCATAAGGCGTATCTGTAATGATTTAATCCTATCTAGATAAGTTTTAAATGTCCTTCCATAGCATGTCAGACCATAAGAAAACAGAGAGTTATGCCACAAAGCGTCGTGGGCAAGCGTCCCCTTTGGTTTAGGCGGACCCAACAGCTCGCTGAACTCTCTTTCTCACTTGGAGAGCCCGCTGGATGCGGGCTCTAATTCTCCGACGACGGTGAAGAATCACGCGGAACACGCGGCGGTTGCAGACCGTCTCGCCGGTCCGGCACCCACAAGCGCCTTCCGGAGTCCTTCCGGCTCAGGCGGTCCCACTGGTGGCCTTTTTGTCCGGCAACGTATTTGGTTTTTAAAAAGAATTTGTATTTAATTCAATAATGTATTGGCACTTGCTATATAATGTTTGAATGCAAAGATCTAGAGAAATAGATCGCACTTCAACACGTTGCAACTAAGCAAATTATAGCAAAACCCTCAGACTAAACCAGAATATGTTTTTTTCTTTAAAAATCTCCTCGTCCATCTGACACACTCCATCAAAATCAACTTTTCCCTTTTTTGACAATCTGGAATACCTCAAAAATTCATATTCAAAATTAGCGCGAATATTATCTCAATTTATAACTGCCAGTCGTGTATCTCAAAATGCGGACTGATATAAGCGCCATCTACCTGCAATGCCGTGAATCACAATGTACGCTTTTTTATATATCAACCGCAACCTAGCCTTAGACCTCCCTTAGACACAGAAGTTCTAAAGAAAGTCGACAGATGTCGTACGATAAACGTAGCGTCATGCTACAGTAGGTATAACCAAAGTAAGAAGTCAGCTGTTGCGTTGCGTCCTCAGCAAGTAATTAATTTTAGCATTACGAGTTATGTTTGTTTTAACTTCTGTCTCTCGTGCATAGGTGTCTATATAGCTATAGGTAACCTACGTCTCTCATATACCTAAACTATGATCTACTATTTCTCTAAACATAATTCCCATCTAAACACGCCTAAGGATAAAGACATCTTATATAAAGTGCATGGTAATGGGATAATTTAATCCTCGACAGCCACAAAAGGGAAAAAAGTATCTAAGCGGATGTGGGTATTAGGTTATGGTTAGGGTGCATGCATGAATGTTTTCACGTATATGTACCATCACGCTCCGCAATTGTGGAGCAATTTAGCGTCCTAGCTAAATTGGTTACCAATACTTAGGTACGCTACGGAATGTCCGATTTAAATAAAACCCTAAATGGCACAACAATCACTTTTTTTTTTTTTTTTGAACCTGACTTGGGCTTTATGCTTCTGGAGCGCTAAAGCGGGCGGACTGTTTGGTGGGATGGTTGCCGGGGGAAAATCCATGACCCTTCCGCGACCAGACGTGATGTGTGTCACGGAGCGTGACTGTACTTATTTCAACTACAGTCTAAGTAGGAGGATGGTAGGAGGTATATGAGTTTCGATGTTTGAGAATTTGATGTTATAAAGAGTAGAAGCATATAAGCAACTATGTAGATAAAATTAGCAATAGTTAAGTGTGTTTATGTTCTCTTTACATTCCCATCAGATCGCAGTCGGTGTACAGCAAGGGCAGCAGCGCCACGACGGCCACGAACGGACCGACGAGTGCGCCGCTGGTGTCCGCGCAGTCGCTGCTGCTGCGCCCGCACGCCGCCATGGCGCACGCGCCGCACGTGCCGCACGTGTCGCACGTGACGCACGCACCGCACGCGCAGCACGCGCTCACGCACAACCAGAACGCTCACAACGCGCAGCGCGAGCCCGCCTACGGGACCGCTAACGGCATCAGGCCGGGGCCGGCTGGTGAGTTTACTTTACTTTACTATTCTTATGACTTATGAACGTTAGGATATACTTATTACCACCACCACCGGTTATCAACCCTACACCCGACCCGAGAAGAATTATAACTGGCAAGAAACTTCAAATACTAGTAGTCCGCCTCGAACTCAGAACTCGCGATTTCCTTGCAAACGAAATGACCAATATAACTAGACCCTTCTGATGATTTTTTTTTCGCCTTCTAGCTCCACAACCCCTTGATCGATTCTGCTCATATACGAACTCTCAAATTGTATGTATTTCTGCTACAGCCCCAACAAATTTCATAAAGATCAGAAAAACGTTACTAAAGTTATCGCAGAACAAACTCTCAAAATCAAAAAGCCATCGAAATGCTGAGACGTCCCAGTAGCCGAAGTTGTTTGTAAGAACTCACTTCGCTCGTTAGACTAGTAGTCCGCCTCGAACTCAGAACTCGCGATATCCTTGCAAACGAGATGACCAATATAACAAGACCCATATGATGATTTTTTCGCGTCTTCTAGCTCCATGACCCCTTGGTCGATCCTGCTCATATACGAACTCTCAAATTATATGTATCTCTGCTATAACCCCAACAAATTTCATGAAGATCAGAAAAGCGTTACTAAAGTTATCGCGGAACAAACTCTCTAAAATCAAAAAGCCATCGAAATGCTGAGACGTCCCATTAGCCAGAAGTTGTTTGTAAGAACTCACTTCGCTCGTTCGATAATTAGCAGAGAGCGGATTTAAAGTAGCGATCTCAATATTAATATGGATATGACTGGTATATTTCATTATTTTTTTCTACACACAAAAATAATGTAACTTATCGGAATAAAAAAGTAAAAACCTTGTATAAAAACTCCTTTATTTAGAATAAAATACTTTTCTTAAATGTAGTTTGTTGCAAAAATAACATTCATTTAATCTAATTATTTAGCTAAGATTGCGGTGTGCGGTGTAACAATAATAGACTGTAAGACCTTATATAAATAACATGACATGTATTTAAAAAATTGCACTAGTCATATCTATATTAATATTGAGATCGCTACTTCAAATCCGCTCTCTAATAATTACCGCCAATACATCAAAATCTATAAACTGCTCTAGAGGTAGGAAAGGCAGAAACTGTAATTGAACTTGATATTGTGACCTAGGCGCTTGGAGCAGCCCTAACTGTTCAATTCTTTGCCTTGTTCATAGGCAATAATATGTAATAGTACATTATTGACGAGGAGGTGAAGTAGCACATTGATGGCTGAGTATTACGTTTAAACGGACGACTTTAGGAGTCCGTTTAATTTAATACGAAGCCAGCAATGGCCCTTCGCGCCGAGTCCAATATAGTGCTTTATTCAAAAATAATGCAAAACAACCAACGTTGATGAACAACAGACAGTATTGACATAAATAATATATTCAGGATAACTTCTAGTCTAGGTTAAAAGAATGACCACTACCGCGAGCATCGAATTTCGATTCGAATCCTATAATTATATCCATCTCCATCGCCATAGCTGGGCATTAACTCGTTAATCCGTTAATCGTTAATTAACGAAGTTAACATTTTGATTAACGGATTAACTTTTAAGTTAACTTTTAAAAATGTTAACGGACACGTTAACTTCCGTTAATATGCAGAAGTCCGTTAATCGTTAATCCAATCCCTACTATTTACCGCACGGTACCGCGGCGCGGCGCGAAAAACAGGTTCAGACAAGTATGAAATGAACGACAAGTGCCGGGCGGCGCGTGGCAGCGAGTGAAACAAAAACAAAACTAGATATATTTTGCCGGCGCGTGCGAGTGAGAAAACTGCGAAGAGATTTGTTTCGTTTGATTATTTCATTACTTAGCAATTTTACACATATTAACGGATTAACGATTAACGTTAACTTGCGTTAATTCTTCCGAAATGTAACGCTTTAACGTTTAACGAAGCTAACTTTTTTTGTAGCGGATTAACGATTAACGAAGTTAACTATTTGATTAACGGTGCCCAGCTATGTCCATCGCTTCTCATTTTGAGTGAGAGAGACAGATTTATTCGAAACTACAATTTTCTATGTTCGCGGTACACGCTCAGCTTTGCCGCCTTTATATCTTTTTATTAAAAAGTTTGAAAGTGTATTTTTTTCTGAATTTGCCGTAAGCTATTTGAGATAACTAAAAAGTCGCGGTACCAACATTATAAATAACAAATACCGATGTTGTGTTTTGGCTGTTTAGGACCTTTGCCTTTATTTTTGTATGGCTGAAGAACTTTTAAAAAAAATTTGTACCTCGACAAAAATGGAATTTGTATGCAACATTTATGTCGCGAAATCGAGCCTGCAATTTCCGTAACTTTTTATTTGACCATAAACTAGGCACTTCGCCACCTAGTTTTTAACCGTAAAAGTCAACCTTGCCGGGCATTTTTGAATAAAGTGTATTATCCAGGAGCCCCGGGCGCCGAGCGGCGTGACTCGCTGTACAGCGGCGGGCGGCGCGGGCCGCTGTCGTCGGAGGAGTCGACTTACTCCACGTACTCGCGCTCCAACTACCGCCCCGACCACTACTAGCGCCGCGCCGAGCAGCACAACATCGCGCTGCTCTTCGACGTCTAGTCTAGTCGGCACGTCACGTCACGTCACGTCGCCGAGCCACAGTCACGTCACTGTTCTAAATGACGTGTTGGTCACGCGCGAATGACCACAGTGAATCAGTGACTGTTATGTGAGTTAACCTCCTTACATTGTACTGTATGTGACACAGACAAACTTGGACTAGTAGTTATAGAAATATAGACGCTGTCTGACAAGCGATTTGTTGTAAATGTAATGTTTCCACACTTTGAACGTCGTAGTTATGTAGTTAGCTTAAACAAATTGAATAGTCTCCTATCATGTTATGTGATGGCTGACGGCACTACACACTAAATGCCTGGTAGTGGTACCTAGTACCTACCTACATCTAAATGTAACATGGGATGGGTATCTATAAGTTATAATCCGTTAAAATTAAATTGTCTCTCTATAGATCAATCTGCCATTTAATCGTGACAATTTCCTACCTAAACATGTCTATACCGGGCGTGCCACGACTTTGCCACATGGATGGGAAGTACTTTAAATACTGTAAATAGGACATTTTACTGAAAGAAGACTTCATTTATATTTTTAAAACAACACAAACTACATTCAAAGAAGTTTAAATAATCGTCTGTCTGAACTGGGAATCGAACCCGCTAAAAGTGGTAACAAAAAAACCTGCAATGTTACTGTACTGATCGAAGCCTACAATCGTAAGAATTTATTTCTTCTAAATAACGTAGCATCTTAAATAAAAAAAACCGGCCAAGTGCGTGTCGGACTACGCATAGGAAGGTTCCGTACCTTCAATGGAATAAGAACCAAACTAATACCAAAAGGTCGTATCTGATGCCTATGGAAGAGGTTTTTTGGAGATAACTCAAAAATGGCTGAAACGATAATGTTCAAGATAATCTCCTCAATTTTTTTCATATTTTTTGGACTTACGATTCAAAAGTTACAGGGGGTAACACAATTTTTCTGACTTTCGAAGCGATTATTTCAGAAAATATTCACTTAATCACAAAATGGTCAAAGAAACCTCTATGTTATTTTTAAAGACCTATCGATTGATGTATCACATTGATGATATTTGGTTTAAAAAAAAAATTTGAAATTTAGTTACATGTATGAGGCGCCCCCCTAAAAATTTTTTTTTTTTTTCAAATTTAACTACATAGGTAACTAAGTAGCGGCATACAAAATACACCAGATGTGTAAATTTTATTCAGATACGTCATATAGTTTCCGAGTAAAATGGCTGTGACATACGGACGGACAGACAGACAGACATGACGCATCCATAAGGGTTTCGTTTTTTGCCATTTGGCTACGGAACCATAAAAACCGGCCAAGTGCGAGTCGGAATCGCGCACGTAGGGTTCCGTACAATTTATGTAACGGCAAAAAAATTATGTCTGTTGTATGGGAGCCCCCTTAAATATTTTTTTTATTCTGTTTTTTTTGTATTTGTTGTTATAGCGGCAACAGAAATACATCATCTGTGAAAATTTCAACTGTTTATCACGGTTCATGAGATACAGCCTGGTGACAGACGGACAGACAGATACACGGACAGCCGAGTCTTAGTAATAGGGTCCCGTTTTTACCCTTTGGGTACGGAACCCCAGTTATTTTCGCATTTGATAAAATCTTATCAGTGCCTACCATATTTAGGGGGTTCGATTCCAGGTTCAGACAGGCGATAATTTAAAATTCTTTAAATGCAGATCGTATTGTTTTAAAAATAAAAATGAAGTCTTCTTTCAGTAAAATTTCCTATCTACAGTATTTAAAGTACTTCCCCTCCATGTGGCAAAGTCGTGGGACGCCCGGTATATTGTCTACCCACCGAAAAATCTAATCTACCTATTCTGGATTGGTATAAGTAACAATAGGCTGATTGTGGCACGATTGTAAACTTATTGGTATTAACTTTGGGTATAATAGGTAGATAGGTAGAATAATTATGCTGATCGTATTAACGGATTAGCCTTTTCCACGAGAAAGTTTATCAGCACTAAGTAAGAGATGCATTATAGTATTTCTTATTGTATAATTACAACGAATTAGGATGGTCACATAACTAAACTAGTGTATAACGACGTATTTCATTATGTCTAACTGCTAACTTGTGAGAAAAAAGATAATGTCTATATTTAATGAAATATTATGTTCTTATTAAACAATCACTGTGTAAATAATTATACTAAGTACCATACCTTAGTTTTAACTGTAAGAGTGTAAGCAGTAAATAAATACCACCTCGTGACGGTTATTTTTCCCTGAGATGTTATCAAGATATTCTTGATCAAATAGGTAATTAAAAGAAAAGGCGTTTCTTTTATTTTCTTCACGAAGATAAAAATAAGTTACGTTTATTCAAAAGGATGCATACGACTATGAAATGTGTAGATAAGAAAACTGGTACGAGAGCTAAATGTTTAAAAAAACTTTTTATTTTTAGTTTAAAAAATAACTTAGTAAGTATGTCGTCAAATCTTCAAAGCACTTCGTTCGTGAAGCCGCTGCTGCAGTCGACTGTATCCGAATGTTGGGAAATGGCTTGAGTACTATTAGTTATTCTGTGGTACGGTCACGTCTGAAAGTATGAATACAAACATTAATGCGACAAAAACATGTATCCAAGACTTCACGCCTTGGTAATAGAGTCGTGGCGACATATTATTGTCACATTAAATGTGTCCATATTTTCAGACGTGACTGTACAATAAAAAAATAGAAGCATAAGACAACATGCAACCTTGTCAAATAAACAAATTGTAAGGGATTGTTTTCCTAACCCAGAATTTCATTGGTTGGCCGTACCTACCTAAGTAAGTTGAAATACACATCCTTATCGCAAATATACATACAAGGTCCACCGATAGGTTAAAGAGTGTTGATGTTAGTACTGTTAGCAGCAGAAGTAGCTCAGCACGTGGTGTTCAAAATGTCTTTAACGTGTTCTTATTTTTAAATAATTTGCATGTTTTTAAAGTGGAGTATTACACTCATACAATAGTTATGGCTGCTGTAAAGCCAATGTAGATCAAAATAAATGCAAAAAAGATGATTGAAAGCATTGAAAATTTCGTCAACTTAGTAACTTGACCCATAGCTTAATTGGTAAAGCGATCTAGCCCCGGCAAGGCGTATGGACGAAGGTTCAAGTCCTGCTGGGTTGAATGTTTTTCCAATGTTTTCAATGTTTGTATTTGATTTAATAACAAACTATGTCCTTATTTTCTTAACAATAAAGTCGAGCTTAGATCATTTTTAAGACCTCTTCCGCTAAGCTACTTTTGACTGCTGACTTTACCTACGGTGGGTGGGTAATTGCTTATTTAAATTAGGTATGTTGTACGTACTGTATATAGCTTTAAGAGGAGATAAGAGTAGATTTAAGAGTTTGAAATTTGGCTATGAGGACCAAATGTAATCCTGAAATGTATATGTAATTGTTGATACTGTTATAAATAAGAAAATCTCTAGCATAGTTCAGTGAATTGTCATACGTGTTAACGTTTTAGTGCCATAACGAGACTTCCACGTTTTAAATCTATACTTACTTATACAAACCTGTGCCAATATCATTTTGAATTTAAAGACTTAGGGTGGGTTGCACCAAACCGCCTGTAAACGTAAGCCAAATGTTACGCTAATCGGAGCTACTTAACGATTGCTAACATAAATGGGTTGCACCAAGTGCAAAATTACAGAACGTAAGAGTTAAGCGGGATGCCACTGTCTAAACGCATTTCTACTCACATTTTTATGGAAGAATTTTTATTCAATATGGCAACACAACCATAAATGCCAAACTAAACTTGTCAAAATCGTCACACGAAGAAAAAAATCTAAAGAAAGGAGCGCGAACTAACCTTAACTTTGCACTCTGCAGCTTGAAAATCAAGAATATACAACAATTTTAGGCATTCCTGAACATGTTTATTACTCAATCAAAAAGTGGGCTATCCATTGCGCCTTACGAGGAAATTTTTTCAAAGGATAATGCAACTTGTGTTGTGAGTGGAGTTTAAAGCGAAAGCCAGAATAGTCGGCTGGTGTATTGTGCATTATATTATAGTGAGTAAATCATCCTGCTAGTTTATTACTACTTACAGAACCCTAAACAAGTAAAGCCGTTGCTGGAAGCACCAAATGGCGAGAAGGAGCCCAATCGCAAAACAAAGGCATCACTAGTTTTAACTCTTGAAAATTCGTAAAAATAGGGTACTGAATCCCTCCAACCTGGTTGATTATGGCTGGCATTGTAACCAACGTCCTAAATATTGAACTTATACATGTACCTACTTATTAAATGAGTGTTCTAAAGCATCTTTGTTAACAAATGATGAGTAGCACATATGTTACATTAATGAATAATGATACAATGTTTTTTATTTCAGGTTTGAATTTACCTTCGGTATTGAAGACAAGATGAAATCCAGGCTTGTTATGCTACTCAGTGCTTAACTCAAGGAAGTTTTAACGTAAAAGTGCAGTGGTTTCAAGAAATTGGTAGAATCTCAATGTAGAAATAAAGTATAATTATATTAACCTAATCAGTATTTCAATTTTGACAATACGAGTAAAATACATATTTATATTTATTTAGTTACCTTATTTTTGTTTATTTATTATTCAAACACTGGCATAGGTTTCCTTTGTAGATGGAAGCAAGTTACCTCCTCCTATGCTCCCCCTCCAATCATATTTGTACTGCAATTATTATTTTCACCAGTTTTCTAGCACTTGATATAAATAATCAATGAAATTTGAAACTGTTGAAGTATTTTAGGTCGGGCCAATCAGTTCTGTGATAGTGTGAAGCAAACCCTTGGCCAAAGTGAGCCAGCTTATTAACCGGAGAACAAACTTCATATACTGAACTACAGATCTTTGATGATGGTTATTAACAATACTCTACAATTGATACATGTTACAAATATTATTCAGGTAAAAGTGACCATAAAACTTTAAGTGTGGCTAGGATTCCAAAAATGTTTTATTATCACTTGTATCTTTATAATGATATTTATGTTCCAAGTCACACAAACAGCCATGTAGGTACCTAGTTACTATTATGTTTTATTTGTAAATAGGTACCTATGCTGGTTGGTAAAGATATATCATAAAGAGAGACCTTTATTATTTATTACTAATAAATTCATAGTGACACACATATTTTATAATAGATTTTGAGCACTGATTATAGGACTAATCAAAAATGCATGCAGACATACATAATCTTAGGAAGCTTTTTTCCTTATAGAAATGTAAGTGTGAAAATAAATCTACTTTTTATACTTACAAACTGAAATGCATGTACTTATTTTGTGTACCGTGAGTACAATTTGGATTAAAAAAGCATGTTCATAATAATGTCCGATTTAAAATATAGGGGAAGGCATCTGTCAAAAGTTTTTATCAGATGGTGCCAGCATAAGTAGGTACCTACCACTAGTTTTGCTCAATGAGATTTGGCTTAAAGGGCTAAAATGCCAGTAAATTCCAAATAAAACAAGAATTTGACACCATTGGTAGGACTGAGACTACAACCTATGCCGGCACCATCTGTAAATACTTGATTGGCCATAATCCTGATTGCAGCGATGAGCAGCGAAGGGTAGGTAACAATTGCCTTAGATGAGTGACACACATGAAGTCAAATTAGTTACACCATGCTATTACCAAATTGTCAGTAGATAATTTATTTATTTATATGGTGTTAATGTCTCAATAGATCTGTAAAATCTGTGTTGTGAACTAATTTCACAAATGAAACTGAAATACAGTGTAAGCTCTTTATAGCAACACTCAATGGACTGGACATTTTGTGACATTATCGCGAATTTTCATTAAATAGAGACCTACTGTGCTTGTTTTAAGGCCTATGTTAAATCAAATAAAAAACAAGAATTAAATTAATTACTATAATGAATTTTCATACACATTTTTGAACTGTTTTTTTATTGTACGGTGAAGAAGAGAAAAAGACCCACGCTGCATACAAAGTTTGTATGCATCGGGGGTCTTTTTCTCTGCAGCTGACTGTACCACAACACTTGACACTCTTATTTACTTTATGGTACATTCCTCATCACACTTTATTTACACGTAGTACTGTTCTGAACATTGTTTAGTTAGGTGTCGAGGCTCGATTTCTGTAGGATATTGGCGATAAATGTTTGGTGCTATAACTTCATGCCCTTAAAAGCATTAACGAAACCTCTCTGATCATCTGGCATCTTGTGAATCTTATGACTTGCTCCCATCGAGTCCTGTTCGTGGCCACTTCTACCGTGTCATAAAACTTGTTTTTCTTCTTGACCTGGTCACTCCACCGCGTCGGAGATCTACGTTCCCTTTTGTCTATTACCTTGCAGTATTCAAGTCTTGAGGCCAGTCAACCGTTATTTACAAAGGTTTGGTCTTCATTGACAAAAACAGAGTGGTTTTTTAATGGTTGTCATGATTGTTCTGCAGGTTCTGCCATTGCTCACTCTACGGCTATCGGCTTTCATAACAATGACTGTAGGTTCTGGTATGTTTTTGATACATAACAGAAGTCTGTACTATTTCAACCTGAAGTCACTCTGCACTCGAATTTAACTAAATAACGCACTTTTTACAAACAATTATGTATTTATTATTTGATACACGTTTCCTGATCTGAAAATTGTGAATAAAACCAAACGTGTATCGTATGCGCCTTTTTACGTTCAGATACTCGCATATATTTATTACTGCAAACAATATTTTAATATTTTTCATCAAATATCACTGTCTTTTTGTCTAATAATGCATTTATCCTTGAAATACGAGACATTTTTGCAAATTGTCCGCCATATTTAAACGTAGATTTGAGTTAACCAGTGCTCGACGGCTGGTTAAGGTAAGCGTAACTTTCTGACTGCTAAAGTGCATGGTGCAACGGAAAAACGGACTTGACGTCTACTGTAACCATGATGAGTTCGTTAAGTGTGCGTGGTGCAACCCGCCCTTACTGTAATCTAAATTGTATATAATGGCATTTGTAAATGATTTACATTGAAGTATTATATATTTATAATTCACTACCAAATATTGAGCCATGCCTACAAAAGAGTAAGGCGCATCCACACACTTGATCTGAATTCATGATAATGGCTGGCCTCCAATGATCTATGGCCTCCATACGAAACTTCAGCTACCATAGACAAATTTCGGCAACCGATGAATCAGATCAAGTGTGTGATGCGCCTGAAGCGCCAAGAAAAAGCACCTCTATTACCTTTAAATTGTTTTCTGTAAATGCACAATAACGGATTGCTCAACTACCTAACTCAAAATATAATTTGCTATTCGATTTTACATTGCTTCCGTTGTTTTTACATGATTACAATAGATATGGTACATGGTAGATATGAATACAATATTACATCGTTAATCTTAACTTCTAATAATAATCGTATCGTAAGTCATCAATCCCGAACTGTTTCGTACCTATAAGATATTTAGTCTATACAAATCCAAACGTAGTCGACGAGCTTTCGTTGGTGCGGCATTCAGGGCTCACTTTACATTGGACACTTCATAGAGTAAGTATAAAACAAAAGAAGATAGCTAAAACCGTAACCGGATCGACATTAAAAGTCCGTGACTGTATCTCGGTTTCTCTAAAGGCCAGATTTACACTTGTAAGTTTTGGTTACGTAAGTAGGGACGCAGCTATACCTAAGTGAGAATGAGAGACTAAAATTGCTTTTTCGTTCTAGCACATAACTAGCTTCGTTCCTACTTAAAACTTACATAATATTGTAACAACACCTTTAACAAAACTGAGCGAGTGTTTGTAAAATATTAACTTGTGTCTACGAAATAGTGTTTTGTGCGTTGTTAAAATTGTAAACCAAATATCTACCTAAGATTAAAAATATTTGGTAATGTAAATAAATTTTACTCGACACTTTTGGTTTTGTTTCATTTATCATGGAAATGTTATATTTAAGGTAGAATTCATAATTCACTGCAGTAATGTGACAGCACTTTACATACATCTTTGACAACCTCTTTGATAATTATATTCATAAAATAATTATATTTAAATTCACTATGTGCCTATTTATGTATTTACTAACGTCACCAACTTCGAGACGCGCATATGCTGTCCCGCACACCCTACTTGCTGGCTCCACAGGAAACCAGCGCCGTTGACCACGCTAGCCGTGCACAGGTGGCAACACAACAATAACGTGTAAAAAAATAAAACATAAAAGTTTGTTGTAATTATTTCATAGCGAGTTAATTATTAAAAAAAAAATACAGTGCCATTTTCCAAAGTCCGACGAGGATTATAAAAAAAGTTCTAAACTAAAAACCATAGTTTTAAATTTGGAACACGTTATTTTAAGAATAAGAATTTTCAAATTTGGAATGTTTTGAATTGCCTTTGTTTTAAGTTTTCACGATAGCCAATGAGGGTTTCCGCGATCGAGTTTTTCACTAGATGGCAGCACCGTTGCGAGAGGTCTAGCTGTCACAATCCACCAATCATGTTTAACCATATATTTTTTGAATGGTGGATTTTGACAGCTACTGCCAAAAAGACCTGTCGTCACGGTGCTGCCATCTAGTGAAAATGTCAATCGCGGAAACCCTCATTGCGGATTTAGTTCTTCTATGAAAATTGAACAAACGGTTGAAGCGGTTTTCAAATACAATTAAATTTTGTAACTAAACATTATGAACATCGATGGTTTTAGCAACGAAGATTATGCTAACATTATCTTCATGTACGGAAGGGCAGACGGTAATGGAGCATTGGCACGGCGAATGTATCAGGAGCATTATCCAAATCGCAGATTACCCAATGTCAGGATGTTTTACAACACGTTTCGTCGTCTTAGCGAAAATGGGATCCATCGTCCGGCTACTAGAGTGAATCCTGAGAGATACGATGCGGATACCGAGGAAGAAATTATTCACGCATTTGAAGCTGATCCTAAGACAAGCATCCGAACAGTAGCTCAAAACCTTAAGATTACGGCTTAGCGAGATTGCTGAGTGGAGACCGTTTCGGCTTCACATCTAGATTTAGTTATTTTATTATTTTACTATTTACTGCTGTATTATTTGTAAGATGTGTTGTTTGAATAAATGTTTTGTATTCTATTCTTTGTATAGAAGCTGTCAAAGTAATCCACTAGATTACACGGATCAGATTAGCTTCATGCTAGATTATGAATTCTACCTGAGCAT
Source organism: Pammene aurita (assembly GCA_947086415.1). Taxonomy (NCBI): domain Eukaryota; kingdom Metazoa; phylum Arthropoda; class Insecta; order Lepidoptera; family Tortricidae; genus Pammene; species Pammene aurita. Next base: position 41,595,057 of record OX352296.1, on the reverse strand, counting down.
CCTCTCGCCGAATAAAAAAAAAGATTTGTTTTACCGAATTTCATTTAACCAAATAAAGTGAAAACCTGCCTGCGTATCTCTGAAACCGTAAGTTATTCGCTAGGAGTTATGGTTGTCGTCCAACATATTTCATTTCATCGACATACAATTTTGAAAACTATAAGTGTCAACCAAAACAGTAAAAGGTTTAAAAATAAAAGAACAGATGTAGCAGCACACATGATTTATTGAAGCATATCGTTGACCTCACAAATGGAACGTGTCTCAGTCCCAGCGCCGCCACCGGCCTGGCTCGTGTCGTGCCACGCTCCATACTAAGTCAGATCTACAGGTTGTAATCGTTAAGTGTAGCCATTAATGTGATTTTACTTTGGGTAACGCACTTTCGATATCAGTTAAAGTTTTCTTATATCTGGCCCTGTAGCCAAGATGACAATCGTTTGCAGAAAACGAAACGAATCGCTACATGCTCTCGCTCACTCTTCATTACTGCGATAGAGAGACGGATAGCGTTTCGATTCGTTTTCTGCAAACGATTGTCATCTTGGCTAAGCCCCCTGTTATATTTACGGAATAATCGCCTGGCTACACTTAACGATTACACCCTGTATAGCCTGTTGAAACTGAATTGTGGCATTCCAAACGTTATGTACCACTTGTTATTCGAGCATACAGCAGCCAGACACGATACCTACACGCTAAACTGTTGCAAGTCAAGTCACTCCTTTAGAGTAAAAAATAAACGAGTAGGTACTATATTGCTGCAATGGGGTTGGTCGAAGGTTTTCTGAGACGGCGCCGGCATAGATAGGTCAGTGCTACCAATATTCTTTTTTTTTTTTGGCATGAATTCAAGTCAAATTGAAGTTGACAAGTCTTATGAGCCAAATCCCATAAAGCAGTATTAGTGGCAGGTACAGTCACCATCAAATATATCAGAGCGGTCAAGGTAGTTAAAAATATCTGAACATGCACTTTATCGCCTTGACAGTTGAGGCGTTGTTCAGTTATTTGTGACCACCTTGGCCGCTCCGATATATCTGATATACAACCTATGCTGGCGCCATCTGGCCCAACCTTTGACAGTTGCCTCCCATTATAGCGCAAGCCAGGCAAATCGCCTCAATACAGTGGGCCACTAGCCACTAAAATTGGTCGCCTTATTCTTTACCGTGGCCGTGGACGATATAGTCACGTTAATACAGGGCAGGCTTGCGTGTCATTGGGGGGGGGGGGGGGGGGGCAACCAGGGCAATCCCCAAACCCCCCCGCCACGCTACGCTACGGAGGTTCCGCACCTGATACAGTGGCGCCAAATGTACGGAATCGTATGCAGACGCTTTTACTTTATACTACGACGGTGGCAAACAAGTTTAGTTTAGTTTTTTATTATCTCTTCAATACAATTTTCATACATAATGTAAGACACAGGCATTACTAATCGTATAGTGATCGTCAGAAACTTTTTTATAATTAGTACATTAAGTATTTGATGTTGCTAGTTATCTAACAAAAAAATGTAATTATCAATGTCAAAAAAAAACCCATTAAATATTAAAGAGCACACGGCCCGCCTGATGGTTAGCAGCTACCGTAACCTATGGACGTCTGCAACTCCAGAGGTGTCACATGCGCGTTTCCGTCCCTTTAGAAATACACTGCAACCCTACGGAGCTCTCTGGCGACCAGTTTATCACCGACATTAACTAACGTAATACCGTGGACGCGTAGATACCTCCATAGTAAAAAGTGGCCTAAAAGTTGACGGAGTGGTGGCCTCTTTCAGATGAAAGAAGCCCCTGGCGTCCGTTGGCTCGTTGGGTAGACGACGTTGGGAAGGTTGCTGGTCACTTCTGGCTGAAATTGGCACAAGACGGGGACAAGTTGCGTACACGAAGAGAGGCCTATGCTCAGCAGTGGCCGATAAAGGGCTGATGATGATGATGATGAAAAAGTGGTTGCATTTAATCCCATACATTTGGCTTCTATCGTGACGGTAAAATTTGACGCTATTGTCGTCTACGTCCACGGTAAAGTCTGAAATTATTAATTGCACATGGAGCATTTTGCTCATAATAACGATTAACAATGTCACCAATCATGACTGACGTCCGAGAGCGAGAGCGCGACAGTTTTCACTCAAGTTCAAGTGCTATTGAAGTACGGCTCTCCCAAACATATCGTGGTCAGGCCAAACTTATAGTAGCAGACTCTAGTTGGCTTGTGACCCATGTACGGAGGCTCTAGTATGTGGGCAAAGTGGCGAGCTTTAACAACTTAACATAATTCAGCCGGGTGATTGTAGGTCGCTATACATAGGTATTTTTACTAACATATACGTAGTTAACAAGAAAAATTATATTTTTTTCTAAAAACAAATAATAGAACCTATTATTATTTATTATTATTCTTAATTGCGATATCGATGTGCCGCGTCGACCAGATTTGATCTATTGCGACATTAGTCTAACATGTGCCGCGTCGACCAGATTTGATCTATTGCGACATTAGTCTAACCTATTAAGTAGTAAGTAAGTATAGGAACGCCGATATGTTATGGCCTGCTGAAAATAACCGCGAAGCATATTCAGATGATATAAATAGTATACCAATTCGTTTTGTTCCCATTGTATATTAAATATGCCTTGAAGGTTTGCCGTTCCTAAGTATTTAAGTACCTATGTATCTGTTGGAAGATATTTGTGTCATTATTTTGGCAAAAGTACCATTTGGAGGTCGGAGCTTACGCTGATATTACGTAAAGAGTAGGACGTAACGCAGGCACAGCCTCCGCCACAGCCGCGCGGCCTCCTAATGCCACCTTTAACATTATACATTATTCTACATCATGAATATATTAACATTTAAAAAACTAAAGGAATAAGTGTACACAGTAGGTACAAGGTGGAACAGAACACTTAAATGCATTAAGTAAATACAATGTATTAGCGACCTTTTACCATATATGCTGCTTACAATTCGGACATGCTTTGTAAACTATTAAGATAGAGTGAGAAAAATAAACACAACAGTATTTACATTACTGTATCAATGGTTTTGAGCTTATGGTAGTAAATATATAAAGCTTGTACCGAAAAGTTTTTTTTACAAGAACACATTAAGATAAAAAAAACTCTTAAATGAACCAAATGATTTCAACTGTAACTATGTTATTTATACAACCCTTGTCTGATGTATAATATAGAAATAAAAATAAATTATACGTACATATTACACATACCCACAAAATATTTTTTGCGCAACTCGCAGGCGATTTGCGGCTGGTATTTTGTATTTGCGTGAGAATGCGTGAAAACATATTATCAAGGAGCCAAAGAGGACAAAATATGCCAAGATCTAAAATTGGTCACAGAATATTATTTTAGTATTACAAAAAAAAATATAGAGATTAAATAGGCCTCTGTTTTCATACAAAACGAGATCGCATGTTAAACTTTCACAAAGTGTTTTAAATATTTAGCGTCATCATAAGCGGAGCTTAGTGGTTTTTTTTAATTTATGGTACAAATGGCCGGTGAAATAAAAACATTGCCAAGATGCGGAAATATATCTCAACATAGGCTCGCACAATGTTACTTGGGATTTAATATATAATATCAATATTTATTCGACGCTGTTTCCGGTTTAGAAGCATTTAAAAATTGAAGGAAATTTGAGGACTGGATTTTTCAAAAGTTGTTTCGGATATTACCGAATAAAATCAAAAATATGGTTTGTAAGGTTTCTCATAGAATATAAGCTGTTATTTTTTACAGTTATAATAACTTTGAAATTTATTATTTTTTTCATACAAAAAACCGGAAGTAAATTTTTAATATTAATTTTTGACTAAGTTCGGTATTTTTTTTTAAATATTTTTTTATCTTAAAACGTAGCTTGTAGTTCATAGAAATGACAAGAAAAGTTTGAGAATGGGATTCGCAATAGTTTCAAAGACACAGGAACATAAGTACAAAGGTGCCGCTCAGAGCGCCGTACTGGCGGTTCCTTGGGTTGCGTAGCGGTTTGCGTTTTATGAATGAATGAATGAATGAAGTATTTATTCAAAACACAGATACAACAATATAAGGTAAACTTATGCTTAAACTAGAGAAATAAAAATTACAATGCTGTGACTGGTTTCTGAAGAGGATAACACTCAGCATGTGTCGCAGCACAAAAGTGTTACAACGCAGGTTTTCAGTGTACCCAGTGACACTTAAAATACAAACACAAAACAATACAAAACATAGATTATACAAAGCGAAATACAACAGAATGTATGGTGCGTGTTGTGAAATTGTGAATATACTATATAATAAAATGGAAATATACGGATGATGAATGATATACTTTATAAATAAATAGATGAAGTATAGGCATTGGGGTAAATATATAAATATTGGTATTATAAATTAAGAAAAAATGTCGCTCTTGCTTTGATAACAAAATAAGTGAATTGAAAAATGTTGTTAATAAAGTCTTAAGATTTATTGAAACAAGAGAGTAATACCTAAACCTAAGTAAATAAACCATAACAGCATTAACTTTTGTAAAAAGACATTTCGGTACAGGCTTTAGTCATCGCAGCTGGCGTCATAAGAGAAATAGACCTAACATAAGTACTAGTAATAGAACTATTAAGTATGTTCTCTAACTGTAAAATTTCTAAACTTTAAACATTTACAATGCCTCGGTGTAAGTTTACAAATGAAAAGCAATCTAGCCTCTGCACGTGTCCTTTTTATACCACCCTCTTGCTGCCGATTCACACACCGACTCCGTCTACTCAAGACTTTCGGGTAGCGTTCGCAGGGCCGGAGCCAACACGTAGAGGCCTCTTCAACAAATCAATGCAGGGTACACTGACAAAGGATGTGTGTTTGTGCGTCTCATTAATTTCACCGAAGTAATTTCCATATACTCTGAGAATACTATTATCTATAATAATTAATAAAATATGTTTATTTTAGAAATCAGTAAAGTCGCGAACGCTTAGCTTTTCGAATAGTATCGGTAATCTACATTTTCTTACAAACTGTATAAAAAAATGAGTCCAGAAACCCATCTGGTAATTTAATCACTAAAACAACAATTATAAGTAACAGATTTCAGAATCAGACTTTATAATGCATACAAATGTTATAAAAGCTTGTCTTCCGCTTACACTATTATTGCTAAAGCCTCCAGTACACCTAAAGGCGGCAGTGGCGTGGCGCGGCGTGGTTTAGTCGGATGAGGAACAACAGAACTAGTTATGTCCAATGCGAAGACTGTGTCTCGCCGCAACAGCTCATGGGCGATTTCAAAGAAACGTAGCTTCGAATCCCATAAGCTGTATAAACTAGTTATATCCAATGCGAAGACTGTGTCTCGCCGCAACAGCTCATGGGCGATTTCAAAGAAACGTAGCTTCGAATCCCATAAGCTGTATAAACTAGTTATATCCAATGCGAAGACTGTGTCTCGCCGCAACAGCTCATGGGCGATTTCAAAGAAACGTAGCTTCGAATCCCATAAGCTGTATAAACCCCATGTACCTAAATTGTTTTGTTATATCCCAGATAGCAAGACAAACCGATCTGTCATTTCAGTATAATTACAATCTCGTATTTATCATTTTTGGTTTCAATACAAGTCCTGCAATTTGTCAAATGTTTTGAGTGAACACTGAAAAATACATGTATACGTGAACTAATATGGGACACGCGTTATGTACCTAATTCGCGTAAACTAAGATAATTCGTGACTTTGACACGAAATTAAAAATATCCTACACAATGTCCGTTACCTAAGACTTTATAAGGTAGAGGAAATATATTTCGTTCTATCAGTTGGTACAATTTCGAAAAATTTCTGACACCCTTATGCCCGTTAAAGGGTTAAATCCCAATTAGACGGCGCCAGAACTTGTATGCAATTTAAGTCATATTACTGTATTTGGTCGATTGATTTTTAAGTCCTTTAACGTGGCCACTAGCACCGCTAGTAAATAATTGTGATTATTTAAATTTTAAGACCGATATTTAAAAGAGGGGGCCGCTATGTACTGTATTTTATATTTAATTACCCTTTCAATACCGCAAAATAGTTTTTACGTTGCTGGATTCGTCGATCTATAAGCTCAAAAATAAAACAGCAGTTTTATCTGCCGCAGGACGCTGCAATGTATATAAAATTGCGATCAAATTCTTCCACCGTCTAATTGGAGTTTTACATTTCATCCGGTTAGCTTACTAACAGGTTTTGTTAGATATATTGCTATGCATTACTGACCGGAACACACTCTATAATACTTTTTAACAAATTACTGTAGGTACCTGTGTAAGTATGATACCCAAAAGGCATACATTACACCCCCAAGCGACCAAGGTACAGAATTATAGTAGTTACGAAACCCTCTATTTTACCAAAGACGGTATTGGGACATTGTAGGTACAGAAATTATTTAACTTTGCATTCGGTTAGGACAATCCATTACGTTTAATCAAGATCTATAAATTAAATTAATAATCTTTAGTTTATATTTTATGTTAATATGGTAAAATGATCCCGACTCTGGCATTACTGGCCCTGTAGCCAAGATGACAATCGTTTGCAGAAAAGGAATCGAAACGCTCTCCGTCTCTCTATAGCAGTAATGAAGAGAGCGAGAGCGTGTAGCGTTTCGTTTCATTTTTAACCGACTTCAAGATTTGAAAAGAGGAGGTTCTCAATTCGGCGTGTATGTTTTTTTTTTTTTTTTTTTTTTTTTTTTTTTTTTATGTTTGTTACTCCATAACTCCGTCATGTCTGAACCGATTTTGAAAATTCTTTTTTTTATTGTAAGTATATATATACAGATTGGTCCCGTTTTTGTCAAAACGCAGTTCTGATGATGGGATCCATGAGGAATCGAGGGAACTCCTCAAATCTTAAAGGCATACATATAGTGATTTTTATATTTTTATCAACAAAACCATCATTTTCATTCAAAACAGTGACATTGGATGAAGTAGAACTGCTGATGATGATCAGAACGGAACTCTTCAACGACGCATAGTTCACGTTTGGCGATTCGTCCTCTTCGCTGTGTTTGTTTAGCAAGTTTAATTGTCAGAACAAATGTTCGTCCAGCTCAAGTTCTGATGATGGGATCCATGAAGAATCGAGGGAACTCCTCAAATCTTAAGGGCTTACACGTAGTGACTTTTGTATTTTTATCAACAAATCAAGCATTTTCATTCAAAAGAGTGACATTTGATGAAGTGGAACTGCTGATGATGAACAGAACGGAACTCTTCAACGACGCATATAGTTCATGTTTGGCGATTCTTCCTCTTCGCTATGTTTGTTAAGCAAGTTAGATTGTCAGGACCAATTTTCGTCATGCTCAAGTTCTGATGATGAGTTCCACGAGGAATCGAGGGAATTCCTCAAATCTTAAAGGCATACATAAAGTGACTTTTGTATTTTTATCAACAAATCAAGCATTTTCATTCAAAAGAGTGACATTTGATGAAGTGGAACTGTTGATGATAATCAGAACGGAACTCTTCAACGACGCATAGTTCACGTTTGGCGATTGGTCCTCTCCGCTGCGTTTTTTAAGCAAGTTATTTCATTGTATGGAATCTAAGTGCACCATCTATCTACAATAATCCTTCACCGGCTACCCCCATTGAAGTCGGTTTTTTTTTCTTAAAAATTATCTGCAAACGATTGTCATCTTGGCTACAGGGCCAGTAATGCCACAGTCGGGATCATTTTACCATATTTATGCATTTATTCAGCAACCCGTGCAAAATGCAAACCGACCGTTTTTGTGCTCATAGCTTAACCGTTTCTTCCTTGTGCTTGATTCTTAAGTGTGAAGCAATATTTAATACTTATAATACTCTCGATCATATTGTCTCGACTTTGAAACACTCAAAGAAAATTAAGTTTACAAATATTGGAATAATTGCGTTACAAAGAGTAACAGTATGATCGAGACACGAGGTTTTTTAAGGTAGTGACAATTAGTGTCTTGTAAAAGGCACTTGCAAACGCAAGTCTGAAACGGTTTGTATAAAGTCAAGTGTGTTGCGTTTATCCGAACCCTGCCTAATCCGACATCGATCATCATCCATTCCTCTCACTCTTCTGGTATTCTTCTATTTGGCGAGCGTAGACCACTTAAACCTAACAAATCCTGGAAATAAAGAGAAGATTGTTACATTACATATAATATAGGACTTAATACAAGACCTGGGGGACAACTTTTTGGTTTTCGCTCAACTCTATCAGAAACAATGAAATGGTAATTTGTTAATATTGAAATCATTAATTTCACGCAAAAATATTGGTAACAATCTTTTGTGTGCAATTTTGATCATCTTTTGTTTCTTCTATTTTGAGCGCTCGAACGCCGTCGCCCCTGATATTTCATGTGGCCGAGGACACGTTTTACTGTAGTTTTTTTTTGTAGGTACGATTCACACAAGGTCGTATTAAAGTCAAGGTAACCGATGACCGTGTTGTTGTATATATTCAGTTCATATATGGTAGCTAACAGAATCCATAATGTGTAATTAATAAAGTTTTACTTGATGTGAGCAGCGTGCATGCGGGTTGGGGACACAGCAGCTCAGTAGACAGAACCGCTCTCGTTTCCCTCCTGCTCCGAGCCCATCGACTGTGTCTGCAGGTCCCCGTGAGAAGCGTGCATGCGAGTTGGGGACACAGCAGCTCAGCAGACATAACCGCTCTCGTTTCCGTCCTGCTCGGAGCCCATCGACTGTGTCTGCAGGTCCACAGCTGAGGCGAGAATATGATCTGAACAAGTGTCTTACTTGATGCCCCGTGAGAAGCGTGCATGCGGGTTGGGGACACAGCAGCTCAGCAGACACAACCACTCTCGCTTCCGTCCTGCTCTGAGCCCATCGGCGACTGTGTCTGCAGGTCCACAGCTGAGGCGGGTTAAGGAACGCTTTGATGGCAATATGGAGCACTTACAACGAAACAGACTTACAGAAAACGTAAAAAGGAAAATTGTACTCTTAAAATTTTGAATACATAATCTTCGTATAGAGCTCCACTAAGAAAGGTTTTCCGTAAATTGTTCGGAAGCGGATAAAATATGTACAAAGGTATTTTATTGAAAAAACAAAGAGAGATTCTGCCTAAGGCTACAGGCCCTAGATTGTAGCCAAACCAGAAGGGAAAATTAAGACTTATCGAGGTTAGATAATTGCATGTGTAAAACGAAATGACGATGCAATATTATCCAGAAGCCTGATACAATCAACAACGCTGACATGCCTGACACATTAACAGTTCTGTCAATTATAGTTCGACTTAAATTTTTTATTTATTGAACTGAATTAGTACCATTAAAAAAGGAGGTTCTTGAGCCTACAGTACGGCATCGGGCACGACGTCTGAGGAATTACCTCAGCCCCACATTCCTCCCGCGCTCCCGCAACCACTGCACCGCGCTTCCTCACTTTCCTCGGAGCTCGTGTGCGAACTGTAGGTACTTGCTGGCCCAGAGCCGGATTAGCCTTTAGGCAGAGTAGGCAACTGCCTAGGGGCCCCGCCTCGGCCAGGGGCCCCGCGTACACAGAAAAAAAATCAAATCTTACAAGTGAGAATTAAATTGGGAAATTTGTATATACAAATGTCGTCTAGGGGCCCCGCAGGTGAACAGTGGAAATTGTTTCATAGAGTTAAATATTAATTGGAAAATCTGTATTTATCGGCTAGGGGCCCGCGTGTGCACGTTGTGCACAGTGGAAATGAAAATGTTTCCTACGGTATGTAATATTAATAAATTAAATGAAATATCGGTACGGGGCCCCGCGTGTGCAAGGGTGAAATTATTGTTAAATTAATCAAGCTTGTAAATTTGTTGAATGATTCACCCTTTTGGGCCCATTTTATGATCACTTTTTTCTAAGAAGAATGCATTTCAAGTTTGAAAGTTCCATACAAATATAAAATATGTTTTAAGCTTGGAAGAACAATAAGTAAGGAAGCGTAATCAATGCTCAAAATCTGCTCCACTTTCCTGGTGCCAAAGTGGGCGGAGCTTGTGACAGCGGTGCCCTAATGTCATGTCAAACATTTTGAAATTGTCATGTCGTCAAAATATTAGTTTTTTCGGTCCATGAAATTTCGGTAATATATTGGTATTAAAATGCCGGCTTGTGCCGTGCATTGGTACAAGAGCCACACAGGCGCCAAAGATGGTGATATTTCTTTTCATTGGTAAGTAAATCACGCATAGATATTCTCATACAGTACGGACTTGGTCGATGTTATGCAATATAAGTTTTGGAAAAGTAAACATAACTCATTTGAGGAAAAGTATAGTGAATGTTCATTTATAAGTATTACCTAGTAGTAATAAATCGACAAAACAAAACCCTTCGAATTAGTACCTACTATACACTCTGGTAAAAACATACCATTCTGGCCGTGCCATTTCTAGTACAATTGACTAATAGGTATGACTCTTATTTTTCATTAATAATGAATGCTATAACTTCATAGCATTAGTCTTTGATTATCAAATCTAGAGCAGAGCCCGACTGGGGAACTACCTCTACCTTACAGAAAACCACAGCCAATTAGCACTAGATCCTACTCATAGTGTTGTGTTCCTGCCGGTGAGTAAGCTCAGAGGATGCAGTGTGTTGACGACGGGGGATCCTCTTGTCCCTTTAGCTGTCAACACAGTGAATCCTCTTTTATATGAAAGCGTCGGCAACGCACATGAGACATCTCTGGAGTTACAGGCATCCATAGGCTACGGTAGCTGCTTACCATCAGGTGAGCCGTATGCCTGTTTGCTACCGTTGTAGTATAAAAAAATGGATACAAAATGTAAATTTATCTTTGTATTTCCCTAAGCCTGCTAAAATAAATAGTACTCATAAACTAACTCATCCGTTATTTTTAGTTCTAAAAGACGAGGAAGCAAAGAGAATTTTAACTATTTATATTGAAGGTATGCTATTATAGTCTGGCAAACCATTTCTGACAGTAGAAAAACGCGGCAAATTCAAAATACGTACATGTGGCAACCCTTTGTGATGAGACACCGTATTCGTGACGAACAATTCAATTCACATTTCTTTTACATGAATTTGTTTCTAGTGTATTTCACTCTCTCATCTTAAGCGCGAGTGAGACAGAACTTCTGCAACGTTCTAAATTGAATTTAAATTCTTTTTTAAGGCATATGTCAATTGCCTCTACCAGATTATCTGTTGCAGTTGATGACAGATCCGACGAACTATTTCCGTCTCCTTTTTACATGTACATGTCGCCTAATGAAAGAGGCGGAAACACCAACTAAAATTAAAAACAGAATTTGATGATCATTGCTGCTTTTTTCACTGATTCTTGTTGTCATACTTCTGTTCGCTGTACATTGCTACTGCGTTCGTTGGCTGGCCAGACTATATTTTCTAGTCTGGTCATAAATAAAGTTAAAAAATAATCGTTTTTTTGCCATAATCAACCTTAATTGCTTACCATTATGTTGCTTGAGACCAAGAGGCTCTCCCTAATGTAAAGGATTTATAAAAATGTAAAAAAGTTCAAAATCTTTACTATTTTGTTAATTTATGCTTATTTTGTAGTATGTAAGTCCCTATATTGTAGTTAAGCACTTTTATTAAATAAATGAAAGATGAATAGAAGGCTTTCATATTATTCCTTATTCCAAGAACGATTCAATTTACGTATATTACATAAGTAATGAAAAATGCACTAAAAAATAAATTGTTAATTGATAGCATTATTATTTATTACGTGAACCCATCCACGTCAAACGTAGGCGTATTTATTATACGTTAACTTGACATTTCAGTTATTTCATTTGAGTATCTCCTGTCCAATAAAACTTCATTGTCAAATTGATTTTGACCACTCACAACAAGGCAACTTTTCTTATTGGTGAAATGGCATGAAACCTTTGCGGAATTAAGGTTAACACAAAAAAATATGCTTAAAGAATGAGTACTTGATTGGTTAATAAGACATAAGACATTTTAGTTTTGTAAACGTGAAAATGGGTCGTGTTTTCACACGAACTTTGCTTGCCTTTACTCGTCTTGATATTGTATGTCGATGGTTTTAAGCCGTTCTCTTTCATTACCGACAATCAGATGATATTTTCGGTTTTTCTAGCGTCAGTTAAATAATAATGGTAAAAAGTACATAAAAACTACAAAAGTGTTTTTAGAGGACAAGTAAATGTTTTACGTCGATAAAGATTTTTTACATGCAGTGGTTTTTCGGAAAACATTGTGACAAGAGTAGTCCCATTTTAGTGGGAACAGCGTTAAGTTTTACCACTCTCACAGTGTCGGTAAAAAAAAACGAGACGTTTAATGTTAAGACGTTGACTAGAAGCTGCCATCTGAAAAGACACGACAAAAGGATCTAGCTGACCTGACTCTTAATATTTTTTCAATTGCTATGTAGATTATCTTTATGGCACTCGGTAAATAGGGCAAATTTCAATCCATCTGTATCCAAAAAATTGGCTAAGAGCATTTTAGGCCCTGCTTAATACATAAAAGTACTTTAACTAATGTTGCGATTACCTACACTTGCGCGCGAGTTACGAGCCGAATAGCGTGCGGAATGTTTACATATTATGCTTCTCGGTTTTGCGCGCATATTCGCACGCGTTTCGAATCGGGGGTTGTACGGGGAGACGAATATGTGAACGGACATTCGTGTTGGCGTACGAGTGCCAACACGAATGATTCGACAAGCACTGATGCGAGTACGAATATGCAATTGTAAACGCCATATAAGAAGTGATATATTTTTGCGATACTTAACTCATTAAACTTTCTTTAATATTTGTTTTCCTTTTTTTGGTCCCTCAAGCGCTAAGTTAAGCCGCAAACAGACAGGTGGACAAGGACATAACGAAACAAAAAGCACTACGTTCAGTACTATAGGTACCCTAAAAAGTTAGGAAAGTTAATATAAGAGTAAAAAAAAGAAAAAAAGATAAAAAGGTATAGATAAGAGAGTTTATATAAAAGTTAATTTTAGGGTAGGCAACGCGCATGTGAATCTTCAGGAGTTACGGGCGTCCATAGGCTACGGTAACTGCTTACCATATGGCTGTTTGCCACCGTCGTGGTATTGAAAAACATTTCCTGATTTTTTTTTGTTAAAAAGGGGCCCATGAATTGCATTGCGCTAGGGGCCCCGGGGGTGGTTAATCCGGCCCTGCTTGCTGCTAGTGCTCCTTTACAACCTTGAGGCTCGTTATCAAATCACCTTTCATAAGAGGGAGACTCATCAACTCATCACATGGTTAACACTTTGACTACCGAGAACCCGCCTGGTACGCACTCGAAATGTTTGCTCAGATGCCGGGCACGCGGCGTGCGGCATTGCGTTGCACGTCGTAGCCCGCCTGGCGGGTTCAGTCGGTTTCTGGGGTATACAATTTCAAAATTTTGCCCGGTTGCGAAAGTGTTAAGAATGCTGTGCTTGGAAGATTTTCTTTCTTCTAGTTGGTTGTTCTAGCTGGTTAGTTTTCTATATTTTCCACTAAACTACATCAGTAACTAGTTACCCTCTCCGTAACGAAGCCTAGCAACACTTTCTTTCTAATAGTAAATTATGCCGACCAACGAATTAAGCCAATGCATTTATCTGTTGGTAACGCAAATATATATTTTATTTGTGTCAAAGTCACCTTTTTTCAAGAATGAAAAAAAAAAACAAAAGAAATTTAAAAAAATCTCGTTTCGTTTCAAAACTTGTGTAGTGATTAATACAGACTTTATTAGCTATAGTCGTACAAGTAGGTAGAGTTCAGCAGTACAAGCTGTCCGCATGTAAGAGAATGTATCATTTTGTAACGACTATTTGTGGCTTGTAAGTGAGGTACTTATAGTCTGGCCAGCCAACGAACGCAGTAGCAACGTACAGCGAACAAAAGTATGACAACACTAAGAATCAGTGAAAAAAGCAGCAATGGTCATCAAATTTTATGTTTTTAATTTTAGGTGGTATTTCCGCCCCTTTCATTAGGTGCCATTTACGGTGTGTAAAAAGGAGACGGATATACAGGGTGACTGGTAATTCGTCGTATTCCTTCAAGGGGGTTATTCTACAGCTTACTTGGAGTGATTTAAGTCCAGTCAAGCAGGGGTCAAAACTCATTGGTTTTCAAGTTATTCAAGATTTTAGATTTTTTTAATAAATACACGCTTTTTGACCTAAAACTAGTATTTTTTTTTAAACTACGTATTTTTCAAAATAAAAAAATATTTTCCGAATAGCCAATGAATCACTGATTACGTAAAATAATAAATAAAGTACAAAACATATCAAAATTTTGCAAATAAAAGCATCTGAAGTCAGAAGTTTTAGATTTTTTTTTTCAAATCTTGTTACATTTTAAGGCATAACTAAAAAAAAGTAATAACACTTTGCGTACAAATTACAGAATTTATTTCCTCAGTTCATAAGCTTTCTAAAAAGGTACAATTTATGACATTTTATGCTCATTTTTTACAATTAATAATAATAATACCAGAGCAGGTACAGGACTTAGGTACTTGACTTTACTTGTTTGTGTCGTTTTAAACTCGCCGAAGGCATACTTTGTCTCCAGTTTCTTATCTTATCTTATTCCTTGAGGTAGTAGGCACTGCAGATTGCCTTTGGTTAAACAAACAAACTGATTAAGGGTCATTAGCTAATGAGCTAATGAAGTTAAATTACTTTAATTAGTTTGTTTGTGTCACTTTAATTCTTACGGCGGGTATTTCGCCTTCTGTTCCTTATCTTATCTTAATTTTATTGGGTGGCGATGCTTCTCATGGGGTGGGGATGAGACTAACCAGGTTTAAATAGGTCATTATTTTTTATTTTTTTTATTATTTTATTTATTGGAAAACCAACAGCACATACAACATGTTGACAACAGATATAGAAATTGGAGGCCAATTATAGGTTCTCACAGATAGAAATCTTATAGAAATTAACTTCACTAAATATTAATATAGTGTACAAATATGCGTAGACTTAGCAAGTACATACATCATTAATAGAAAGAAAAACAAACAATTACAAAAAAGAAAAGTAATGAAGACAACAATCATGAAAAATCGTGAAATACTAATTAGCATGGGCAAGCTCACTCAAAGAATTTACGCGTTAGATTACTCCGTATAGATTGTGTGTTTATATTAATGTAGTAATTAATCAGTTAGTTACTTTCAACTTTCTTTCCAATTCGGACGATATTGATAACTAAGTTTTTTCTTTGAACGTGTGGATGGGAATCGTGCACGATAATTGCTCTGGTATTATTATTATTAATTGTAAAAAATGAGCATAAAATGTCATAAATTGTACCCTTTTAGAAAGCTTATGAACTGAGGAAATAAATTCTGTAATTTGTACGCGAAGTGTTATTACTTTTTTTTAGTTATGCCTTAAAATGTAACAAGATTTGAAAAAAAATACAAAAACTTCTGACTTCAGATGCTTTTATTTGCAAAATCTTGATATGTTTTGTACTTTTTTTATTATTTTACGTAATCAGTGATTCATTGGCTATTCGGAAAATCTTTTTTTTTATTTGAAAAATACGTAGTTAAAAAAAAAAAACTAGTTTTAGGTCAAAAAGCGGGTATTTGTTAAAAAAATCTAAAATCTTAAATAACTTGAAAACCAATGAGTTTTGACCCCTGCTTGACTGGACTTAAATCACTCCAAATAAGCTGTAGAATAACCCCCTTGAAGGAATACGACGAATTACCAGTCACCCTGTATTTCGTCTGATCTGTCATCAATTGCAACAGATAAACTGGTTGAGGCAATTGACATGTGGCTTAAAAAGGAATTTAAATTTAATTGGGAACGTTGCAAGAGTTCTATCTCACTCGCGCTTAAGATGAGAGAGTGAAACGCACTAGAAACAAATTCAATGTGTTGCCACATGTACGTATTTTGAATTTGCCGCGCGTTTCTACTGACAGAAATGGTTTGCCAGACTATAACTATACTTAAAAAACTATAAAAAAATTAAGGTCTCCAATGCGAGGGCTAGCATAGGGACTGCATGGAGCCCAAACACTTGTGATGAGAGTCGTGTCGCCTTACGCGTGCGGTGTCGCTGTGGGACGTATGTAATAAATATAGGCTGCAAAGTTGAAATTAACTGAGACCAACTACTTTCAAATATCAGCCTTACTTCCTAATGGGCTAAGAGCTGGCTACGTCAGATATGACACAATAATGAGAGCAACAAAACCCATCTGGTTAGATCGCTATACTATCCTTATTGCTAGATCCGGGCATCTGGCAGCTTTTAACGGGTGGAGGTCAAAGTGACAGACTAGCCAAATTTTTGAATTGGAAAATAGTAATACCAAAATAGGTAAAAACTGTCGAAGTTGACTTAGTTATAAAGGACAGGGCCTATATTTTAACATTAGAACAAAAAACATTGCGTATTATTCCGGAAACAAAAACAATAGGTTAAACTACGAATTAAATTATAGGTCGTTTAGCATTTAATTCTTTCCCCCAACAGAGTCTTATGGCAATGATATAAATTATTTATATAATTTCTCATAAAATTGCATCAAACCCAAAACTCTAGGATTTGTTTTCTTGAAGTATAGTTCAAAATCTGTAAGAATGAACTTTTGACACTTCAGTATTGACGTAATTAGTGATGGGGCTAAGACGTATTGTTTGTCAAATTTAGCGATAATTTATGAATTTTTCGAATCGATTTTACTTCAACCGATTTTTTTTCTTGTTATATGCCTATATATTGAGTATCACAAATCTTCTCAAATGATAAGAATAAGAATAATGTTTATTGACTTAAACCCAATACAAGTACCTATTAGTAATATTTGCACAGTAGGTAGGCTAATAGCTTAAGAGAGACTTATGTATTAGATTTGAAACAGTTTCACCGGACCTGAGCCTCTGTCTCCCGAACTAGGCGGATGCCTGTGACTCGGAAGTCAGTGATTCCACCGAGAATATGAGTTGAGATGAGTTGTGTGCCTAATATACAAAAATAAATTAAAAAGGAAAACATAACTATAACAAAGCAAAAAATAAAATGATTTAGGAAAAGATCATTTAATAATTGTAATCTACTAATTATGTATGGCATTATAATATTTCCATAATTAATACAATATGATAAGAAAGTTTTACGATGCCTCATAATTATGCTCAGTTATGAATTACGGTCTTTGGTAATTTGTAAAGCCTGATCAGGAATATAATTATAATCATTGTCACAAGGGTTCTGTTCTTCTCATATACAGGATGGAAAAAATCATGGGCCCTGGAGGGGAACTGCCTTAAAAGTTAATATAGCTCAATTCACTGAAAGGAAACATTCTTAATTTTTTTGAAGGGACTTAACTGCGTTTAAACATTTTTGGGAGAAAGTACAGTTCAATAAAAAACTATTTATTTTGTAATTTTTGCCAAAAACAATTTTTATGACAATTGATACCAATCGATCCTATTTCCAACAAGGATAAAAATGTCTTAATACCAACCAAGTTTAGGACACAAGAGAAGACATAAATAATAATAAAAAGACTGTTCATACAATTAGTTAGTATGGAAGAAAGTGAAAATTAAGAAAAAAACTGTGAATGCAGTTTTACTTTTTAGGAAAAATAAATATGAAAAATAAACTGTTTCCTTTCAGTGAATTGAGCTATCTCAACGTTTTAAGGTAGTTCCCCTCCAGGGCCCATTTTTTTTTCCACCATGTGGCAACAGTTTAAGTTTTGAGCGTTTTTGGCATTTATTATTAATTATTCAACACTGAAGTATTATGAAATAAAACAAGTAAAAACGGATTTTATCGCGTGTACTGAGCTTAAATTACATCCCGACGTTTCGAACACTTTACAGCGTTCGTGGTCAACCGGTCGACTGAGGAAAAATATGCAATTACCTCCGTTCAAAAACAGTGTGGACACTAATAATAATTTAATACTAATTAAAAAATTAAAAATAATAATTAATAATAACAAAAATAATTTGTTTAATAATTTGTTTTGTGTACTTTATATTTATACTAATATTATAAATGGGAAAGTGTATGTGTTTGTTTGTTTGTCCGTCTTTCACGGCAAAACGGGGCGACGAATTGACGTGATTTTTTAAGTGGAGATAGTTGAAGGGATGGAGAGTGACATAGGCTACTTTTTGTCTCTTTCTAACCCCCCACTTCCCTAAAATGGGGGGTGGAAGTTTGTATGGAGCATTCCGGGGGGCAAAGGGGAACCGTGTTACCCCGAATTTAACGCGAGCGAAGCCGCGGGCAAAAGCTAGTATTTAATATGTGGGTAGGTTTGCATATTGTGATAGTTTTTGAACGGAGGTAATTGCATATTTTTCTTCAGTCGACCCGTTGACTACGAACGCTGTAAAGTGTTCGAAACGTCGGGATGTAATTTAAGCTCAGTACACGTGATAAAATCCGTTTTTAATTGTTTTATTTCATGAATAACTATCGCAGCAACCGAAGACAATACTGAAGTATTACTCAAAAAACCGATACAATTACAGTAATTACCTTTTTTCGCATCATACTTCATATTCTTTTCGTTTTGTTTTGGTTTTTATTATTATATATTGCCTATTGATTACATAATCGATTTTATCGACTTACGGAAATGTTATATGAATCGGAACAGCAGACATGGTCACAACACTAAATTTAAAAAAAAAGGAGGCGTAGATTGTAACTGTTCGCATGCTAAATTTTTATCGTAAAATATTCAATAACTAAGATATTAAAAAAATTTACATTACTTAAGTAATGTTTATTAAAAGTGAAATATTGTGTTTACGTACATGACAAGCTGTAAAATCGTTGTGGGATTTTGTTTATAATTTGAAAGTATCTTGCGCGTTTACGTTCTACGGGCGTTGCGATGTGTCAAAAGTTCATTATTACAGATTTTGAATTATAGTTTGCATTCTTTAACCACCACCACTTTACAGCTGCCACATGTCCAAATCTAGAAATAAGCATAGTATAGCAATCTGACTAGACGGGCTTCAATGCTCTCATCGTGTCATATCTGACGTGGCGAACTCTTCGTCTATGAACAAACGATTAAAATTGTAATTACACATTGTATGAATGATGTCGCTAACTCATACATCTGAAATTACTTATTTCAAATTCTTGCAGGTATGCAGGTATACTTTTGACTTTCTATCTTAATACAAACAAAATAAGGTTGATATTTACCGCCGCCGGATTGATTGAACATGGTTATTTTATTATTATATGATAATTCTAAACAAAAAAGAACCGAATTCACTTAGCCTCCACCTTTCCAAAAGGAAATGCCCGAGCTACTGTAAAAAATACTCAAATCACTATAGTTGTGCTGTGCTTATAATATTTGAAGAGTTCCCTTGATTTCTCCAGGATCCCATCATCAGATCCTGACCTGATGACAATGGGACTAACTGTGAAGTATATTATTTCAAACAAAAAAAGAATTTTCGAAATCGGTCCAGCCGTCTTCGAGTCGTCGACGAATTGAGAAACTCCTCCTTCGAAATTTTGAAGTCTATTGAAAATGTACAAAAACCGTTTTGTTGCTATCACAAACTGCAGGTAACCAAATAAAAACACAAACTTGGGTTTAATGTTTTATTAAAAATATGTATATATTCAGCGTGTATTATGGGTATTTACAACAAACCAGATTCGCGACCACAGCATTGTATTTTATAAATTTTACTTTCATGTCTTATTGATTCATAAGTATTTTATTAGTTTATAGCAGTTCTCAGTTATCAGCCCTTCATCTTAATCTATCTTAAACCGGAATTCATCGAATAAAACCAATATCTGTAAAATATCAGAAAAAAAATCCGATTCTGCCTTTATTATGCGGTCATAAAAAAAACTGCGGAACCGGCTCCAAAATTGTGAAGCTGTATATTTTTCGTAAAAATGTATAATATTCCATATTGACAAAAAATGTAAATATTATTAGTGCCTACATATAATTAATTTGCAGATTGATTTATTTTGGAGCGAACATGCAAGCAGTATTGCAAGAAAACAACTGCAATAGCTGTGTGTGTAAGAAATGTCGCGCGGAATATAATTTACCCCCGAACTCAATTATACAAAACATTCAAAAATAAAGAATATTTCACATAAATTATATTACAAAAAATCCTACAATATTTCTGATATAACAATGTCAAAACTACTACTAAACCTACAATAGGTATTGCTTTCACACGTGTAAGTAACCATCGAACATTTCTGTTTCACATCAAGCATGGAATGACAATTTTTACAGTACATACTACAATTATTAAAAAAGTTATAAAACATTATTAAAAGCCCAAGAGCGGTGATAATCTCACTAATTAATAAACTTTAGATATAATTTATTAGAATCATAAGATTTATTCTTAAGCACTAATTAAATAAATAATACTATAATTACAAGAGCCGCGGGCGCAGGACACTGTCTTTACTTTTATAATTGTATGCATATGTAAGGAACATTTACACATAAGTAATGTATATATATACCTGTATCAATTAAAGTTTGTTTATTATTCCTTTTAAGTATATCTAGCTGCCAGTCTGCCACTAACTAGTAGACCAATAAAGATGCAAGTTGCATCCATTTATAAAAAAATAAATAGGCGTGTCCACACCGGACGCACCGCCTCGCGAGGACATTGCCGCGCGAGGCGGCTCGGCTAGTGTGGCCGTGCCTCGCCCGAGGCATTGCGGCCGCGCTTGCGTTTGCCTCGGGCGAGGCACGTCCACACTAGCCGAGCCGCCTCGCGCGGCAATTTCCTCGCGAGGCTGTGCGCCTGGTGTGGACACGACTAATGAAGTATAATATTTTTTCAGTAACGCGGTAATATGCAAGCAACATCTTCCTATACATTTTATAGTTTTTTTTTAGGAATTGTGATCTTGTCATTAATCTGATGCTATCAGAAGTAATGTTTTCTTAAATCTTCTCTAATCGTTGTGTGAATGTATATAATTATGTTTACTTATTAAATATATAATGTAAATAAGACTTGTATCTGCATAAGAGTTGAGATATAGGTCCGGCGCGCCGCGGCCGCGCTATATACAACACGGAGCTCTCGCCTCGTCGTGCGCCCGCACCCACACATCACTACTTTAAAACGAAAACGCACAGCTGTATCTCAATAATGCCTTGAGGCCATGATAATTCATATTAATCAATCATCTAAAAAATATTCACAGTATAATTCAATACATACACAACCTTATCATATTTTTCATAATAATGATGATATTTAGTTTATAATCCTGTGATGTCTTCTTCGTTAATTTAATTAACCAACTATTTTGATATCTGATTTTAATTTTAAAAATTACTGTGGCAGGTTTCGTCACTGGTCAATTTATAACTTAAACTTCATTGCCACTTAATAACTGAAATAAACTGAAATATAAACACCGTTTACGTTTTAAAGTTGCGATGTTACTAATAGCCTTACTGCAGTATACTTGCACTTAACAACCAAGTATCCTAACAGTCTCAGGGAACAGATTCCAGACGTGTTTAGGTAGAAAACTAACTTATTTTGTCATAAGATAATATGAACACCCACGTATATAAATTAATATGACATTTGATGCTAAAATTGATTAATTATAAAAATGTAAAGGTCAACACAGATGACCGGACTTCGTTTTTTTACACCAAACAGTAAGACATGTGTATGTCAGTTGTGTGAACTCAAAAAAGGTGAAGTGAACTATGTAGAATCTGCTCCCCATAATAAAACTATGTAAAATCTTAGCGCCACTTTACATGAGATCAACTAACTAAATATTATAGTTTTAGACCATCCCTTGTAATTGTTACCTACTATGAAGGAGTAGCCAACTCATATTGAACCTTAGTTCATACAGCATAAGACCATTTTACGCTTATAGTTATATAACACATGTAAGTAAAAAGCTCATAAAAATCTTTCGTGTTAAATTATTATTCCATACAGTAGCGCTAAGACATCACCTTTTAGTCCACATTTAAAACTTCGAGGATCACCCATTCAGAATTCATCGCATACAAAATGTATGGCTCCAACTCCGCTCTTACATATCTTTTACACTTGAAAACATGATAAAAAATTTGAAATAAGTAAGTTCATTCAGCCGGCAGAATTTGTTAGTCGCGATATAAAATATAAAATAAACACCGTTTGATTTTTATTATGTCTACAAGCATAAAATCGTGCTTTTGTGTAAAAACGCATCTGAACATAATTAGGCTCGCTAGGTGTCGACAATTATTAGCGGGACCCGAATCACATTAAAACCTAGTATCACGTGGACACGAGCACAAGCCCCGCCCCCGCCCGCCGGAATTGTTTACAATCATATGTTGCTTCAACCAATTTCATCTTTACGCTGACAAATGACGGTCGCACTTCCAACAAATCTATCCTTGCCTCTTAATTCCCAGCAGTGCGGAGCTGTGTGGGCAGAGTGGGCAGAGTGGGCAGAGTGGGCAGAGTGGGCAGAGTGGACACTGGAGAGTGGGCAGCGGGCACTAGCAGGCGCAGCCGCCGTCGGGCTCCTTGTGGTCGCCGGGCGCCTGCCGCAGGATCACCTCTTGCACTGGAGTCACACACATTAAGGAAAATATGGAAAACAAATGGAAAAGCTACGGAAACAGCCTAGTACGCGAAACGTTACGTTACGTACTATGCACATTTTTAACGGTTGCGCGGAAATCAATCGATCTCTTCAAGAGTGTAAGCATAGCGAAAATAGAAATAAGCAAAGCATAAGACGGAACGCAATGTTCGCAATATGTCATGTTCGATTTACAAGTTATAAACGAAGAACTCGTTTCGAAAGTTACAAAGTCCAACTACATATACGAGCACCACAGAAAACTACTTAAATCATACAAATATACTTTAAAGATACAAAGCGAGACCTTTTATACTTCTGAAGACAGACAATCTACATCTACGCTATGTAATAAGAAAATTAGTTATGTTAGTCACGATTTTATCATCATAAACGGAAAATTTTGATGCCAAAATGATAAATGTTTCAAGAAATTGAGGTGACTGGTTATTGGTTAATTTGTATAAAATGCATGACGTATAAAGCTACAAAAATACTTAAAATAAAATAAAAAACATTAGTAGATCCACAAACAAAAAACATTTAAACACGTATTTTATATTTATCAAGCCATTTAAAATATACAGTAAGAAATATTTGCGTATTGCTATACTTTAAACTACTTCAGAATCCCAACACAGTTGTACCTATAACGTACCAAATATATACTTAATTGCCAAATTTTATTAGTATCTACTATTTAAGTTACAATACATGTTACGTAAATTAAATTTAAATATAAGGGTTTTATAAATAGATGTCATATACTTCAGAAAAAGAAACGAAAGCCTCCGGTGTCCAAGGCCGAGAATAGTTTAACAAACAAATTTGATTTACTCCAAGATTTGATTTAGAAAGGTGTACAGTTTAATGTAGTACTTTAACCAACTTTCCAAGTTTCAATACTCATCTATCTATCCGTACTACGATCTTTATCAATTATCAAGTAGCAATACACAAATCATTCCTAATCTACGATAACAATTGAATCACCAATAAAGACTTCCCTTATATGTTATTGTCTTACAAATATTTCTGACATTGTCTGTGGTTATTGATTCAACTGTTATGGTTACACAAAGAGTAAATAATACCAGCATACAGAGCGATAAGTAAATGTTATCAAGCGTTAGGCGAGCGACGCTGACGGTGAGCGAGATCTAAGACGCGCAACTGACGGAATCAATGATACGATTTGCATTTTAAATACACTAAAAGCAGTACGGAAATTTACGGATATTTTAGGGAATGTTAATTAAATAAAATGTTAAATTAAACATATTTCAAATATTTTTAAAAGTGGTATTATGTCATAAATAATGTCAGTTTCTGCACACAAAACTACTCAAACTTTTCGCCTTGGAGTCGCCTTTGTCGACATTGGAGTAAAGAAAAACAATATCTACTTTGATAACTGAGGTTTATACGAATAAATAATGAACGAATTACGAGTGGAATTTTAATGCATTTAAAAAAAATTTCAACTCATTAAAGGCTTCAAATTAGGTGCATAAACCCGTTATTTATTTATCTCGCTCACCACGTATAACAAATACCGTAGAGACCTGTTTGAGTCAGGATATCGCCAACACTATGTGTCTCGCATGCACTAGTATTACTTATACTCGTTACGAAGATACCAAGCGACATTGATTAGTATTAGTAACGTTACTTACAACACGGGTGTTAAACGGTAACCATCACCAACACAGGCACTTCCTTTACCGAAGTGAAATTAGCTACGGGAAACGTTTCGACGACCTGTCGCTTGACACAAACCGCCGATGGTCGAACGTCAAAATGGCCTCTCTAACGACCGGATTTAATCATACTCATGTGACAGATTTCAAAAGAATATGTAACAGAAATACATACATAGGTAATTAGTTTATTGTTAAACAGAGGTATTAAAGATATTTCGTAAGTGTATTAATTTATAGAAAAATTAAAGCTGTATTAACTTCTAAGGTATTGTACACGGTAGGTACGAGCAAAACATAATTTTATAAGAAAAACACTGTACAGTTGCCATTAAATATATCGGAGCAGCCAAGGTACTCAAAAACATCTGAGCATGCACTTTATCACCTTAACAATAAAGGCGTTGTACAGATATTTGTGACCACCTTGGCCGCTCCGATATATCTGATGGCGACTGTACATGAGATGATCAGTACTTTTTTAAATAGTTAGGTAAGCACTTCTCCCTCTTTAAATACAAGCTTTGAAACATCCGTAAAGTCATCATAAGAAAAACACGTACCTATTTGTAACATTTTTGTACGTCAAATCGATTCAAAGACCAGTAGCTAATTTCACGCCAGAAACGTTCACGGTAAAACACAATAACGTCACATTTGTTGTCACTCCGGTCTCCGCCTAGCGTGTTCAACATAAACATGTGTACTAGCCGGCACGCGTTAATATGTATACCTACGTAAACCGTACATAATGGTGGCGTTCAGTGCAAACGAGCGTGGGTAATATTGCAACTTGATAGGATTTATGGGTAAAACTCTTTGCTTATTAAATAGTGATTTCGATTTTTTTTACATTGACATAGGATCTATATCCCATTTCACTCATACTTTACCTTTAACTGCAAGTTAATAAATTACTTTATCATATATTTTATCATAATCATATGATTTTGATGTTATAATCACATTCTTAAAGTCAAGAGCGTATCAGACCATTTTTTTATCTATCGCGGGATTTGATGGTTCCAAAACATCTCAATCAGATATATCCATAGTACGAGTACCAGAGTGAAGAGTTAAAATATCAATTTGAGCAAGTCAATGAAAAAATATGCATAGACCATGCTCAGCCAATTGAAATGACTGAACTGAGCGGTTTCATTACCTATATTTGCACTAGGTTCTAGCATGCTAGGCTCAAGTCAGTGTAAGCAGATCTTTGTCTCGTTTTCTAAAATAGATACACCTCTATCTCGTAATTTTTTCACCAACTATTATAACTCCATATCCTCAGGTATCGTAGTAAATCCCAAGGTCCCCAAATGATTAATGAGTGTGTAGTCAGCATTATGATCATATGTGACTTGTGTAATGGTGTATTGGTCAAAAAGGATACTGTCCTCGGGAGGCTTGCTCTCGGCGGAGTCCATGCCGGGCAGGGCGGCCGCCACTCGTCGGAATAACTGGAAATGTTATGCAACACCTTTTAATATCAAATGTAACCACACGGAAAAACATTTTCAAAACCTAACTGAGATTGAAATAGCTTTGAACTAAGTATTAATATACTGTGTCTACCATAAACGGAACAAATATAATGACACGTCTTACGTAAATCTGTCAAATAGCTGTAAGCTGCAGGCCATGCCGAAGAATTAGGCGAATATATATGACTTGGACTCCGATCGGGAATTTTGCGTTGCGAGGGCGCGCTACGGACTTTTATAGTAATATCTCACCTGTTTCACATTATAGCCAGCCTTAGCGCTGGTCTCTATGAACATGACGTTCAGCTCCTTAGCCTTCCGGTCGCCGTCCTCCGTGGAGACCTGCCTCTTGTCCGACAGATCGGTCTTGTTGCCGACCAGCATGATGATGACGTCGGAGCCGCGCTCCGTGCGGACGTCGTCGATCCATTTCGACGTTTGGTGGAATGAGTTAGCATCTGCGAATAAATTACGACTTAGTATGAATATGGAATTAGGTATATGCAAAAATAATGCGATGACGTCATTTCCAAGCGGTTGTTGTGTTTTAAAATAATAGGCTATCCATGTGTCCATGAACGGTAGCAAAAATAACATAGATTTTAATGTGAAATATAACACAAAGAGAAACTATCGAAAAAAAACCGGCCAAGTACCGAGGGTTCCGTACAGACCATTACAGCTTAAAGGTATTATAGACATGAGTATTTGATATAAATTTCAATTTAATGCCTCTACGCGTTCATGAGGAAAGGGGTAGTAACTTTAAAATTATTAAAAATATTTTTATTATATGATGTAACAAAAAATTTACGGTTTTCGCAATTTTTCCTTTATCTGTGCTATAAGACGTTGCTTCGCACCAAATTTCAAGATTCTGAGTTCACGGGAAGTACCCTGTAGGTTTTGATTCCCTTGCGAGTTTCGAAAATTTGCGGCATAAACGGCATTTTTTGATTGCGTTAGCTTAGAAGTTTGTTTTTTTCACAGCTCCAAGGGACAGTATACCTAAGTATTTGATATAAATTTCAGTTTGATACCTCTGCGTTCCTGAGAAAAAGGGTCTTGACAGACAGACGGATGGACAACAAAGTGATCCTATAAGGGTTCCGTTTTTTTCCTTTCGAGGTACGGAACCCTAAAAATGGATATTTTTTACTACTTTATTTCCTAAACGCTTTGAATTAAATCAATACGATATTCCATATTTACACAATTACAATCGATAGGTAACTGATATATTTCTGTAGTACTGTTAACAGAAAACCGATAACATAACGGCATTGCAAGGCTTATATCAATGTGTGCTCCTTTGCAAAAGAAAGTACAAATCACTGGATTCTTCCACAAAGTTAAAAACACTACATAAAATTCTATTATTTAATGGCAATAAAACAATGGATTCAAATAATACCTAAGGTAAGTCATAAAATTCGTTCGGTGGCTTACAGGCAATCAGGTTATCGGTTTATCTAACCGTTATAAAAGTATCAACTAGTTCGGCGGTGTGGTAAACAAACGTACCTAATACGCATTCGTAATACGTAGTAACAATTACGGTAATTTTATGCAGCTGACCTCGTGGCACAGATAAGATACTTAGATAATTATTGTTACAGTACAGAAGATCATCTTATTTTAAACCCCGAAAATAATTTGCAATCAAAATGTAGCGAACTAAAAAAGTTGGGCTTGATAAATGATAACATATTATATATTTTATATTGATTACCTTATATACATTCTGTATGGTTGTATTAATGTACGCTAATAAGCTCCAATAATTGGAGCACATGATGCACTCGCGGAACTTAACAACGGCCACCCTGACCTAGAATTTGACCACGATCGATCTGAGGTTTCGGTCGATCGGCTACAAAGATACTTTTAAAGTGTAAATCGACTCGATTTAAGGGTATTTTTATTTTAACTTGTACTTGAAAAGCACAACTTAAGTCGTGTTTCAGTAACATCTAACCGTTACATTCCTAACAAAATGTATGGGATTTGACATTGACCGTCAGTTTTGTGACGATTGCTAACCGGCCGTTAATGGTACACAGTTAAGTGGAAATGCCCTTAAATATAAAATTTTACTAAATATTTTCGGTTTTATCACAAATAAACTTGTTTTTTTTTAATACAGTTGCTCAAAAAGGGCCCTTTAAGGGGTTTAGCTTACGGAGAATTCGATTTCTCGCACCGCACTACAACTTTTTACTTTTCCAATAGCAATGATTTGAGTGTATTTATATAAAGTCGAGCTGTTCCGACTTATCTTTAGTGTGTATTTAACATCACTAGATGTAATTAAATGCGCAAAATTCTCAAGTCAAGTTATACAAAAATTCCCTCTTCTCTCATATCTCGGGGCTCCAGAATGATTCTGCAGTTTCAGCGCGGTTTTCAGCGTAAAACTATAGTCCCAGAAGGAAGTGTTTAATATACACTTTATTAAGCAAGGGAGGGAATGATTTCATGATTTTTGCCAAGATATCTTTGCACGTGAACGTAACGTACACATAAACCTAAGTACCGCACCATTCATTAGATCAATAAGCTTTATTGAGCCAGTCCGTCAAAGGCCGCGTTGGGACAAATATTTGCCGAAAACGGGCCGTAACAGCCAATATTGGACGCCAACATCCCAATTACTTTACATTACCTACGGAGCGAAGGTCAACGGATAGGGCGTCTGCGTCTGGGATCTAGGTTATGTTACAACTCTGCAGTCTACTCTAATTATTCATATGTAGTGTAAACAATTTATTTTTTAAACTTATATAGATGTCATATACAAAGGAAAAAGTGACCTAGGCCTCCGGTGCCCAGGGCTGGGATCGAACCAGCGTGCATCTGCCGCGAATGCAGAAGACGCCGGTTCGATCCCAGCCTACCAGCCACCTACACTACAGCACTAGGGTCACTTTTTCCTTTGTATATGATATCCATATAAGTTTATAATTTATATACGAGTAGTAGTGTGTCTACTTAAAATTAACAAATCAACATATTTATTAAAATAATTTGACTTGTTCTTCAATTTATTTTATCTTATCAATGCAGCAATTGGGTACTTTCCTGGGTAAAAAAAATATAATTATATTTAGTCCGTCAGTTAGATTATCAAAAAATATTGGACACGTATTTTTTATTTTGTCAATCAAACAAAAATTGGTGAAGATAAGCCCGTTAAAGTTCCGCGTGACGACACATTATACTAAAAATTGTACTGAAATGTGACGTCACGCGGAACTTTAACGGGCTATATCTTCACCAATTTTTGTTTGATTGACAAAATAAAAAATACGTGTCCAATATTTTTTGATAATCTAACTGACGGACTAAATATATTTTTTTAGGAAAGTAGCCAATTAGCAACATGCATGAATTTTTTGGAAGACGTCATTATTTTACTGTTTCTCGAAAATCCGAAAATGCGTTAGGCGTCTGCGCCGCGCGTTAAAACGCCCCAAACAAAGAGCGTGAGGTTTGTGACGTCACCGACCTTAAAGTTGCGGAAAACTGTTTGGAAGGAATTTTTTTCGTAATTTCAGGCCCGAAAAAATGCGTTAACTTATACAGCTGACATACATTTTTTTTCTTGTTAGAGCAGAAGTAATCGCATTGAGGTTTTGAAAATAATTCGTGGTATTTAAAAATAGCTTAAATTTTACGTTTTTTACGTTATTTTGTTAGCACAATATCTTTACATTGTTAGAAAATTATTCAGGGTTTCCACTTTTTTAAATTAATTTTGTGTTGTTGAACGTGCTTATTGAACAAATTCAATTAAATGTTTTCCTCAATGTCCATGTTTTTTTTTCTATTCTGGGCCTGTCTTTAACATAATACTAAGCAATTTTTTTTAAATAATAATTATAAGTCCATACAATAATTAATAATGTTTGCTAAATTCAGAGCTCAGTCCAATGTTGCCTAACCTTCGACAACCGAGACCGCAGGCACACTTTCAGTTTCAGACATCATGCAACCGATAGCTGAAATCGCTTCCTAGTAGGTACGATATAAAATTATAAATACGTAATAATATAGAAACGGTCGTTAACATAAAATCGTTGCTATTTTATGCATTTGCTTGTTTTTTTATACCACGACGGTGGCAAACAAGCAAATGGCCTGCCTGATGGTAAGCAGCTTCCGCAGCCTATTGACGCCTGCAACTCCAGAGGATTCACATGCGCATATTATCAATGTTCAATTTATTTACATGTTCATTGCTAAATTTCTTAATTGGCGCCCCAGCAAAAGCCCCTAGGTACTCAGGCCAGTCAGGCCTTTTTAAAATTGATACTTTATTAATATCAGGATACTACAAAATATGAGCATTAAGTGCTTTAATGATGGGTGCACAATTTACAAATGATATATAATATAATCGAACGAGCGGAGCGTAAGCGAAGCAAGTTCTTACAAACAACTTCTGGCTAGTGGGACGTTTCGGCATTTCGATGGCTTTTTGATTTTAAGAGTTTGTTCCGCGATAACTTTAGTAACGCTTTTCTGATCTTCATGAAATTTGTTGGGGTTGTAGCAGAGATACATATAATTTGAGAGTTCGTATATGAGCAGGATCGACCAAGGGGTCATGGAGCTAGACGGCGCGAAAAAAATCATCATATGGGTCTCGTTATATTGGTCATCTCGTTTGCAAGGAAGTCGCGAGTTTTGAGTTCGAGGCGGACTACTAGTTAATATAATATAAAATATCGTTTTATGGGTCGCAAACTTGTCAATAAGGAGCCCGTAACGTAACGCTCGTGGTCGCAGGCTGACAATATTAGTACTATTACTTAGTACTTACGGCACGCTCGAAACGTCAGACAAAATAATAAAAGTAAGTGTACGCGATTCAATCCCGCTTTTATCCGACTTCAAAAAAGGAGGGGGTTCTCAATTCGACTGTATTTTTTTTTATGTTTGTTACCTCAGAACTTTCGACTGGGTGAACCGATTTTGATTATTCTTTTTTATTTGAAAGCTGGTGCTTCCCTTGTGGTCTCATTTCAATTTGGTCCAGTTCTGATAATGGCATCCATGAGAATGTTGATTTAATTAAATTTGGGTGCCCTACTTTTCGCATAAAATAGATTGTGATATTATCACATGGCATAACACGATTGGTCCCATTGTAACCAGGTCAGGATTTCATGATGGGATCCTGGAGAAATCGAGGGAACTCTTCAAATATTCTAGGCACACCTATAGTGATTTTAATATTTCTTGCAGTGGCTCGGGCATTTCCTTTTGGAAAGGTGGTGTCTAACTTAAACAAAAAAGAACCTATATCTGGCCTCGGACACCAGAGGGTTTGGTCACTTTTTCTGAAGTATATGACATCTATTTTCAGTTTAAAAAAGAACCTACTTCACATAGACTGTCGTGAAGTCGGTTCTTTTTTGTTTAAAATCATTATTAAAATATTCAATGAAATTCTTCTTGAGAACACTATAGGTATTTTTTTTAAATAATAGGTAATAATCGTTCTCTATCGAGTCTGGGTTTTTTACAGTCCTTTTGACGTCCTGCCGACTTGGCAGGAAAGTTAACAAATTAGATATCGGGTTTTTATGTTGAGCTAATTTCCCCAAAGATATTCAGTATACAAAACCACAATAAAATTACTTTTACAATATTGTTTTTAGCGTAAATACAATCTTTTGCAAACTTTCACTCGAGAACAAACTTACGCAAGCATTTAGGTCGTGGGTAAAGTTCCAAAGCCCCGAGACTCTCCAAAACTTTTGTTGGAAAAGTTGGCTTTTTTTATAAAAGATTTTTATGAACGACTTTTAATTAATTTCTCTTTAGCTCAGAAACCCTGTGCGAGTGAATTTCGAATTTACGAGGTCAGTGTTCTGGCAAACTAATTGTGAAACGACGGTCCTCGTCAATCTCACTCAATAACATTTCTTTCTACGCCTTTTGGAATGGGTTAAATCGTAATTACGCTAAAGTAAAAGAAGAAAAGCCGATTTTGAACTGCGCAGTCAGTAAAATCTAATCAGCATCCACGGAACTTTTGTCAAACACGCTTGTCTATGTGTCACAAGAAAAGTAACAAATTAAATCATTATATAATAATCGATATTAATAATAGTGTCGCAGATAGCTTAAAATTGCCATTGTTTGTGTATAACTAGATCTAAGTCAATCATTTTCTCGGTTTATACCAATTTGTTTGTGTTAATAACGTGTATAAATATTGTGTTTCTATGTCTAGTTGCTAAGTCTTATCTGTGTCTAATTTTATTGATATCATGTCATAATACGCAAAATGTCTAGATTATAAGAATTTTGTACTAATTTACGAAGAAATGTCCTATATAAATATCAATTTTAACCCTCCTACAAACATGTAATACTGTAAGCTTATTAGCCAATAAATGTCTCACATACACGGCACATACCAGCCACTAGTACGAGCACGCTAGAAAACCCATAAAAGAGGTCAGCACTCGTACTCGTTGCTCACTTCAACCTCACTTCTACAACAACTCCCAACGGGGAAACACCTGCAACTACACTGCTCAAATGTTTTACAATTTTAAATAAGCGTTATTATTCATCTCCCTACATGACCTGGTAAATGGTACAGCGGGTCAGCGCTGCTTGGTTCAACGTGGTAATCCGGTCTGCACACAACAGCTGGTCCTTCGAGCTCCGGATATCAGAAAACTGCGGCCAATTGAAGAAAGAAACAAGTACGCGCTGAGCTGGATTAATTTCGCTCAAAATCTTCATACGGTGTCCGGCCTAACCGCTGATACACCTGCCCGCTTTCGCGGAAGAGCCCTGTGCTATTTACCAGCTTGCTGGACGGACCGCTCGTGTAGAGGCCATACTCCACGTTCGTGTCCTGGCAACTTTCGTTGCAACGTCACATGGTTGACGTCTTCACACTGCTTTCGGACGCTCTGGCACTTGCACTTAGCCTTTGCGCGAGATTCAGTGCATCAGGGATTAACGCCCACGAGTAAGTAAAGTGAACGTAGGGCCGCTTTCACTGCACTAGGCAGTGTCAGCCATTAGGTTTTAGGTAGGTAAGGTTAGGGAACCCCACGTGCGTCAAGAAGCAAGAAGAAAGAAGAAGATGTCCGATCATACGCTCAAGATGTCTCTTCGCTCACACAAGGGACAACCCTCCAGAGCCGTTACCCCGCCGTCTGGTGAAACAACCTCCGGCGATACCAATACATGGGACAAAGGCACCACCAGCACTCTTGGCGATGGTCCTAGTGTCGAACCGCGTCTACAGCCGCCGCCGGCAATAGCGCCGGCGCCCGCTTATTCGGAAATATCGGAAGACGAGGCGGAGAAGACGTTAGTTAAAAGTCCACCGGGGACATCGTGTAAACCTAACACGTCCGCCGGGGAAAAAGACCGCTTTTCTCAGTGCGGCGACCGCGGTAGTAAAAAAGTGCGCGAAAATCGAAGTGTGTATAGTGAAAAGTGCGACGAAAAGTTAGCTCTGTTGCTAGCGGAACTCGAGGTTCATAAAGCCGCCCTCGCCGTTGCTAATAAAGAGACGGAAACTGCCAAGTTAAGGCTACAGATTGCCCAGCATGAGGCGCAATCTGTTAGCGGTAAGTCCGAACCTCTTGTCGAAAAAGACGAGCAACGCGTGAGGAATTGGGTAGAACGACAGTCCCAGCTAGATCAGAGCAATTACGTAACTAAAAATGAAGCGTCCGCGTTACACACAATACGTAATTTCGCCTCTAGCGCGCCGGCGCCCAGCGCCCCCGCGCCCCGCGAGCCGCATATGAGTACTCATCGCCCGCCGCGAGATGTGTCTAGTCAGTATGCGCCCATTATGCATAGGCCACCCGAATTACCCGCTTTCGACGGTAATATCACAGAATGGATCGCATTCCGTGCCGAATTTAACGATACCGCGCCCATGTTTAGTTACGTAAATAACGTCAGTCGAATTAGGCGCGCGTTGAAAGGTGAAGCGCGTACCGCGGTGAAATCCATAATGTATACCGTCCAGGATCCATACGAGATAATGGAGGCCTTAGAGAGGCAGTTCGGGGACCCTGAAGAGATCGTGTTGACTGAGCTACATAATGTTAAACGCATGCCGCGCCTAGCCGAAGATAACAGTAATATCGTGTCTTTTGCCGCGCACGTCGCAAATGCAGTAGCGACAATAAAATCATTAAAGCAAGAAAAATACTTGTACGCGCCAGAGCTAGTCAACAAGATCGTCGATAAGTTGAACCTTATTGTTAGGTACGAATGGGGCAAGTTCAAACAAGCTAATTTGAACTCGCCCGATTTAGTCGCGATATCAGAATTTCTGCTAGAAATTAGTTCCGCGGCTAAAAGAACGAGTCGTCATCGAGGTCCGAAGCCGAAAAATGCCGTGAACACGGTTTCCTTTGAGCTGGACAATAGGTCAGGGCGTCATACCGCCCCCACCCGTACTCCCGCCCCCGTGTTCTCCCGCGACTATTCGAGCGACTCCAACGACAGCTACCAGAGCACTCGCCCGCGAAATAGAGTAGATAGAGCTCACACGGGGGAGTATAGGTCGCCGACGGTAGCTCAAACGAAGCCCCGCGAGGCTAAAAGGCCCGCGTATACGGGGACCAAGCCCAAACAACATTCGGTACCAGCACGATTTACGTCACGTGATAAGTGTTTAATATGTCATAATCATGAACACAAAGTGGAAGCGTGTACTAAATTTTTGAATGCATCGGTATCCGAACGTTGGGATTGGGCGAAAAACGAAAAGCTGTGCTATAAATGTCTAGGCGCGGCCCACCGTGGTCGCTTCAAATGCAGGTATGTGGCTTGCGGAGTGCAACAGTGCGAAGCCGGGCATCACAGGTTACTACACGGTTTGAACGCATCTAAAGCGCCCGTGGAAGACAAAAAAGTCAGTAACGTTCACGCGATTAGAATAGCGCCCACGTTTTTGAAAATGATGCCCGTAGAGGTTACGGGCCCACTAGGTACTACGCAAGCCTTAGCCCTGTTAGATGAAGGGGCGGCCCTTAGTTTGATTTCACACGAAACAGCCGATCGTATAATGCCCCGAGAGCGGGGAGAAACGCTCGACATAGAAGGTATAGGTGGGAGCGTGAGCGATCCGGACTCTTGTAACGTGCGATTCGCAATCCGCGGCTTTTGCAGTCGGCATCTAGAAATGATGGAAGCGCTTACCATCAATCGATTGAACGTAGGAGCGCAAGGCGTCTCCAAAAACATAGTCGCGCAGTGCGACCATTTAGCCGACATAGCCGAGGAGCTGTGTTACGATTCTGCCGCGCCTTCAATAATTATAGGTCAAGATAATTGGCATTTGATAGTGACGCGCCAAATTATCAGCGGTAAATCGCACCTCCCGGTAGCTAGTTTGACGCGGCTAGGATGGTCACTGCACGGACCGCATAGGTCATCGGAGGCAACCGTAGCGTTTGTAGGCCACATGGGGCCACAAACGGCCGACGATGAAGCTTTAGCTCTCATGAAGGAACATTTCGATATCGAGTCACTAGGGGTAGTTAAAAAGTTACCTCGGGCCGATCCCGATCAAAGAGCAATAGATTTACTAGAAGCGACATGTGAAAAAATCCCCGGGGAAGATAGGTTCCGAGCGGGTTTGTTATGGCGTACCGATAACGAAGAATTGCCAAATAATAAAGCGCACGCGTTACGGCGGCTGTACAGCCTGGAAAATAAGTTAGATCGCGACCCTATTCTGAAAATCGAGTATACTAAGCACATAAATAACCTGTTAGACAAAGGTTACGCGGAAAAAGTAGACTCGCCGCCCCCGCAGGACGCGCCTAGGGCATGGTACTTGGCGCATTTCGCAACGTTTCATCCGCAGCGCGGAAAAATGCGCGTAGTTTGGGACGCAGCCGCTACCGCGTACGGTAGGTCGCTAAATAGTGCTCTTCTAGCGGGTCCTGATCTGTTAGAATCCTTATTCGGCGTGTTAGTCCGTTTTAGGGAAGGCAGGACCGCGGTAATAGCCGACATTAAAGAAATGTTCCTGCAGATAGAGATTGTAGAACGCGATCGAGATTCGTTACGTTTTGTTTGGCGGGGGGAGGACCGCTCAGCCTCACCGCAAGAATATAGGATGAAAAGACTGATATTCGGGTCCGCGGCTTCGCCGACGACGGCATTGTACGTCAAAAACAAAAACGCATACGAACATGCGAAAGAATTTCCGATCGCCGCTGAGAAAACTATAAAAAGCACGTATATGGACGACTTAGTCGTAGCTTTTGACCAGTGTGAGAGCGACGTTAGGCGCATAGTAAACGAAATTTACGCGCTTAATTTACGCGCGTCGTTCGAGCTCCGCGGGTTCGCCTCTAACAACCCAAACGTAATTTCTGACGTAGTTCCTAGCAAAGAGGATACGTCCCTCATCGGGGGAGGCGAAAGCGAGCGCACATTAGGCTTAAAATGGAACCATAGACGCGACACGTTAGGGTTTAACGTAAATTTACGCAACACGCCCGAAGACGTGCTCAACGGTACGAAATTACCCACTAAACGACAGGTGACGAGTAGCGCGATGTCGATATTCGATCCCATAGGCTACGTAAGCCCGATCTCTGTCTTAGGGAAGGCATTGATGCAGGAAGTCTGGCGTACAGGGATAGGCTGGGATACCGTTATACCCACCTCGCTCGCACCCGCGTGGAATTCATTCGTGAGTAATATTCAGCAACTTAGGGAGTTAGAAATACCGCGATACGTACCCGCGAGAAATAGAGAGGCCGACATGCACGTTTTTTGCGACGCTAGCGAAAAGATATACGCCGCCGCGATATACTTAGTTAGCGAAGGCCCGGACGGACAAAAGTCCGCAGCCTTAGTAGCCGCCAAGGCGCGAGTCGCACCGTTGCGTATTGTCAGCATTCCTAGGTTAGAATTGCAAGGTTGTGTACTAGCGACACGACTAGCCGACACAGTAGTGAAGGAGTCCGATTATGTCATCAAACATAGGTATTTCTGGAGCGACGCTCGGACAGCGTTATCCTGGATAAGGTCGGATCCACGTCGGTACAAAAGCTTTGTCGCACATAGAGTAGCCGAAATAGAAAACACAACTAAACCTACCGATTGGCGTTGGGTACCTAGCGCGTTAAACGTCGCCGACGACGCTACTAAGGGCGTCCCGGCCCAGTTCGGAGCTAACCACCGGTGGTTTATAGGGCCTGATTTTATACGGCAAGCCGAGGAGCATTGGCCGCGCGAGAAAACAGTAGAACCCGTCGTAGAAACGTGCGAAGAGCGCGTCATAAAACCGGTTTGCTCTGTAAATACCGTTCAAAACAAGTTCGCATACTTGCCCGAGATATGTAGGTTCTCGAAGTTCACTAGGCTGGTTCGCACTACGGCCAGAGTTTTGATTGCTGCCGAGGTATTCAAAGCCAGATTGTCTGTCAATAGAAATCCAGAAACAGAAATGAATAAAAGACACATAAGTCTAGCGGAGATACTGCTGATTAAACGGAGCCAAAATGAGTCGTATGCCGAAGAGATACGACTAATGGAAGCCGGGCGCGCGCTGCCGAGGAAGTCTGCATTACATCGAGTTGCTATGAAGCTTGATAAGAACGGAATAATTGTGCTAGATGCCCGAATAGACAGAGACGAAGCCCATATACCTGTCTTGCACGCTAAGGAGGCATTTACCAAGCTGTTGATCCATCATTTCCACGCACTTTTCAACCACGGAAATCATGCGACGGTGATCAACGAATTGAAGCAAAGATATTACATAGTCGGACTGCGCGGTACAATTCGTTATCTGACGAATAAGTGCCAATGGTGTCGGACCTATAAAGGAGCTACCCTCAAGGTTCCTGTAGGCGACCTACCGCCAGAGAGGCTCAAGACGAATCAACCGCCATTTACCGCAGCAGCCGTAGATTTGTTCGGTCCTATGCAAATTGTCATAGGCCGCCGCCGAGAAAAGCGATGGGGCGTCCTTTACACGTGCCTCACCACTAGAGCCGTGCACCTAGAGCTAGCCGCCTCCCTATCGGCAGCCTCTATGATCCTATCGCTACGAAGAATGATGTCTCGACGCGGCGCACCCACCGTTCTGTACTCAGATAACGCCACAAACTTTTACGGCGCAGAACGCGAGCTATCAGAGGCCAAAAACTCTCTGCCCGATAGTCTCAAACCATTTATGACCGAACGACGCATGATCTGGAAGAAGATCCCGCCTGGCAACCCCTCCGCCGGCGGGGCTTGGGAGCGTCTAGTGGGAAGCGTGAAAACAGCTCTGAAAGTCACGCTAAAAGACAGAGCACCCCATGAAGAAGTTCTCCATACGCTACTGCTGGAAGCTGAACACCTGGTAAACTCCAGACCGCTGACCCCAGTGAATCCTGACTTAGAGACCGAAGCGCTCACGCCGAATCACTTTCTCATCGGCCGATCGAACGCTATGTCCCCGCTGGGAGTCTTCTCCGACGAAAATATGAGCCTTTCGTCCTGGAAAACAGCTCAAGCACTAGCTGACAACTTCTGGAAACGCTGGCTGAAAGAATATCGTCCAAACCTGATGCCACGATCCAGTGCACACCAGAACGCGACGAAACTACACGTAGGAGATGTAGTAATTATAGCCGACGGCACGATGCCACGAGGTACTTGGCCTAGAGGCGTGATCGCACAGCTCTTTCCAGGTCCTGATGGCCACATAAGAGTAGCCATTGTACGTACTCGCGCAGGAGAAGTTCGCCGCCCGGTTTCCAGACTCATTCTCATCTGCTCTGCACCAATCGACTGTGCTGACGCACGTGGGGGAGAATTGTCGCAGATAGCTTAAAATTGCCATTGTTTGTGTATAACTAGATCTAAGTCAATCATTTTCTCGGTTTATACCAATTTGTTTGTGTTAATAACGTGTATAAATATTGTGTTTCTATGTCTAGTTGCTAAGTCTTATCTGTGTCTAATTTTATTGATATCATGTCATAATACGCAAAATGTCTAGATTATAAGAATTTTGTACTAATTTACGAAGAAATGTCCTATATAAATATCAATTTTAACCCTCCTACAAACATGTAATACTGTAAGCTTATTAGCCAATAAATGTCTCACATACACGGCACATACCAGCCACTAGTACGAGCACGCTAGAAAACCCATAAAAGAGGTCAGCACTCGTACTCGTTGCTCACTTCAACCTCACTTCTACAACAACTCCCAACGGGGAAACACCTGCAACTACACTGCTCAAATGTTTTACAATTTTAAATAAGCGTTATTATTCATCTCCCTACATGACCTGGTAAATGGTACAGCGGGTCAGCGCTGCTTGGTTCAACGTGGTAATCCGGTCTGCACACAACAAATAGGTTGTCATTAAAGTTGTTCAAGAACTGTTAACATAGCGCAACTTTAACGAACGTACTATCGGGTTCAGATTTGCATGGCCAATTTATGAATGAATTCATTGATAAATTGACCATGCAATTTTGAACCTGATGGTACTTTAAAACCAACGGCTGTTGCATATGAAAGTCATTAATAGACTTCGGCTTGAACTGACATTTGAAAATATATCGTAATTGGCACAAGAGTTAAATCGTTCGGTTACAACTGCTCTGAACTGTAG
Source organism: Pammene aurita (assembly GCA_947086415.1). NCBI lineage: Eukaryota > Metazoa > Arthropoda > Insecta > Lepidoptera > Tortricidae > Pammene > Pammene aurita. The sequence continues at coordinate 41,555,556 of OX352296.1, read as the reverse complement.
TCAATGTAGTCTGCAATTATATCTTATACAATAAAGCGCGCAAAAATATCTGGCACAGAGATTGTAGTAGAAATGCGCAAAACGCTTTTCTAAATTGAAAAGATTGATTCATATCTTTCGCTCCCGGAGATAGTATCACTCGTTTCGCTCATTTCGCTCAGTGGATCTGTTCGCATATTCGCCTCAATCGCATCGTGTCACTCGTTTGACTCGGCCGGCTCATTCGAATCAAGAGTGAGAAAGAGCGAGCAAGTAACACTTTAATCACAGAGATAGAGGAGTTACTGTGCGAGTTAAATCTTAAGGGATTTGAAGATTAGATTAGATTTGTTTTATTTCACGAAAGACAATTACATTATAATTTTACATCAACAAGCGATATTGCATTATTTTCAAAGTTATAGGAATTTCTGTCATGATCGTCATATATAAAATTATAAAAATAATAGCGAGTGAGTGAGTGAGTTGAATCAAAAGATATTTTCATTTAAATCACTCACTCGTGAACGACCCATATCTAATTTGTAGAGTATGAGAGTGTAACACATATTTTTGCGGCCTTCGATTGAGATATTTCGCAGGTCGCAGGTGACTGTACCCTTAAAAACCGTCGTCGTCCGTCCAGAAAACGAATACCTTTCCCAACATTGAGCGGCAGTCAGACGTCCTACATAATTCCCGAGTTGTATGTCTCCCCGAGCCCCCGAGCGCCGAGCGCACACTTGTCCATCAAATATTCACAATACTATCCGACCTTTGCATGTTTGCAAAAACGTCTTATATTCACCTTAGCACTATGGCGTTTCATATCTTTTCGATATTCAAGGTGCTATAAATTGTATTACAAGTGTTTTAGGGAATAAATAGCAGTGGACATATTTTTATAAGAAATATGCTTCCAATTTGTTTAGATATGATTATAATTTGGTTCCACAACTAACGTAAAGAACGCAAAGTTATACATGTAGAGTCCATCCATCAAAATATGAATCAGAATACGGGGTCAGTATTCGACCTAAACCTACACTGTTTAGGCTAAACTGTAGAAAGTAGAATATCGACAAGAAAAGTCTTGCTTTTCTTGCCGATATAGATAGGTATCTATAGTTATTTGATGTGACAAAATAAACGAAGTTTTTTTTAAAACATTAGACATGTATATTTAATACAAAATTACAGGATGTCTTTTCATGTCTTAAGCACATTTGCGAAGTGATTAGGTATAGGTAGGTATGTCTTTTCATGTCTTAACCACATTGTGCGAAGTGATTAGGTATAGGTAGGTAATTCTGAACAACTTTTACAATGAGCCCAACTCCGTAATCGCGAAACATCCAGGCTGAACGCTAAGAACGACTACAGTTTACTATGATTAATCAATGACCATTGAGCCCAAGCTGTCTCAACAGTCTATGTACAGTCACGTCTGAAAATATGGATACATTTAATGTGATAAAATATGTCGCCACGACTCTATTACCAAGGCGTAAAGCCTAAATACATGTTTTTGTTACATATGTATCCATTTTATCAGACGGGCCTGAGTGAATCAACTATTAGGATACCAATTATCTTTTTCTTCTACCATATAAAAACTTAGCCGACGACTTTAGGATGATACTAATTACGAAGCGTTATATTAGTAATTAATTACTTATAATTTTCATTTAAAAAAATTTACCAAATTAACCGATCACACCTATTAAACACATCAAATGTCCCTACATTCTCAAATAAAACCGGCAACGCAGGAGAAAATGCATATTTTTCAAACAAAGCCTGTGGAAAACGTGCTCTCCTGCGTTACCATACATAAATAATTAAAAAATATACATTTTCGTGAACTTATACACTAAAGTGTTGGCTTGGTTGTCTGACTTAACAAACATGTAGACAGAATTGTAAACAATCTATTAATTTTTCTAAAATTTGATATTTAGTGCAGCATATCGAAAAGTGGCCCTTTTCTAAAAGTTGATTCACCCACCTAATTAAACTTACCATTTATCATAAAACACCCCAGGTGCTCTTTGAATTGTGCAGTAGTACAAAATAACGTGTCTTTTGTTAAATAACTTCGTCCCTTATCTAGGAGCTCATCCCTAACTAGGTAAGAAGTCCTGTGTAAACTTTAGCGACAGATTAAAGGTGGGTTGCACCATGCACAATTAACGGACTCATCAACGTTAAATATGGCGACGGAGCTGTCATCCCATAGAAAACTGTCAAACTTTTCATACAAGATTTTTTTTAACGATGGCACAGAATAACTAATAGTACTACCGTACAGAAAATTCACTCCTTAACAAAAGTCAGATTTAGGTATAAAATTATACCTATACTCGCCGCCTGCAAGCAAAATTGAAACTTATAACCGCGCACGAACCGTGAATCTTCTTTGCGCGCCGCAGTTTTATGACCGAGCTGTGAGCGTCGGCACGGGGTTGGCACTTGACAAGTTTTTGTACCTATACCTACTGATTTATTATTGTTAGATAAATATGTAGGAATTACAAATGTTGATTATGTAAACACGAAATTTTTATCCGGAGATAGATTTTTTTATAGAGATGGTTTTGACGTTAACAGACGGTTTGGTGCACCCGGCCCTAAATCAGCAACTTGTCATTTTGGTACAGTCACGTCTGAAAATATGGATACATACAGCCACGACTCTATTACCAAAGCGTAAAGTCTTGGATACATGTTTTTGTCACATTAAATGTATTCATATTTTCAGACGTGACCGTAACCGACCCCGCAATCCCCACATGACCCGTGACCCTTGTCCGAACCGTGTTCAAAAGTGACAATCAAATGTAACGTCAAACTTTTACACTCAAATTAAAATAATATTAAAATACATTGGTTTAAAAGCCATCTGTATGTTTTAATTAAATGACTAATATGGTATATATTCTGTATATTTCAATAAAAACGACCATGACCATGAAAAAGTCAGAGTTTACGAATTGCCAATTCAGAATGGGCAGTGAAAAAATATAAACAGTACCTAAGGGAAAATCAAACAATTGTTTTTTTTCTTAAAATCCTGGAGAGACGAGGACCTTTATTACTGAGCAAATCTCACAGTTATTCATAGAAAACTAGAAAAATCGGTCCAATACAGAGCTTAACATAGGGGGGAGGGGGTGTCTCACCCGCATCTGTTACAATACTGGCATTGTCCAATGACGTCATTACTACCTTGACCAAAACAAGATGCAGTTCCCTACTTAGACTACTCTTTCGGCCTCACTTTTTGGTGAAAGAGGGTCCTCCAGCCAGAGTATAATAAATAAATAAATATTATAGGACAATCTTACACAAATCGACCTAGGCCCACAGTAAGCTCAATAAGGCTTGTGTTATGGGTACTAGACAACGCCATATATATTAGATAAATATGGATAAATACTTAAATACGTAAAAAACATCCATAACTCAAGAACAAATATCTGTGATAGACACAAATAAATGCCCTGACCAGGAGTCGAACCCGGGACCTCTTGCTTCGTAGGCAGGGTCACTAGCGACTGGGCTAGGAGGCCGTTAAAGTATATACCTTCATGCATGCAATGAACTTTGTATTTGGAAAAAAAAATACTTACTAGTTATATCATAGACGACAACGGCTACCGTGGAGTCTCGAATGTAAGAAGGGATGAGAGAGCGGAAGCGCTCCTGGCCCGCCGTGTCCCAGAGCTGCAGCCGCACCGTGCGGTCCTCCAGGTACATGGTCTTCGAGAGGAAGTCAATACCAATTGTTGCCTACACAAAAAATATTCATGGTTATCTTTTGTACTGATATAGTTATTTCAAGAGTTCATGTAACACATTTTGAATGCAACAATGGTTCAACAAACAATTATAAATTAATTTTATATGCAATGAAGTTGATTATAATTACTAATACAAAAAACTAATAAGTAATACTAATGAGTAAATGTGAAATGGTAATTGCTTAAAAGCTTAGAGCCACACACATCCAGAATGCATTAACAATATATTATCTCCAGTTCAATTTTCCCACACTTGGTACTAAAAATCAAATTATGGTTGTTTATATGTTGCACCTAATCTAATATTAATAGTTTATTTATTAAGTATTAATATGATGGGCAGCATTAAGAATAGCATTTATACAGTGTAATCATAAATTAAAACCAAATTGGTCTACAATTGTGAGACATGGTTTACAATAACTTATGTCCTGATTTCAAATATTGGTGTAAGCGAGATTTTTATCATGTGAAAACCTTGTATAACTAGTATTTTAAAAAATGCTCATTTTTAGGCTTTAAGACTCTTACCCTTAAAAGCAGGAGCGATCAAGGGGTTATGGAGCTAGAAAGTACAAGAGTGATCTACATTTTAAGCCTCTTGTTTTAATAGTCAACTTATTTGCTAGAAAATCACGAGTATGCAGTCAGAGACAGACTACTAGTAGGTATAGGTAAGTTAATTATTGTTTTGATAAAGTAATTAAGAACTGTATCGTAACTTATGATATTATTAGAGATTTGTGTAGTCATTTGTGGCTTTTTTTAAGTACATACAAATGTAAACTTGTATGTACTTAAAAACAAGCTTCATTAGGTGTTTGTGTCAAATTGGTTTAGGATTCGGGTCACGCATTCAAAGAGTTAACAGGATTCTAATGAGATCAGCATTCCAATAACAACAAATGAGTGACTCACCTGATAAGTGTTGTCAAAGCTATCGTACATGAATCTAGTGATGAGCGACGTCTTCCCCACTGAAACACATCAAGCTCTCATGAGACACGGAGGCCGGCACTCGGGCGGTCGGTAACGGTCGCGTGAGAACGTCCCCCAGCCCCAACAATGTACAACACTCGCTCCGAGCGTAACCTACATCGTACCGAACGTACCCCTCTACTCATCACCATCACACGACCGACACCCATCACCCATGAAACCCCGACCAAATGTAGGTCAGTAACTCAATAAAGTCTACACAAATCTATACTTACGTGTCGTAAACTCAAAAACTAAGTATTAAAAATGTACGAGCCATCATTTAGATCCCGACTTACCGCTCTGTTCTCCCAGGAACACGAGCTTGAACTTGCGTAAAGGATTACCGAATTCACCCGACGCGGACATCGTGATTGTGTAAATTAGTTCGCTAAACTATTAATTTCACAGTATTTCTTATCACAGAAAACTACATGAACAGTGACAGCTCGAGCCACTCCTCGCACACGAGCGCAGCGCCGCCACGTTAACCGGCGGACTGACGGTGCGACGCGCAAGCCAACTCAGCAATAATTATACAGACTGAATTTTAATTTATTTTACAAATTATAGCCAGTTCTAGTTAATTTGTGGATTGTATCTTCTGATTAAGATTCTGTTGTTTTAATTCGGTCCTTTGCTGTATATAATAAAATCATATTTCAAATTTAAATGAAGTTTCTGAACGGACGTTTCGAAATTTTGAGTGCACGTTCATATAGACGCGAGCTACGTCAATAAAACAATCAATTAGACATTTGAAATGGGAGCAGAGCGAAAAGGCATCTTGTTCGATTGCAATAAGGCTCATTTCTTTTATGGAGAACAAGTAAAAAATACCGACATTTCATTTTGAAAATATGATTGAGACCATTTGCGTACACTCATGCACGCAAGTAGTATTTTTGGGGTCAGATTTCAAGGTACAGTTAGCTCACATACCGTGATGTAATCTGGCCATTATAATGATTACGAAGCAAAGAATGAACACTCTGATGACTCACTATCGCAACCTCTCTTCCTTATGTGGTACACAGACGAATGGGACGGCTGAGCAAGCACATTTAATAATTTTAAAATAGTTTCATTAGTCTGAGTAAGATACCTATGACCTTTAGGGAGCATGAAAAATGTATTCAAGCTTTCTTTCAAACAGTAGGTAAAAGTCGTTATATTTTTACAATGCGAAAGTAGTAAAAAATGAAGTTAATGGTGTGCATTTTAAACAGAAATTATGTAAATGAAATTCACGATTCAAGGGTGTCGTCATCGAGTACTGACATAATTTCCATTTTATTTATACTTTAGGTAGTGAACTCACATCTCAGATGTACCTAATCGTAGCTTGTAGATACCTATAACTCTAAAGGTGTCACGAGCGCGTTGCCGACTATTTATTTTGTCATACCTACACTATTATCAACTCTTATGATGATAAGTAGCGTGCGGATAGGTGCATGGTGGCATTATTGAGCAGAGGGCACTAGGTTACATTTTATGATTGAATGACTAATGATTAAATTGTTTTTCGTCTATAACATAACTACATTTCTTATTGAAGTTATACCAATATTTTTGCACCGAATTATTGAGTCCCTCTCGTTTAGGTACTTGGGCTGATTTTTCGAACTATTTTTTGGTCTGCCTAATTAAATTGAGTAATAAAATAATATGAAAAATAATTCTATACAAAAATATTGGCACTACTTAAATAAGAAATGTAATTTAATAATTTGTCATTCAATAATAAAATGTAACCTTGGCGACTCCAGTGGTTTCTCTCTGCTCAATAATGCCAGCGCTCGATTCAAGCAAATTGAGTATTTTACCTGATGGTTGATGGGGTTAATTATTCTGATTATTTGAGAATAATAAAACAAAAGCCTGGAATTAATTAGATTTACTATATATTGTACTATAAATATGTAAAAACTATAATAGCCAACAGGTATCACAAAACACATTGAAATAGGTAAGGTTACTTAATTTATTTACATTGGACACATGAAGACATAGAATTTCTTTTTTGTTGGTAATTCAATTCTAATAATATGATTAAAATAAGGAGTGTATAGGTTCTTAAAGGGTAGGCAACACGCATGTGGATCCTCTGGGGTTGCAAGCGTCCATAGGCTACGGTAACTGCTCACCATCAGGCGGGTCGTATGCTTGTCGGCCACCATCGTGGTATAAAAAAATAAAATGAAAATAAATTTATTATTGGGATTAGTACTTTTATTTGGCGATTTTAACATTTTAATCACTATGTGCATGTACTAATACAGTTCTACTGATGATGATCAATTTGAAAAAAGGATTTTTGGGCATAGAGAAGAATAAATCTTGAATCTAAGTATATTCGTTAAAATAGCAAAATAAAGGACTACCATATCTGACGCGCTTTTTGCAAGCCTTAAATAATATCAATGAAATTAAAAACCCACAGATTGTTTCAGACAGGTTTCAACTGTCTTTTAATTGTTTTGGAATCTATCAAAAGTATACAAGTACTTACAAGAAAGCACCTACTACAATATTATCTTTTTAATTACAGACAACTTTGCAATATAGAATTAGAGACTGCTAACCTCGATAAAAACGCTGCGAGCCTGCGACGGCGTTGCTCTTTCATTACCATGTCTGAGCATTCAACATCGCTAACTGTAAGGAATATCCCGCTTATTGATAAACGTGTTTCAAATCTCATTTAGTTAAATTATGTTTTATCTGCTTTTCACAAACAACAGTCAACACTTGCCACTACAGGTAAGGACAACCGATTATTTCGTTAAATGAGGTTAATTTAAAACACGTTTATGAATAACTGGTATGTAGATAGTAACTATATTCACTTGCCTCTATCCATTAATATCAATAAAAAAATTAACATTCTCGAAACGACTTTATGTACATATGTACTTAAATTATTTTGGCAAAAATTTCATAACATGACTTATGAAAGGATTAAGGCACGTTCACATTTCAATGATTTGTGCACACCAAGCCATCAGCAATATTAGTTATTATTAATATTAGCGTTTAGCAGTATTGGCCGTGTGCGCAACAGTGGCGCCCGCCTGGCGTAACTTGACACAGGGGCCACGAAACTTGATCTCTCGCTGAACAGCGTCGTAACAGCCATGCTGGGCAGCGAGGGATCCTGGGACGCAATGGTCTCCTTCTGTGAAACAGTAGTCTCACAGAAGGAGACTAAGGAACGGGAGCGCAAGGAGGACCCGAACGCGCCCCCGAACCGGCGTAGACGATTAGGTAGGAGGTGCAGGCGGTTTGCCGCCGTCGACCTCTGGTGCCCTCCCACTACACTCCCGGGCGCGGCTCGGGGAGCCGCATAGCACGGCCCTACATGACTGGAGGGAGAGTTAGTTGTGCGTTTGGTAACTCTCCCCAGTCTCCCCACGATGAATGGTGATGGTATCCGGGACTGTCGGTGGGGTGTCGTGGTAGACATGCTCACGATTCCATTGCACCCCCTTTAACGACATGGACGGAAACGCCGCAGTATTCAGTATGTATTCCCCTCCCAAATGGAGTGACGAGTCCCACATACCCACCAATTATGGGCCTTCCCCGGGCCCCGGCGTAAAAAAAGTGTCCACGAAACTTGATGTTTTTGACACTTTACAAGCAGGTGAATGAGAATAGAGCGTTTACACGGCTAATATTTTGCTGCTAATAATTACATACCAATGTTAGGGCGCTAAATGTGAATGTACCTCAAAATTAAAAATTACACAAAGGTTTCAAAAAGGTATAAATAAACAATTTTTATTCTAGTTTAAAAAAAAATATGTTGGCGTCAAAATTTACAAAAACAAAAGCCAAACATTTGCCTTCTGCTACATCTTAACCTAATTCGGTAACATGTTATTTATTTCTAATATATGTAGGTGTTTTTTACACTGAACACGAAAAAAGGCAATCAAAATCAGAGATGTGACTTATTTGAAATACTTGTATTTAAAATGCAAATACAAAATGCAAAATACCTATTTCCTATTTTGTATTTAAATACCTTTTTAACAAAAGCATTTTGTATTTTATTTGAAATACTTTTTGGGACCCATTTTCTATTTTGAAAATACAAAATACTTTTGTAATTTAACATAATGTTGGTAGAAAGGGTAGGTATAACAGGTTATAGTTATATTGCTCCTACGTGGGTGATTAGTAGGACAGGACACCGCGTAACCAAGGGAAAAAAGGCACTCATTCCTGACGATCTCGTCATTTTGTAACTAGTCGTCTGTTTTGAAATGGAGAGTTAAGATAAGTATGGAAATCATCATCCTCTTAGCGTTTGTCCCGGCTTGGCGAACTAATCACATGTATTGACACTAGCATAGACACTAGTTTTTACAAAAGCGACTACCATCAGACCTTCCAATTCAGAGGAGAAACTACGCCTTATTGGGATTAGTTCCGGTTTCCGCGGGACGTTTTCCTTCACCGAAAAGCGACTGATAAATATCAACCGATAATTCGTACATAAGTTCCGAAAATCTCAGTGGTACGTACAAAGTCGGGATTCGATCCCGAGACCTCCAGTTTGAAAGTCGGACGTCTTATCGCCAGGATACCAGCGCTTATAAAAGTGGAAATCGTATTAAATAGCAATCCATTTTTGTACCAAATTTACATTGCATTGAAACTAAAAAAAATATATTTCAGAGCATGAAAAAAACATTTAATTATATGTATCGAGTGCCGACCCTAAAAAATATTTTAACCATTTACCTACAAAACCAATTAGTGTCACACAAAACTCACCTCTATTTAAAATTTGATTAACATTTGCTTTATATTTATTGATTAAAATGGCTATGCTATGACTATGACATATGATCACAGGCAGACGGACATGACGAGATAAGGATTCCGTTTTTTCCACCTTGGCGACGGAATTCTAAAAAGCATTTGTATTTTAAAAAAGTATTTTGAAAATACCTATTTTGTATTTGAAATACAATTTTGCTAAGTATTTTGTATTTTGCATTTGAAATAGTAAATCATGAAAGTATTTGCATTTTGTATTTAAATACTTTTTCTAAACCATTTTACACATCCCTGATAAAAATATATTTTTGGCTTAAATCCTAAATACTTTTATTTGAACCATAAATTAAACAAATCATACAACTAATATCAAATCGGAGCACGCACGAGTAGTGCTCATACAATGACTATACTACCTATATACAGGTGTTTTCAAGCTAGTTTATGATTGACAGATGGTTCTAATCTACTTCAATTTCTATCATAACATAACAGAAACAAAATAAAATCAACATTTAAAAGGTGCCCCAAGGTAGAAAATTCAACGTATAAAAATCATTTGTCAATAACGAATTCATGAACGTAAAGGTAGTCTAAACAACAATCCAGTAATTGAATACCTACATATACAATGTTCTATTGCTTGAAGCCAATTAAAAACACTCTAATCCAACAATAAAACTTACTTTATAATCAGCAAATTAAAGAACGAACTCAATATTTCAATTTGGATCTGTAAGAACTTTAAGTATTTATCAAAAAATACAGAGGGTATTTATCAAGGAATACCGATAACTGCGTAAAAAATTACTGGGTGTTATATGTATAATTTACGTGTGTGTTGTATTACTCGTAATAAACCTTATACTGGGTATAGTTATATATCTGAAAATATCATAAATCCTCTATTCCGCGTTCGGAAACCGTTTGTAATTACCACCAATATTGCAACCAGTAACGTAACATCAGTGTATTATCTGTGACAGTGTGGTAAAAACGTATGAAAATTCATTACCTACGGTAACGTAATGAAAATCTGCCCTCCTCTCCGACCGCCGGCACGCGCCCGCCCGACCGCCGGCACAATCGAGTTGGACATGGCGGTGCAATGGCGGTCATTCTAATGGTTTCGGAACACTTCATTTAGGATTTATAATATGTGTGTAGATAAAGCAGTGTACGCAACTGTACGTAATTAGGCCTTAAAACACTCGTGTGATCTTATTACACAACACTCGTATTTTAAGAACCCTTATTACGTAACAGTTACATTTTTCTTCTTTGTCGTTACACTCTTTACAGAGCGGTCGTGGCCATAATGTTGTATTTTGAGTGACCCGTTTCACGACTCGCCGCCGTAACAGTTACATAATAGTAGTTTACGTCACACCTGGCCATAATGTGAGTTTTACCGCTCGCTACGCTTACGGTAAAACTCGCATTATGGCCAGGTGGGGACGTAAAATTGTGTACTCACCACGGGCAGTAAAAAAGAAAGCCCTCTATCGCATATTTACAACCCTCGCCTGCGGCTCGGGTCCCAAATACCTGCGATTTCGGGCTTTCTTTTTTTTACAGCCCTAGGTAAGTAATGTACTATTATGTAACTGTTCTGTAATAAGGGTCCTTAAAACATGAGTGTGGTTTTACCGTTTTCGAACACGTTTTAGAGAACTTACAATGTGAGTGTAGATAAACTACTATGAACGATGTATTTTAAGCTGTCTGTACCCGTCGTAACGTATTAGCGGTTGTTGTTGTTAGTGGTGAATAAAGAGTTAGGTAAGGAAGTCAAAACCGTCTTAGGTGAAAGAGATTAAAAGATCTTAAATTTTGTAAGTTTAGAGAATCAAAAGATATTTAAAAACATTAGTGTAAAAATATTTATATACATTTTTTATTCTGTAGCGATTAGAAAACGCACATTCTTATTTTGGATGATTTTGGCAGCTATATTGTTGAACTATAGCTAAACGGAGGATACTAACGGTTACCATACACTTAATGCTCCCGTATTAATTTTGTATCTTAGCGCGACCTTCTTTTTCAGTTGCATTATCGTGTTCTAAAAATATTTACATAAAAATGAGTTTATGGGCTGGACTTTGGTTGTTGTATTATAAAATGGTACACGAGGCCACACGGTCGCGTAGCCCAAAACTTAACATTTTAAACATAAATCATCAACTGGATGACCTCGCGTCCCATCCTTTATAAACCTCATAATGTGATCCGACATCAACAAAAATCGCACCAAATCTAGGGCGCGTGCCGCCTCCTCGGAAACATATTCTCCTCGACCACAATCACTCCACACAACAGGTCGTATCCCGTGCGATTATGACGGAACACAAACAACACCACACACAACGGAAACAGAAGAGAGATCAGGAAGTTCTTCATGAGAGACCGTACCAGAGCCAGCGGGAAGGCCAGAGGCCGGCCCGGGTACAGCAGGACGGTCTCCCGCGGTTGGCCGTCCACCGGGACCACGGCGGAGGCCGTCACCACGCGGAGCCCGAGCAGCGCCTTGCCGGGCGTGGCGCCGCCGGTGCGGCCTACGCTGCCGCACAGACAGAAGGCCTGCAAATTCAATATGTACACGTGATATGATTGAGCCCTCAACAGTCCTAAATACTCATAATTACTTCATATAAAGAGAGCTTGTATAGAGCCAAAGACATTGGAGACGCTGGCTAGTGACCGTCCAAAGTGGAGGCATACCATGCACACGACGCACAGAACTCGACACTAAGCGCAACGAGCTAAAGGCCAGACCAATTGTGGCCATAAATTACTCTTATGTCGGAGGGGTGCTGACTTGCAGTGAGTGTGGCCGCACATTCGCTGCAAAAATTAGTCACTTAAGAGTGCACCAGCGTCGCTCTCAGCGGTAGAATGCAGAAGCTGTAGCCGAAAACGGCTAGGAGATGATTGCACTATACAAAATGGTACAAACGACGAATACAGTGCCATACATTTTATAATTTTTCAAGTTAGAATCCATAGACCAAGTTTATATTTATACATGTGTAAAATTAAATCAGATTTGAAAATGTACCCTGCAAAAAAGTTTTAACTACATAAACAAATATAACTCAAAACAGTCTCTGCTTAATACACACCTCAAATATGCAGACCAGCACCCGGTATATGACTTCTAGGAACAGAATTTCTGATGTAAGCTCCATCGCATATTTATAGTCATCATAGTGCTCAGTAAATTTTATGATATCGAACTTTTCCAAATCTCTGAAAATATACAATAAAAATAGTTCAAAAGTAATTCATTTACTTTGCAATTCATAAGGTAAGAATCTTGCAAACTCGGAAAAGCACTTAAATAAATAAATATTATGGAACAATCATACACCAACCAACCTAGTCCAACAGTAAGCTCATTAAGGCTTGTGTGGTGGATAATAGATAACAATATATATATATATATATATATATATATATATATATATATATATATATATATCTATTATCTATCTATTATGTAATGTATATATATATATATATATATATATATATATATATACATTACATAATAGATAGATAAATACTTAAATACATACTGGACACACAAATATTATACGGGTTTTTTTTATCATCTGCTTTCCCGCTACTACTACCCCAGGGAAGAAATGCCTATCTATATTCAGTGACATGTAGCCATACGATAAATAAATAAATAACACACAAATAAATGCCCCTACCAGGATATAAACCCAGGACCTCATGCTCTGTGTGTGTATTAACATTTATGTAGAGTGTGTATTAACATTTATGTTTGAAATATTTCTCTTAGCTCCCAAATTGCACTATAAATAAAAAATATAAATAAAATAAAATAAAAATAAAAAATATTTATTTCAGATCAAAGATCCATATTATGTTAGTACTTATACTCTAGACTTAATAACTATGTTAGTTTGAGCAGACACATAAAATAAAAACAAAAACCAAATAAAAACAAAAAAACTTCCTATTTGGCCCTTCCAATGGCGACTTCGACCCAGTATTTAATTGTAGGGCAGTCTAGGCTTTCCGACAATGTCCTGAGGAGGCTATTGCCACTGCAACGCACCCGCCTAAGTAGTGATCCAACACGCTTGCGTCTGATTGCGAAAAAGTCATCACTTCACTATCACTATGTACGTCTGCTGCAGAGAAAAAGGCACATGCTGCATACAAAGTTTGTATGCAGCGGGGTCTTTTTCTCTGCAGCTCACTGTACTTATTTCAACTTAAACATGTACTCGTAGCAGAGGGACCACTGCCTTGTAGACTCCGTGCCGGGTGGTCACTGAAACCTCTACTATGTAGTCTATGTACTATTGCATACTTACATCAACTCAAACATGTCCACGGCTATGAAGGTGACTATCAGTTTGAGTATGAACAGCAGCATGAAGTCAATGAACTCGGCCGCAAGCCGTTTGTACAGCGGGGGGATTACATACTCGTAGCCTCCGTGTCGGGCGATCACTGCAATGTTGATCAGATAAATAAGTTTTTTTTAATGCTACTAACAAAGTGGCTCTCTTTTTCATTCCCATAAAGATTGTAATCCAAAAAAATTTGGAGCCATAACAGTGTCTCTATATTTTCTAGAGTTCTTATACAACAAGTTATTCATCTTAAAAAGTTGGCTGAGACACGTCCACACTGGAAGGATTGTACAATATGTGACATCGAGTTCAGGCTTCATAATTTTTTTGTAGCTTCTACTCGCCAAAAGACAACTCTTCACAAAATTTTAAGTTGCGGAAACGCTTGGTTTGCGAGATAAAAAATAATCAAAGTTCCATATAAAATCCCGATTTTACACCGCCATGACACAATATTTTGCAGACGAGAGGGGGGAGTGTGATAGTGTTAGGTTCTGGCGCTTCGCCGGCCGCTGCCGCGAAACGCTCGCTTCGCTCGCTCGGCTCGCGCGCTGTAGGGTCGCAGTTCTACCTAACACTCCTCCTCGTTTCGCTCGTCGTCGTACCTACACCGACCTGCCTTAGAGTCTGTCTGAAACTACTTTGAACTAACCTAAAAAGTTCCTACAAAGTGTCATGTCGTATCCCCCGCCCGCAGACCCCGCCAATTCTATTTGCGTTTTGTTTTACGCGTTTTAGTAAAATCGTACCATTTTTGATAACTATTAATCAACAAATTTCCACATAATAATGCTTATAAATTAAAAGAATCATTGAATAAATATCATGTAACTATTATTGTACACAAATAAGTCGAAAAAACTGTATTTATGTAAAAACTGAACATAAAACAAATCATTACGTTTTAGTTTTTCTCAACACATTTAACGAAACGCAAAATATTGTGTCATGGCGGTGTAAAATCGGGATTTTATATGGAACTTTGATTATATTTATCTCGCAAACCAAGCGTTTCCGCAACTTAAAATTTGGTCCTCACCAAATTTTAAGTTGCGGAAACGCTTGGTTTTCTTTTGGCGATTAGAAGCTACAAAAAAAATATGAAGCCTGAACTTGATGTCACATATTGTACAGTTCAGCCAATAAGGACTTCAATTCACTTATTAGGGGGGTCACTAACTACCTGTCTTGCATTCTTGTGACCAAAAATCTGGATTACAAAATTGAAGAGAAACAATATTACCACTTTGTTGGAAATACCTTCAGCTGGCGTAAGCGTCTCGTGCTGCGGCGGGTTGGGTGGATTCCGCGGCAGATTCGGCATTTGAAAAGGAAACTGATGCCCTTGGAACTGATAGTTATTATTAAGAAGTGGCATGTTGGTCTGAGCGGGACTAAGGCCTCGAAAAGCCATCATGTAGTAGGGAAAGCATGATGACAGGTTCTGGTACATTCTAGCCTGCTGGATCCATGCTCGAAGGGCCACGAAGTAGGCCTCCCGCTCCGAAAGCGGTGGCAGACTGTCGCCATCCGAAAGCGGTGGTTGTGGCGCGTCTCCATTCCCCATTGTGTTGGCTGCATCCCCTGGGGGCACGCGCTCGTCGGGCAATCTTTGGGTTTCTGCCATTTTCACAAAATCATGAAATACAATGATTTATATTGTTTTGAAGGTACACGTCAGTTTTGTTTATTGATGAATTTGATTGCAACTCGCCCAAGACGTCCAAGAACAGTGACTTGACAGTGACAATAGTGTGAATACTGAATAGTGACAGTGACATTGACAATTTCCCGGAGCGTATTTTTCTATTCTGAATAATGTCAGAATTAGATATATTCGAAAACATAATCTGCCTTTCATATAATATTTTTTTGCTGCTCCTCTATAACTTGCCGTGATCATGCCGTGATGCATGTTTTCAAAATTTAAATAAAACATTCTGGAAATTCGTGGACCCATATTATTTTTTAACAAGAATAAACTAGCTGGCTGTATGATATAGTTTCGTAGGTTTGGTGTGAAAAAAAAAACAACTTTGCAAGTGTGGCCAGCCCTCTACAGCTCCACAAATTATGTTTTTTTTTATATTTCGTATTACAGCAAAGTGAAATTTCGCAATTAAAATAGGGTGAGTAGGGATCTAGGGATAGGGACAAAATAGAAGCACAAAGTTAGATAAAAGATTTTTTACACATGGCACGTTGATTTTCATATTTAAAATTGTTAATAATTAATAATAGTATGTTATAATAATCTTTATTTTATTTCTATCATATTAACAACAACAACATAAGTGGACCATTTTTCACGTGACAGTGACATTGACATGGAATGTAAGTTAATCATATTATAAACTAAGCTGCCAATATAAATCTATCTAAAGGTAATACAACCTTTTAACGAAAATATTCCATTATTTTTTTTTTAACAAAAATATTCCGTTCATTCATTTCATTTCATAATTTTAACGATAAACACGAAATAATGGGACATTCCACCTGACCCCGAAGTTGTGGTAGCAATGTGGTGAGTTTGGAAAATTACTAAGATAAACATTTTCGGATTTTAAATAATGCAATAGCTGGATTGTATATAGTCTGGCAAACCATTTCTGTCAGTAGAAACGCGCGGCAAATTCAAAATACGTACATGTGGCAACCCTTTGTGATGAGACACCGTATTTCATGACGAACATTTCAATTCACATTGAATTTGTTTCTAGTGCATTTCACTCTCTCATCTTAAGCGCGAGTGAGATAGAACTCCTGCAACGTCCCCAATTAAATTTAAATTCATTTTTAAGGCATATAACAATTGCCTCAATCAGATTTTCTGTTGCAGTTGATGACAGATCAGACGAAATATATCCGTCTCCTTTTTACACACCGTAAATGTCACCTAATGAAAGGGGCGGAAATACCACCTAAAATAAAAATAAAAATTCTTGATAATTGCTGCTTTTTTCACTGATTCTTAGTGTTGTCATACTTTTGTTCGCTGTACATTGCTACTGCGTTCGTTGGCTGGCCAGACTATATAAAGACAAGAGCAAAAATTAGGGGAATCGCGATACCTGTTATGGCAACACTGCTAATGTCACTTTTCCAAAACCACGAATTGCCGGATGCGCAGTAATGGTGGTGAGGTGAGGTGTAGTGTGGACGCGGGTGGAATTTGAGTGATTTGTGCTGCCCAAATGTATTCTTCTACATTGTGATTAATATTTACCTTTTTCTTTTGTTGGAGCGTGTGGCGGTGTAGTGTAGCTTTGTCTCATATCCGTGAACCGTGTAAGACAGCTGTGACTTGGTCAATCGGTGAATTGCTGAGTTTTGGCTCAGTGGTCAATGCATTGTGTTTAATGGTGGACTTTTAATAAATAAAGGAAGCACGCGTTATCTGGAAACTGTAAGTAGTTTTGTTTTAAACTTTAGATGTTGAAAATTGGGTGATATCCTGATATCGAATAAGTTACTAACGTAATTTGCCTTCTATCACATTTAGTGTTTTTTGTAAACATTCTTGTACTGTTTGCCTTTACGATAAAAAAAGTACGATTTTTATGTCGTCTTTGCTATTGACACAAGTTATTAGTAAATACATGAAATAACAGTTATAAAATATGTTAATACCATGTTCAACAATTTTATTATGAGTAATTATTCAATGAGGTATCCGTGGGTGTATTTGCCATTGATAAGGCTATTATGTAAACAAAGTTATGTAATGTAACTGTAGAATTCAAGTCTTCATTTGTTCAGGAAAATTATTACCACATTATAACTAAACCACTTTAAAGTTAATGGGGATAATGATCGAATTTATCCATTATTAGTATTACAGGATAAAATTTGACCACAATGCATGTCTTTTAAATGTAATAAAATTCTATAATGGCTTATAACATTTTCTGGGTCAATGTAATCAATAGGGTTTCTAAACACAGTATTTACTTGTTCTAGTAAAATGTTAAACAACTGGCACTAACTACAGTGTTTTGTTGTAAAGTAACTCCTCCTTTTTGGTCGGTTAAAATGAAACCACTATCATTGTGGCAATTAAAAAAATAAATTGAAGCATCATTCACCAAAACAAAGATACAACCATACCTATTTAAATACACTAGTAGCTTCCCTCGAACTGAGAACTGGCGATTTTCTTGCAAACGAGTTGTCTAATATAAAAAGACCCTAATGATATTTTTTCGAGCCTTCTAGCTCCATAACCCCTTAATCGATCATGCTCATGAACAAACTCTCAAATTGTTTTGAGCTCTACTACAACCCAACAAATTTCATATAAATCAGGAATACATTACTAAAGTTATTGCTCAACAATAATTCAAAATCAAAAATCCATCAAAATGCACAGATGTCTAGGTAGCCAGCTGACAGTTCTGTTGTGTCCGAAGTTGTCTGTAAGAACTTCAGTTCGCTTATGCTCCACTCGTTCGAAAATACAAACACATACTGCTGATATATTTTATTTTAGATGTTATTCTCTATGTTTTGGGTATAAATAAAGAACGGCAAAAAGTGGTGCACCTACCCTTTGTCATACCTGTTTATAACATTACCCACGTTTCGACAAATAAACAATTTGTATTTGTAATTTTTATTACGAAAAAAAAGGGAGTATAATAGGCGAAAGAAATGCCAAAAGGCATACCAGTTAACCATTGGGCCGAACAAATATTAAAAGAAGGCAATAAATAGGTGAGGGATTGTATTACAAATATGGGAAGTTATCATTTTAGTGACAGGTTTAAGGATTTTAAACAAAAATTCCAGCATTGCGGACCCCCCGTGTCCGCGTTATGGCAGCGTTATGCTAATACTTATTATTCCCGTTCAGGGATAAGTTCGCTTTTGTATAATTGTATTCTTTTCTCTTATTAAAGCATTGCAACTACTGTACTTTTTTATGTGCAATAATGTATTAACAGTATAGTTGCGGACTGTCATGAACGCAAAATGACTATGTAGACCTAAAGCAATATTGGCAGAAGATTACACTAGTCATATTGCGTTCTAGACCACCCGCGAATAACCCATATTAACATACTATTCTATTATATTTGCATGTTACTCAAGGCAGCTAGTATGCAGTAAAATATGTGGGACAAATACTATCAGTCCGCACTCATATTTCTATAATTATCAGTGACGGCCATGTTTGTGTTTGAATATGTTTGATATCAGAGATCGTATTGATAAGGAGCGTTTATGATGATAAATTTATTGCTCATGTACTCTTATACCTACTAGGAATACCAGGTTTTAAAAATACACCTAAGGAGAAACGAAAACTTTTATGGAAATTTCTGTATGAATGAAGGACTTTTGTACGGTCACGTCTGAAAATATGGATGCATTGAATGTGACAAAAAAATGTTTCTAAGACTTTACGCCTTAGTAATAGAGTCGTGGCTACATATTTTTGTCACATAAAACGTACCCATATTTTCAGACGTGACTGTACATAACCGCAGCGGTATCGGCAGCGCCGCACGTTTCGGTTTCGCCGGTAAATAGGAGCGGAACGAGAGCGACACAATAGTTGTATCGCGGTTCCGCGGAGATGTGCTAAAGCACAGGTTTCGCACCGAAACATGTGGCGCCGGTGCCGCGGTGTTGACAGTGTCACGGAGATGTGCTAGCCCAAGTTTCCTACCGAATCATGCGGCGCGCGACGCTAGTCCCGCGGTGTCGACTGTGTCACGGTGATGTGCTAAAGCCTAAGTTTCCTACCGAATCATGCGACGCGCGGTGCGTGGCGCTAGTCCCGCGGTGTCGGCAGTGTCACGGTGATGTGCTAAAGCCTAAGTTTCCTACCGAATCATGCGGCGCGCGGTGCGTGGCGCTAGTCCCGCGGTGTCGACAGTGTCACGGAGATGTGCTAAAGCCCAAGTTTCCTACAAAATCATGCGGCGCCGGTCCCGCGGTGTCGGTAGTGCTAAAGCATAAGTTTCCTACCGAATCATGCGGCGCGCGGCGCGTGGCGCTAGTCCCGCGGTGTCGACAGTGTCACGGAGATGTGCTAAAGCCCAAGTTTCCTACCAAATCATGCGGCGCCGGTCCCGGGGTGTCGGTAGTGCTACGGAGATGTGCTAAAGCCCAAGTTTCCCACCGAATCATGCGTCGCGCGGCGCTAGTCCCGTGGTGTCGGTAGTGCTACGGAGATGTGCTAAACCCAAGTTTCCTACCGAATCATGCGGCGCGCGGCGCTAGCGGCTAGTCCCGTGGTGTCGGTAGTGCTAAAGCCCAAGTTTCCTACCGAATCATGAGGCGCCGGTCCCGCAGTGTCGGTAGCGCCGCGGAGACGTGCTTAATTCCCGGTTTCGCGGCGATACGTGCGATGTAAAATCTGTTTCTCAAAAAAAAATTAATTCCTTGATGTGTAATTGTGTATAAGAGCATGTCACATATTTTTCCAGTCTTTGTTGTGCAAGATACTGTTGCTATGAATAATTGTAGTACCACTACACTGTCTGCATCTCCACATAATAAATACAATCAAAACTTGAATTACCTACATCGGCTGCCTAGTTAGAAATGCATGAATACTACAGAATGATATTGTGTGGTTCCGATTTAAATTACAACTTTGAATTCACACATTGACTGCAAAATGTACCTAGTATGCAACAACTACAGATATGGTGGTCATGGTCACACTAGACTATGTGACAGAATGATAATTACTGTAGGGTCTGTAGGTATATTATGTCTTTTCCAAGCGACAAAATGTGCTGTTGTTTTATCACACAGATTTCTGTTTATTACACGCCCAGCAGGCCTATTCATGGATATGTCATTATCATATTTATCATGGATGACGTAATTGCCCGTGGATAATTTGAAATTATCGTATATATAAACGATAAAAATTGACATTTTATACAAGCTTATGTCACGTTATCCATGCGATAAATGCTGCCCTCAGAGCTCTGCAGCAGATAGCTAACTTTTAAAACATTGACATTGCCAAGATCTCAGTTAGACTGGTTCGCCAGTGCATTTTATTCGATTCGCTTGCGTTGGATGAACAATCCAAATACATCCCTAGAATTGCTTGCTTGGCGCAGCCATGAATAATTTGTGCTCTACTGTGAGACCCGCCGACCCCGTCGTAAGTTTATCCATCTCGTTAAATACACAAATCTTAGTTTAAAAACTCAATAAAAGCCCGGCCAGGTTCAAACTTTCAGAGCCTATAAGCTTATTAAGTTCGACGAATAGGCCAATCAAGTTGACAAAGTTAGAAACTAGAGTTCATCGTAATAGCAGAGCTTGAAATTGAAAAAAATGTGCGCATCGAGAAAAAGTTGTGAATTTTTGACCATGGATAGAGTGCCCCACGATGAATATTTTTTAGTATTGGAGGTCTGTAAAATTTTTGGACCTTCACGTCTAAATCAGGGGTCCCGTGCAATAAGTTATTTACTCTCTGGTTAAGGCTGCTAGGGCTTGTGTGGTATCTTTTTCGGTATAAAACAGACATGCAGAATTCATTTTTGATAATAAAAAAGTAAGTAAAAAATATTCATCTCAGTAGTCTATCCATGCTCAAAACTCACAACTTTTTCTCAATGCGCACAATTTTTTTCACTTTTGTACTGAGAGAAAACCCTACTATAAGTGCATTGAGTCCAAAAGTCGATATTGCCGATGAGTACGCAAATAAAAAATATCCTGCGGAAGACGCCACGAAGGTCGTAATAGGATTTATTTTGTGATAATATTGATTCACTCTCAATAGCCACCTCAATAAAATCTTGCATAGCGAAGAGAGCAAGAATATTTCACACCATTTTATTTGTAGAGCGACTATGTGTATAAGTAGTACTTCACGCGTCCGCGAAAAAAACTCGCTAATGCCCATTTACACATTGATTAGTGTTAAGTGTGAGTCCATTCATTTTCTACTTGTGTTTAATAACAAATGTATGAACTCGCACTTAACACTAATCAATGTGTAATTGGCCATTAGTTATCGCTACGCTACTCACACGCTGATCGACGCTGCCGAACTAGAGCCCTTCTCAGCCCAACCTGCAGATGTTAAAGCCGTCTCCGCTCATCTCCGCATCAGCGTAACGGCATATCGTGGTAGCTGGACGGGCAGGACGGAGAAAAAGCATTCCAATAGCGCGGCAAACTGCATGTCGGCTTATTAACATGTATTAATGCCAGCACCGTTCTCCACGTACACGCACCGAGGGACCGCTCGTGCTTCGAATCATGATTTCTTACCATGGAACCTAAATAACACATACTTTTACTATTCCTCATTGATATACGACCTTATTCTTCTTACAAGCTTCAGTCAATATTCTCAGTAGAATACAGGTTTATGTTTCTGTTGAAGTTTAAGTCGCTTGTAACTTTTTTATTCTGTCGGTTCAAGCCTCATCTCCACATAATAAATACCGTACTATTGAATGTAAATATACGTTTACCATTTGGGTTGGCAGTTCGTTGCCGAAATTAAGGAGTACTAAAATTAGATGTTGTTACGTAGGGTGAACTTCTGGAGAGATTACCTTATAATATAATAAAGGCGAATGATTAGTGAATTGGTGTAGATAATTACAAAAGGAGTTTTTCTGTCAATCCCGTCCTTGCAACACCAACCTATAAAAAAGAATAATAGGAGCATTTTTTTTCGGGTTATCTGATGTCAAGGATGGAAACGGAAACAGACTCGAGGCAGACCCTCGTTCTAAGTATACTTGACCCATTGAAGAGCTATGCTATACTTACATTCCGTTCATAAAACTTTTTGTACTCGACTGTGAGCCATTACAAGTTTAATTTGACCTCTCATATACGCTACGCGCATCTTTGTAATCATACCTACACCTACACCTGGCATGTAAAAAAACCCCAACGATAACTATCAAGTTGCTTCAACCAACCGTACCAAGAGTCAACATGTACTATCTTTTAAATGGTCTCTCCTGTAATTTCCTGGTCTCCAGTTGACAACGTTCATCACGATCATAAATAATAATTTTAAACAAAAACTTCACTTCCAAAAGCAAATGCTCGAGCTGAGGTAAAAAATACTCAAATCACTATAGGTGTGCCTATAATAGTTGAAGAGTTCCCTCGGTTTCTTCAGGATTCTATCATCAGAACCTGACCTGGTGACAATGGGACCAACTGTGAAGTATACTCTTTCAAACAAAAAAAGAATTTTCCAAATCGGTCGAGCCGTCTTCGAATAATCGGTGACCATACATAAAAAAAAATAGCAAATACAAAGATCCCGACGAATTGATAACCCCCTCCTTCATAATCTTGAAGTCGGTTGTAAACGTTAATGCCATGCCATATATAGACGGAGAGCTGGCCACGTCAGATATGACACAATAATGAGAGCAACGAAACCCATGTAGTTAGTTTGCTATACTATGCTTATTTCTAGATCCGGACATCAGGCAGCTGTAAAGTGGTGGAGATCAAAGAATGCAAATAACTTGAAGAAAAGAAATCTTAGAGTTCTGGGTTTAATGAAATATTATGGAAAATTATGTAATTAATTAGGTTATATCATATCCAGAAGGTTCTGTTGGGAAAAAGTAGTGCCAAATGAATGATGTAAAATGCAATTTTTAGTTAGTCGCCTACTGTTTTTGTTTCCGCAATAATAGACAATGGTTTTTAATCTAATGTTAAAATATAGGCCCTGTCCTCTATAAATTACACAACTTTGGCATTTTTTACCTATTTTGGTATTACTTTTTTCCAACTTAATAACTTTGTTGGTCTGTCACTCTGACATCCACCCATTAAAAGCTGCCAGATGCCCGGATCTAGCAATAAACTCAAACTCAAACTCAAACATTTATTCAGTAAGTAGGCCACAAGGGCACTTTTACACGTCAAAGTAAAAGAGAGAGAAAAAAAATCAAACTACACCGGTTCTAACCCTACACCTCTGACCCGAGAAGAATTATGTCCGGCAAGAAACTCGGCGGGACTTATTTTTTCAAAACAACAGTACATCAAAACTAAACAATACATATAAGTGCGTTGTTCTATAAGAAAACATATCAAACCAAGGTTAGATTAACCAACAATAGGTTATAGTTTAAGAAAAATACCAAAGAAAAAAGATGAGTCCAAATCTGACTATTGAAAATAAATTACATACAAGTTTGATATACTTTCTTACCTGAACTGTGTCTTCTACATAAATTTCCAAATTATAATAATCCATCATCAACAGTTAGAAACAAACTTTGAATTTAAATAATATAAAAAAAAGTACTTAAGTGATTCTAGTATACAATAAACATTACAAACTATTTCTAAATTATACTTAGAGATGTATAAGGTCTCCAAGTGTCTTGATCTATATATTCTATATAATAAAAAAAATATGGATAATCAAGCACCGAATGTTGTGTCTAAAGCCAATTAAACTAAAATTAAATATGATTAATAAAAAGTTACGTAAATGTGTTGCCCCAGTTAGCCTAAACAGACCGGTCTCCACAAACAGCACCCGTTCACGAGTATGACGCATATCTCAGCCATCGCCTCCCTCAACCTTTCTTCGGGAAAGTGGCGACCCGATCAACGACGCCACCATAAGCAGAGCCTTTTAAGCGAGCATGACATGTTCAAGCTGGCGGGCTTTATTAATTAATAAAAACTAGCCATGTTTAGTCTGGTGAGAAACAATATTCTGTGCTCGTATTTTACATGCGTGAACTAAATTACAATATAAAAGTGACATAGAGATGTACATGTCTCTAAGCGTCAGGATCATTAAATATATATCTATACATATAAATATTTGCGAATGCAAGACTTAGAGATGTATAACGTCTCTAAGTGTCCAAATACTAAATAAAAACAAAATAAAATAAAAATGAAAAACAGGTAATACTGGACACTAGTAAAGCTGCTTCATAGAGTAATGTACCTAATAATTTCTCAATTTGTATTGTACTAACTATATCAAGCTACAGGCTTAAAGGCATCGTTATCCTCAATGAATTCCTTTAAAGTATAGTACTCTCTCCTCAACAAATAGCGCTTAACATAAGACTTGAATTTATTTAGTGGCAAATTCACTACATCAGCGGGGACTTTGTTATAAAAACGTGTACAGTTCCCAGCAAAAGACGTACGAACCTTACCGAGGCGGTGGCCAGGCTCAGCAATCTTATCTTTATTTCTAGTGTTATAGTTATGGATATCACTGTTGAGCTTGAATTTATGGATGTTTTTCCGCACATACATAATGTTTTCAAGTACGTATTGAGATGCTACGGTAAGAATATTTGCCTCTTCAAATTTTCCTCTTACGGATGCTCGACCGCGCATTTTATAAATGCCACGTACAGCTCGTTTTTGTAGCACAAATATGGTCCCATATCAGCTGCTTTACCCCACAACAGAATTCCATACGACATAACACTGTGAAAGTAACTGAAGTATACCAGCCTGGCAGTTTCACTGTTTGTTAGATGGCTGATTCGCCTCACGGCATAGGCTGCAGAGCTAAGTTTCCCAGCTAGGGTAGCTATATGTGGATGCCATTGTAATTTCGAGTCTAAAGTGACTCCTAAGAAAACAGTTTGATTTTCGAATTCCATTATTTCATCATTTATTATAATCTTGCTGCTGTTAATCTGCTTGACGTTGGGAAGTGTAAATTTGATGCACTTCGTTTTCTTGGCGTTCAAAAGTAGGTTATTAGCCGTAAACCAATTTACTACTTTGGAGAGTGCACTGTTAATACTATCGAAGCTGTTTTCTTTTCTGTCCACTTTAAATATCAGAGATGTGTCATCAGCAAATAACACTATATCATGTTTATCTTGCACAAT
This sequence comes from Pammene aurita, assembly GCA_947086415.1. Classification (NCBI taxonomy): domain Eukaryota; kingdom Metazoa; phylum Arthropoda; class Insecta; order Lepidoptera; family Tortricidae; genus Pammene; species Pammene aurita. The sequence goes on along the minus strand of OX352296.1, from coordinate 41,529,756 downwards.
TTTAGGTAGGTCATTAATGTACACCAAAAACAGGAAAGGACCAAGTACCTTGAGGCACTCCGAGTGCCACAGGGGACCCAGAAGATTGAGTTCCATTAATAACCACTCGTTGTGTTCTATCCGATAGGTATGATGAGACGAGGTTAAGGGCACCAGCTTTGATCCCGTAATGGCTTAGTTTTCTCTTTAGATTTTCGTGATCAACGCAATCAAATGCCTTCGATAGGTCACAGAATATTCCAACAGCATCTTGTTTTTTTTCCCAAGCGGCAAAGATGTGCTTAAGAAGAACAGCACCTGCGTCAGTAGTCGAGCGACCTCTGGTAAAACCAAATTGATTTCTGGCGAACAATTCGTTTCGGTTAAAATGTGACACAAGTTGATTTAGAATTAGTTTCTCGAAAACTTTGCTCAGTGCCGGCAGTATTGAAATTGGTCTGAAATTGCTTGGTTCTGTTCTCGATCCTGATTTGAACAAGGGGATGACTTTGCTGTGCTTCATTATGTCTGGAAATATTCCTGTATCAATACATTTGTTAAATATATCAGCTAAATGTGGTGCAATCGATTCAACAATGGAATGTAGAACTTTAACAGATAGGCCCCAAAGATCTTCAGTTTTCTTTAAATTTAGGGATTTAAATGTTTTAATAACTAAGTTCGGAGTAACATATGAAAATTTAAAGAAATCTGTACACTCTGCTATATTTGTTTTCAGTATTGCCTCAGCGACGTCAGGCGATGAATGAAGAGACTTTGTTGTTTCTACCGGTATATTAGAGAAGAACTGCTCAAAATGATCCGCAACTTCAAGGTCCGAACTCACTTAAATTCAATTATTATTAATACGTAGGTTGTAGTGCGGATCTTTGATTTTACGTTTCCCAGTTTCATCGTTGGATATAAGGATGGTAAAGCAGTCTAACTAGACAGGTTTCATTGCTCTCATTATTGTGTCACATCTGACGTGGCCAGCTCTTAGACCAATACGTTATACAATGTGACGCAGCACGCAGCGTACTTCGTCATCGAGACACCAAGATCAGCCTTGTAATGGTTTATAGCCAGTAACGAAACCAACATTTGAATTGCCTCCGATCTTATCAGTGCTTAATTGAAGAGACAGATATAGCGGACGCCGGGTTTATTGAGAGAGCTTTTGTTTCTCAAGTGGGAATTTATTATGTTTTGTTGAGAGCACTCGGTGTTTCAGTGGGAACAGGAGGCAAGACGTCAACAGTTTGCGTGGTCAGCGCAATGCTTTAATTTATTATCAATTACTCGATATATCTATCGACTAGCTTTCCGCCCGCGACTTCGTCCGCGTATAATACGGTTCCTCATACAGAGTTTCATATCCAATTGTATCTTCTTAACTAACTTTTGTTAATCCCCGAACCATCTTCTTAATCTATTAATACTTATAGCTATTTTGGCGAAAAAACCGGTAACGTAGACATAGTTTTAGCTACAATTAAAGTGTTAAATTACAAATAATAACGAAAATGTACCCTATTATTTGCGTAACTTCTTTGTGTACTATACAGTGGTGGTTTTATTTGGCGATATGATGACCATACTATTGTCAGAGCTCACTCTGAAACATGGAAATGGAAAGGAAATAGGAACAATAATTCTTAATTAATCTCAACTCAAACCACAAAAATAGTAAATCTCTATACAAACTTTCAACCCCTTTTTAACCCCGTTATAGGTTGAATTTTGAAAAACGCTGATATTGCGTTTATTATTTTTTAATTATTAGTAAACTTGTGAAGTTTCAAATCTCTAACTCTAAATTTTAAACCCCACCCATACAAACTTTTAACCCCTTTTTTACCCATTAAGGGGTTGAATTATTCAAAATCGCTTCTTGTTAGTTGTACAAATTGTAAATTTTACTCGTCCTGCAAATTACAACTTTCTAGCTTCAGTAGTTACGGCCTCCCTTTAATACAAACTTTTCAACCTGATTTCAACCCCTCTGGGGAGAAATTTTGAAAAACGCTGAAATTAGTTTTTTTACCTTGAAGTTAGTAGCTTACAAACGAACTTTCAAGTCAGTCACAAAATAAAATCTCTATACAAACTTTCAACCCCTTTTTTACCCTGTTAGAGGTGGAATTTTGAAATACGCTGAAATCTCTTTTATCGTTTTTTAATTATTAGTAAACGTACGAAGTTTCAAATCTCTAACTCAAAATTTTAAACCCCATCCATACAAACTTTCAACCCCCTTTTTCCTCCCTTAGGGGATGAATTTTGAAAACCCCGACTTAGTGGATACTAACGTTATAAAAACTACCTATTGTGAAAAATTCAGCTCTCTAGGTCCAACGGTTCGGGCTGGGTGTTGATTTAAGTGAGTCAGCCAGTCAGTCAGTCGGTCAGGACTTTTACGTTTATATATATATAGATTTATACCGTCTACGAGTATGCTCGAAAATCTTGAAGGTGCCTACGGTTTTGTATGGCACTGGCTGATTTTACTGATGATATGAGCCGTCGAAAAACATATGTGTTCGGGATTACTATCATTGTACTAAGCTGGGGTACCACTTATGACTTTAAATTCTAAATTTGTACTGAGAGAACACCTGACATTACCCCTTTCACAAAAAAATAAATAAATAAGTTGACCGATTTATGTTTTCATTTTTGAATGATCGTTCTTACGTCCAAAATACCACAAATTATACGTAAAAGAGTTCTCATTCTAACCTTTATTTCATTGTCAGTCAATGACGAGTGTACGAGTGTCGAGTAGTTGGTTTCGATCGTTTGTTTGATCGCAGCAATATTGCACACATGGAGTTGAAGGTCAATGCCAGACGTGATGAGGTGTGAGCCGGTTTGCGAGGGATACTTTCTGTGCAGACATGCTGACTGATATACTGCGGAATTTCGTTGCGTTGCGTTTTCAACCGACATCAAGATTTCGAAGGAGGAGGTTATCAATACGTCGGGATCTTTGTTTTTGCTATTTTTTTTTAAATGTATGTTTACCCATTATTCGAAGACGGCTGGACCGACTTGGAAAATTCTTTTTTTATTTGAAAGAGTATACTTCACAGTTGGTCCCATTGTCACCAGGTCAGGATCTGATGATGGGATCCTGGAGAAATCGAGGGAACTCTTCAACAATTATAGGCACACCTATAGTGATTTGAGTATTTTTTACAGCAGCTCGAGCATTTGCTTTTGGAAACGTGGAGGCTATGTGAAGTCGATTCTTTTTTGTTTAAAATTATTTATATTTTTTACTGATTTTTTTTTTTTTATACCACGACGGTGGCAAACAAGCATACGGCCCGCCTGGTGGTAAGCAGTTACCGTAGCCTATGGACGCCTGCAACCCCAGAGGATTTACATGCGCGTTGCCTACCCTTTAGGAACCTATACACTCCTTTTTTGAAGAACCTCATACTGTACGTTTTACAGACATGCACTGAATATCCTAAATATTATTGGTTCTTTGAGCTGTAGACTTCTAAGTATTTACGTTATGTTATAACTCGTATTATATTAAAACATGTAAATATAGAAAACTAGCTTTTGCCCGCGGCTTCGCTCGCGTTAAATTCGGGGTAACAAACCATACAAACTTCCACCCCCTATTTTAGGGAAGTGGGGGGTTAAAAAGAGACAAAAAGTAGCCCATGTCACTCTCCATCCCTTCAACTATCTCCACTTAAAAAATCACGTCAATTCGTCGCCCCGTTTTGCCGTGAAAGACGGACAAACAAACACACACAAACAAACTCAAACTCAAACATTTATTCAGTAAGTAGGCCACAAGGGCACTTTTACACGTCAAAGTAAAAGTGAGAAAAAAAAATCAAACTACACCGGTTCTAACCCTACACCTCTGACCCGAGAAGAATTATGTCCGGCAAGAAACTCGGCGGGACTTATTTTTTCAAAACAACAGTACATCAAAACTAAACAATACATATAAGTGCGTTGTTCTATAAGAAAACATATCAAACCAAGGTTAGATTAACCAACAACAGGTTATAGTTTAAGAAAAATACCAAAGAAAAAAGATGAGTCCAAATCTGACTATTGAAAATGAATTACATACAAGTTTGATATACTTTCTTACCTGAACTGTGTCTTCTAAATAAATTTCCAAATTATAATAATCCATCATCAACAGTTAGAAACAAAATAATTTTGAATTTAAATAAAAAAAAAGTAAGTGATTCTAGTATACAATAAACATACTATTTCTAAATTATCCTTAGAGATGTATAAGGTCTCCAAGTGTCTTGATCTATATATTCTATATAATAGTAAAAAATATGGATAATCAAGCACCGAATGTTGTGTCTAAAGCCAATTAAACTAAAATTAAATATGATTAATAAAAAGTTACGTAAATGTGTTGCCCCAGTTTGCCTAAACAGACCTGTCTCCACAAACAGCACCCGTTCACGAGTATGACGCATATCTCAGCCATCGCCTCCCTCAACCTTTCTTCGGGAAAGTGGCGACCCGATCAACGACGCCACCATAAGCAGAGCCTTTTAAGCGAGCATGACATGTTCAAGCTGGCGGGCTTTATTAATTAATAAAAAATAACCATGTTTAGTCTGGTGAGAAACAATATTCTGTGCTCGTATTTTACATGCATGAACTAAATTACAATATAAAAGTGACATAGAGATGTACATGTCTCTAAGCGTCAGGATCATTAAATATATATCTATACATATAAATATTTGCGAATGCAAGACTTAGAGATGTATAAGGTCTCTAAGTGTCCAAATACTAAATAAAAACAAAAAAAGTAAAAACGAAAAACAGGTAATACTGGACACTAGTAAAGCTGCTTCATAGAGTAATGTACCTAATAATTTCTAAATTTGTATTGTACTAACCATATCAAGCTACAGGCTTAAAGGCATCGTTATCCTCAATGAATTCCTTTAAAGTATAGTACTCTCTCCTCAACAAATAGCTCTTAACATAAGACTTGAATTTATTTAGTGGCAAATTCACTACATCAGCGGGGACTTTGTTATAAAAACGTGTACAGTTCCCAGCAAAAGACGTACGAACCTTACCGAGGCGGTGGCCAGGCTCAGCAATCTTATCTTTATTTCTAGTGTTATAGTTATGGACAGAGCTCGGATTTTTCACGGCAAAACAAAACACTAGCGTAATTTAGCCAGTGCTTGAAATATTATTTTATCGATATCGATAATTCAGAACTAGAAGAAATAAAAGTCACCAAATAAAATTAATATGTAATAAAACTAATAAAAACATTTGTATAAAGTTACTATATATTAGAAACAGACGCAATTTCTTCTTCAAAATCTACGTCAGTACACACAGCAGCACAAGACATTTTATTTGGGTAATAGTGATAGGAGTAGATGATCATTATCTTTTCAACATTCTCTGGGAGTAAACAGTTGCGTTTATCACTATAAATCCATTTATGTACACTAAATGTACGTTCAACTTCAGTTGACGTCAAGGGAGCAAATTTATAGATAGAATTCATTATCAGTTCGGGTAATATTTTCAGATATGTCTCTTAAAATTTCGTAATCAGGATTTCGTTCGAGCACGGCTTCAAATTTACGTATCACTGGTAAAAGTTTACTCTAGTTTACGTAGCAACGAACAGTATCCAGAATGAGGAAGGATTCCGCAATGGATAAAGTCGAACATTGCAATTGTTCTATTGAAGAGGCTATTACTTCGTAGTTGTCGCGAATGAAATTTAACTCCGGTCGTAGTTTGCGTGTTTGAAAACATTTTTTTGCAGCTCTTATAGCTGCCGAGTCATTAGCAAGTATGGAGACGACATAACGTATTTGCTCATAGTATTGAGCGTAATATACCGCAGCAGATATCCAAGTTCCCCATCTGGTGATAATTGGCTCGGGAGGTAGGGGAATGGACGGATATTTTGCCTTAAAAAGGCGTACACGCTCTGGAGATTTTAGGAATATCTTTTTGACATTCGATATCAACCCATCCACACCTTTGAAATTATCTCGCACTTCTTCGGCAACCCGGTGCAGACCATGAGCTAAACACGTAATGTGTTTCATACGAGGAAACGTTGCTTTTAAAATACGACCGGCTTTAAGCATATATGCGGCACTATCTGTGCAAAGTAAAAGCAAATTGTTTACGTTGTCATTGAAAGAATTTTGAAACAAAAATTTTAATTGGTTTATTATTAGGTTTGCTATTGTTTCCCCATTTACCTTCTCTAAAACCTTCGACCCCAAAAGATAAAATTGCTTGGAACAATTTTTTTGCAAAGACCGAATCACCACGTTTGTCACACATTTTCCCATGAAATCTGGTGTTTCGTCTATAGATATCCACAAATAATTGGTTTTGTTTACCTCTCTTATACCCTGTATAGTTTTTTTGTACACGAGATTTAAATAAATTTTTCGCAGGGTCGATTCGTCCGGTAAAGAAGTCATAGAGCAGTCGCAACATAAATACTTGTTAAAAAAATGACGAAAATTATTGTTGTTGACTGTTGCCCATGGTATGTTGCATGAAATAAGAAAAATAATTAAATCGAAATAAAATTGATGTTTCCTATTTGGTTGCCCCGAACGGTAATTGTGGCGGTTGCTTTTCACATGATTCTCAATATTGCATTTCTTCAGTTTTAGATGCATATCGCACATAGAGCAGTATATAGTGGAGGTCACTTCATTATAGACTAACTCAGGGTGATTTTCAATCCACGTTTTGATCCGATCTTGTACATTACTCATTTTTGTATTAATTGATACCTTGCAATATTAAGTTATTATACGTATATCCAACACGTCGGATTCAATGCGTTGCGAAATAAATAATACCTAGATGCAATTTACGTTTTATACGTAATGAAATGACAGTTAAAGTGTGAATGTCATATGTCATGTGAGATGAAATTTGCAGTCGTTTCTATCATTTTAAATGAGGTGGTATAGTTACTTCGTTCTAAGTTGTACATGCAGACCTACCTCTTTGTTGCTCGACTATGGCAAAGCTAAAATGAAAAGTTATTTTATTACTTATACAGGATGTCCGGTAATTAATGCACAACCTTCTAACCCCCAGTAGGTCACCTTAGACTGGTCAAAAATATTGATTTTGAGCTCTAGTAAGTCTCCTGTTTTTCGAAATTTTCGCACGTTTGTTAGTTTTTAAATTTTGACATTCACACTGATAGGTGTACTATCGAATAAAAAAAGAAAAAATGTACTGAGGCAATACCTGTCATATACTCTAGTAAGACTCGATAGGTGTCGATAAAATAATATTTCAAGCACTGGCTAAATTACGCTAGTGTTTTGTTTTGCCGTGAAAAATCCGAGCTCTGGTTATGGATATCACTGTTGAGCTTGAATTCATGGATGTTTTTCCGCACATACATAATGTTTTCAAGTACGTATTGAGATGCTACGGCAAGAATATTTGCCTCTTCAAATTTTCCTCTTACGGATGCTCGACCGCGCATTTTATAAATGCCACGTACAGCTCGTTTTTGTAGCACAAATATGGTCCCAATATCAGCCGCTTTACCCCACAACAGAATTCCATACGACATAACACTGTGAAAATAACTGAAGTATACCAGCCTGGCAGTTTCACTGTTTGTTAGATGGCTGATTCGCCTCACGGCATAGGCTGCAGAGCTAAGTTTCCCAGCTAGGGTGGCTATATGTGGATGCCATTGTAATTTCGAGTCTAAAGTGACTCCTAAGAAAACAGTTTACTTTTCGAATTCCATTGTTTCATCATCTACAGGATGACTGGTAATTCGTCGTATTCCTTCAAGGGGGTTATTCTACAGATTATTTGGAGTGATTTAAGCCCAGTCAAGCAGGGGTCAAAACTCATTGGTTTTCAAGTTATTCAAGATTTTAGATTTTTTTTAATAAATACCCGCTTTTTGACCTAAAACTAGTATTTTTTTTTAAACTACGTGTTTTTCAAATAAAAAAAAAGATTTTCCGAATAGCCAATGAATCACTGACTACGTAAAATAATAAAAAAAGTACAAAACATATCAAAATTTTGCAAATAAAAGCATCTGAAGTCAGAAGTTTTTGTATTTTTGTTTTCAAATCTTGTTACATTTTAAGGCATAACTAAAAAAAAAGTAATAACCTTTCGCGTACAAATTACAGAATTTATTTCCTCAGTTCATAAGCTTTCTAAAAAGGTACAATTTATGACATTTTATGCTCATTTTTTACAATTAATAATAATAATATCAGAGCAGGTACAGGACGTAGCGTACTTGACTTTATATGTTTGTGTCGTTTTAAACTCGCCGAAGGCATACTTTGTCTCCAGTTTCTTATCTTATCTTATTCCTTGAGGTAGTAGGCACTGCAGATTGCCTTTGGTGAAACAAACAAACTGATTAAGGGTCATTAGCTAATGAGCTAATGAAGTTAAATTACTTTAATTAGTTTGTTTGTGTCACTTTAATTCTTACGGCGGGTTTTTCGCCTTCTGTTCCTTATCTTATCTTAATTTTATTGGGTGGCGATGCTTATCATGGGGTGGGGGTGAGACTAACCAGGTTTAAATAGGTCATGTAGTAATTAATCAGTTAGTTACTTTCAACTTTCTTTCCAATTCGGACGATATTGATAACTAAGTTTTTTCTCAAATGGCTACTTACGAATTTGAAGAATACGCAGATATCATTTATTGTTACGGACTCAGTGATGGTGACGCCGCTGCAGCTAGAAGGGAGTACCAACTTCGTTACCCTAACCGCCGTTTACGTCACGTAAGCGTGTTTGGTTCATCGTACCGTCTTATTCGGGAAACAGGATCAGTTAAACACCGTCAAGCAGATGCTGGAAGACCTCAACAATACGATCCTGCTGAAGAAGAATAAATCTTGCACTTTTTCCGGGCAGACGGTACTACTTCGACGAGAATTATGGCTAACCGGCTCGGTATGTCTCAGTGGAAGGTGTGGTTTACCCTGCAGTCAGCTCGACAGTATCCGTATCATTACACTCCAGTACACGCTATTGAAGAGGGAGAACCAGCAAGAAGGATGGATTTCTGCAGATTTTTAATTAATGCTGATATCGAAGATCCCGAATACCTAAAGAGAATTTTGTGGACGGACGAATCTAATTTCGACCGTGACGGGATAACAAATTACCACAATCTGCACTTTTGGGCTCCCAAAGGTCAAAACCCAAAGAAATCAAACGAACAAAGCTCACCAACAAAGATTTTCTTTGAACGTGTGGATGGGAATCGTGTACGATAATTTAATCGGACCTTTTTTTCTGCCAGCTCGATTAACCGGCATCGCGTATGAAACTTTTTTGAGGGATGAGCTACCGACGCTACTGGAAAATGTGCCGCTTGCGACAAGAATTAACATGATTTATCAGCACGATGGCTGCCCTGCTCACTTTTACCGGGGTGTGCGGCAGTGGATGGATGAAAACTACCCAAGAAGATGGATTGGTCGAGGTGGCCCAACCCCTTGGCCAGCCAGGAGCCCAGATTTAACTTCGTGTGATTTCTACATCTGGGGTCACATGAAGGCGTTGGTCTACGACAGACCGATACGTGACGTAGAAGACCTACGGCAAAAAATCCTGGCAGCTGCACAGACGATGAAAGACGGGCTTTCGAGGCGAGTGACAATCACTGAAGTACGAAGAAGGCTTCGTTCTTGCATACGCAGGCAGGACAAACAGTTCGAGCAAGATTTATAATGTTTCCTTTTTAAGATTAAATTTTATTTAATAATGAAACCGTATTTTTCCTATTTTTCTTATCCCCCTACTTAATTACTTACCAAAGTATCACCCCGGGCAACTTAAAGTCTCAGAAGATAAGAAACTGGAGACAAAGTATGCCTTCGGCGAGTTTAAAACGACACAAACAAGTAAAGTCAAGTACGCTAAGTCCTGTACCTGCTCTGGTATTATTATTATTAATTGTAAAAAATGAGCATAAAATGTCATAAATTGTACCTTTTTAGAAAGCTTATGAACTGAGGAAATAAATTCTGTAATTTGTACGCGCAGTGTTATTACTTTTTTTTTAGTTATGCCTTAAAATGTAACAAGTTTTGAAAAAAAAATACAAAAACTTCTGACTTCGGATGCTTTTATTTGCAAAATTTTGATATGTTTTGTACTTTTTTATTAATTTACGTAATCAGTGATTCATTGGCTACTCGGAAAATCTTTTTTTCTTATTTGAAAAATACGTAGCTTAAAAAAATATACTAGTTTTAGGTCAAAAAGCGGGTATTTATTAAAAAAATCTAAAATCTTGAATAACTTGAAAACCAATGAGTTTTGACCCCTGCTTGACTGGACTTAAATCACTCCAAATAAGCTGTAGAATAACCCCCTTGAAGGAATACGACGAATTACCAGTCACCCTGTATATATATATACACAGGGTGACTGGTAATTCGTCGTATTCCAAATAAGCTGTAGAATAACCCCCTTGAAGGAATACGACGAATTACCAGTCATCCTGTATATATATATATATGTCCAGTCAAGAAGGGGTCAAAACTCATTGGTTTTCAAGTTATTCAAGATTTTAGAGTTTTTTAATAAATACCCGCTTTTTGACCTAAACCTAGTATTTTTTTTTAAACTACGTATTTTTCAAATAAAAAAAAAAGATTTTCCGAATAGCCAATGAATCACTGATTACGTAAAATAATAAAAAAAGTACAAAACATATCAAAATTTTGCAAATAAAAGCATCTGAAGTCAGAAGTTTTTGTATTTTTTTTTTTTCAAATCTTGTTACATTTTAAGACATAACTAAAAAAAAGTAATAACACTTCGCGTACAAATTACAGAATTTATTTCCTCAGTTCATAAGCTTTCTAAAAAGGTACAATTTATGACATATTATGCTCATTTTTTACAATTAATAATAATAATAATACCAGAGCAGGTACAGGACATAGCGTACTTGACTTTACTTGTTTGTGTCGTTTTAAACTCGCCGAAGGCATACTTTGTCTCCAGCTTCTTATCTTATCTTATTCCTTGAGGTAGTAGGCACTGCAGATTGCCTTTGGTGAAACAAACAAACTGATTAAGGGTCATTAGCTAATGAGCTAATGAAGTTAAATAACTTTAATTAGTTTGTTTGTGTCACTTTAATTCTTACGGCGGGTTTTTCGCCTTCTGTTCCTTATCTTATCTTAATTTTATTGGGTGGCGATGCTTCTCATGGGGTGGGGGTGAGACTAACCAGGTTTAAATTAGGTCATGTAGTAATTAATCAGTTAGTTACTTTCAACTTTCTTTCCAATTCGGACGATATTGATAACTAAGTTTTTTCTCAAATGGCTACTTACGAATTTGAAGAATACGCAGATATCATTTATTGTTACGGACTCTGTGATGGTGACGCCGCTGCAGCTAGAAGGGAGTACCAACTTCGTTACCCTAACCGCCGTTTACCTCACGTAAGCGTGTTTGGTTCATCGTACCGTCTTATTCGGGAAAGGTAACGAAGTTGGTACTCCCTTCTAGTTGCAGCGGCGTCACCATCACAGAGTCCGTAACAATAAATGACTGCGTATTCTTCAAATTCGTAAGTAGCCATGTGAGAAAAAACTTAGTTATCAATATCGTCCGAATTGGAAAGAAAGTTGAAAGTAACTAACTGATTAATTACTACATGACCTAATTTGAACCTGGTTAGTCTCACCCCCACCCCATGATAAGCATCGCCACCCAATAAAATTAAGATAAGATAAGGAACAGAAGGCGAAAAACCCGCCGTAAGAATTAAAGTGACACAAACAAACTAATTAAAGTAATTTAACTTCATTAGCTCATTAGCTAATGACCCTTAATCAGTTTGTTTGTTTCACCAAAGGCAATCTGCAGTGCCTACTACCTCAAGGAATAAGATAAGATAAGAAACTGGAGACAAAGTATGCCTTCGGCGAGTTTAAAACGACACAAACAAGTGATGCTTTTATGTGCAAAATTTTGATATGTTTTGTACTTTTTTTATTATTTTACGTAATCAGTGATTCATTGGCTATTCGGAAAACCTTTTTTTTATTTGAAAAATACGTAGTTTAAAAAAAAATACTAGTTTTAGGTCAAAAAGCGGGTATTTATTAAAAAAATCTAAAATCTTGAATAACTTGAAAACCAATGAGTTTTGACCCCTGCTTGACTGGACTTAAATCACTCCAAATAAGCTGTAGAATAACCCCCTTGAAGGAATACGACGAATTACCAGTCACCCTGTATAACTCAAAGGTGACTGACTGACATAGTGATCTATCAACGCACAGTCCAAACCGCTGGTTCTAGAGATTCCAAATTTGGCACGTAGGTTCCTTATAAGGTCTAGGGGTGCGCTAAGAAAGGATTTTTCAAAATTCATCCCCTAAGGGGGTGAAATGGGGTCCAAAGTTTGTATGGGCAAACAAGATTAGTTAGTCTATTTTATTCGAAACTTCACAGAAGTATTTCTAACAATAAATGAGTAAATACGTGTTGCAGGTTTTTTGAGAATTCAACCCCTAAAAGGGGGAAATGTGGTCAAAAAGTCTGAAAATCAACATGGGTATTGTTTCTATGGTTTATCGGGTCGTTGATTACGAAAACAACAACGATTTTAAAATCCGACGTGGCGGACGTGAAATACTATCTCCCCTGTTAGGGTACAATGGGGTTGAAATGTCTAAATATCCATATGGTCGTTTTTGTGATTTTTTGGGACGTTAATTAAGAAAATGGCATCGATTTTGAAATTTAATATTATGGACATAAAAATTCTTGAAAGTATTTGTGCCAAATTGCAATCTTCTTCTAAATATATAAAAGAAGAAACTGACTGACATATCAACGCACAGCCCAAACCGCTGGTTCTAGAGATTCCAAATGTGGTACGTAGGCTCCTTATAAGGCATAAGGATGCACTTAGAAATTATTTTTAAAAATGTACCTCCTAAGGGGGGAAATGGGGTTCAAAGTTTGTATGGGAAACGAGATTAGTTCAACTATTTTATTCGAAACTTTACAGGAGTATTCCTAACGATAAATGAGAAAACAAGTGTTTCAGCTTTTTTGAGAATTCAACCCATAAGGGAGAAATGTGGTGACAAAATTTAAATATCAACATGGTTATTGTTTCTATGGTTTATCGGGTCGCTGATTACGAAATCAACACTTAAGGGGGTGAAATGGGGGTTGATAGTTTGTATGGGGAATTTTTAAACGTTGAACCAATTTAGATGAAACTTGGTATAGAGATAGTTTGTGTACCGGGAAACGACATGGGACAGTTTTTATTCCAAAATCGATCTTTAAGGGGGTGAAATGGGGGTGGAGGTTTGTATGGAGATTTTTTTACCGCGAACCGATTTAGATAATTTTGTTGTGGATATAGTTTGAGTCCCAGGAAACAATATAGAATATTTTTTAAGCCGAAAATCATTCTTAGAGGGGTAGAAAACATGTTGGTAGTTTGTATGGCGAATTATTGACCGCTGAACAGACGATTGAAATGAAACTTGGTACATATTATATAGATTGAGTCGCGGTAAACAATATAGGATAGTTTTTATCTCGAAAATCAACCCTCTAGGGGGTGAAACGGGGGTTGAAAGTTTATATGGGAAATTAATAACCGTTGAACCGATTTAGATGATTTGGTATGGAGATATTTTGCGTTCTGGGGAAGGATATATAATAGTTGTTATCCCAGAATTCATTCCTTAAGCGGGTAAAAGGGAGGGTGGATTACTAATTCCACGCAAATGAAGTCGCGGGGAAAAGCTTCTATTCAAGAGTAGAAATCTGTATTAATCATAATCTCTCAGTTAATGGCGTAAGTCGTTGATGGCGTAACAATTAAACAATTATTGCAATAATTTCTTTAAAATAAAAAATGAGGGAACCGCCGTCTTCAAAACGTGGTATACCGAAACCTCCAGAATGTAACGAATACTTTTCCGAAAACCGCTTCTAAATCAGTTCAGCGAAACGCAAGATGATCGCGGACAAACATACATTCCTACATACAAACATACGAGTCTAACTGAGAACCTCCTTTTTTAGTACTTTTAGTACGCGGGCGAAGCCGCGGGAAAAAGCTAGTTTATTATAATCTTGCTGCTGTTAATTTGCTTGACGTTAGGAAGTGTAAATTTGATGCACTTCGTTTTCTTGGCGTTCAAAAGTAGGTTGTTAGCCGTAAACCAATTTACTACTGTGGAGAGTGCACTGTTAATACTATCGAAGCTGTTTTCTTTTCTGTCCTCTTTAAATATCAGAGATGTGTCATCCATCAGCAACTAACACTATATCATGTTTATCTTGCACAATTTTAGGTAGGTCATTAATGTACACCAAAAACAGGAAGGGACCAAGTATTGAGCCTTGAGGCACTCCGAGTGCCACAGGGGACCCAGAAGATTGAGTTCCATTAATAACTACTCGTTGTGTTCTATCCGATAGGTATGATGAGACGAGGTTAAGGGTAGGGTTGCAAAAAAACGGTTTTTTTTCTGTCTTGAAAAAAAAAAACTAAAAAAATCTAATACTCTTCTAGGGTTGTTTTAGACGTTATATTAACTATTAAACTAATTTAATTCCCCGGGGGGGGGTGGGGGTGGACCCGGGGTATGTCCTTAAACTACGTCCGGACTTGGGTATGTCCTTAAACTATGCCAAAAAGAGAGGTATGGGCACTGCGAATGGCATCTCGCTTAGTGTGGTAGGGCACGTTCAGTGAATGTCATCTCGCTCAAATCTGGAGCAGAGCCCGACTGGGGAAGTACCTCCACCTTACAGAAAACCACAGCCAAATAGCACTAGACCCTACTCATAGTGTTGTGTTCCTGCTGGTGAGTAAGGTTGCCAAAGAGCTCAAAGAGGACCCAGTGTGTTGACGATGAGGGACCCTCTTGTTCCTTTAGCCGTCAACACAGTGAATCCTTCTTTTTGTAAAGGGTCGGCAACGCGCATGTGACTCCTGTGGAGTTACAGGCGTCCATAGGTTACGGTAGCTGCTTACCATCAGGTAGGCCGTATGCTTGTTTGCCACCGTCGTGGTATTAAAAAAAAAAATAAAATAAAAAAAAAAAATTTGACCAAATACAAACATTGAAACATTGAAAAAATAATCAACCCAGTTTGACTTGAACAAACATCGATACGCCTTACCGGGGCTCGATATCGCTTTACCAATTAAGCTATGGGTTCAGTTACTGAGCTGACGAAATTCTCAATGCCTTCAATCATCTTTTTGCATTTATTTTTACATCGACTTTATAGCAGCCGTAAGCGACATCTAGGTGCCAACTACTACAGTTAGCTACCCTTCCCGCCGACTCTCTTACAAGTGTCACAACGGAAATAACAGATGGATGGATGGTGAATGTTTCAATGTTTGTATTTGATTAAATAACATACTAATGTATGAGTGGAATACCCACTTTAAAAACAAGTAAAATAATTATTAATTTGACCACTTTAATTTCTGGTTTTATTAAACTTATATTAATGAAATATGTAGTGGTACTATGCTGCTGATAGTTCTAGTGAATAAGTTCAAAGTTTTTTTTGCATTTACTGAGAATAGTTTAGTTACATAACAGAGATACCTACTTTAATGTACTTAGTTTTAAGTTACTTATATGAATATATCACGAAAAACCGTGTTTTTCGTAATATTTGTTCATCTGAAAAAAAAAACATATTTAGAAAAAAAAACAATGGTGCCAGGTTTTTTTTCATGTTTTTTTTCATAAATTTGAAAAAAAAAAACATTTTGTTTTTTTTCTATTTGCAACCCTAGTTAAGGGCACCAGCTTTGATCTCGTAATGGTTTAGTTTTCTCTTTAGATTTTCGTGATCAACGCAATCAAATACCTTCGATAGGTCACAGAATATTCCAACAGCATCTTGTTTTTTTTCCCGAGCCGCAAAGATGTGCTTAAGAAGAACAGCACCTGCGTCAGTAGTCGAGCGACCTCTGGTAAAACCAAATTGATTTCTGGCGAACAATTCGTTTCGGTTAAAATGTGGCACAAGTTGATTTAGAATTAGTTTCTCGAAAACTTTGCTCAGTGCCGGCAGTATTGAAATTGGTCTGAAATTGCTTGGTTCTGTTCTCGATCCTGATTTGAACAAGGGGATGACTTTGCTGTGCTTCATTATGTCTGGAAATATTCCTGTATCAATACATTTGTTAAATATATCAGCTAAATGTGGTGCAATCGATTCAACAATGGAATGTAGAACTTTAATAGATAGGCCCCAAAGATCTTTAGTTTTCTTTAAATTTAGGGATTTAAATGTTTAATAATTAAGTTCGGAGTAACATATGAAAATTTCAAGATATCTGTACACTCTGCTATATTTGTTTTCAGTATTGCCTCAGCGACGTCAGGCGATGAATGAAGAGACTTTGTTGTTTCTACCGGTATATTAGAGAAGAACTGCTCAAAATGATCCGCAACTTCAAGGTCCGAACTCACTAAATTATTATTAATACGTAGGTTGTAGTGCGGATCTTTGATTTTACGTTTCCCAGTTTCATCATTGATTGCTTGCCAAACAGTTTTTACTTTATCCTTGGAATTTTTGATCTTTCTGGACAGATAATCAGCTTTAGCAGCGGCACACATCATCTTAAAAGATTTAGAAAAGTTCCTGACATAATCTAGGAATTCCGGACTTTTATTAATTCTTCTCAAGTCATATAAATCGTAGAGCCGTCGTCTTTTCTCATGAATATCCAGCCCAGTCGCTAAATTTCGTCTTGACCTTGCCTTGCACCTTCTTCGGAATGAAACAGGCATCAAATTCCCTTTTAATACAGTTAAACAACTCAATACTCATACGGTTAGGGTTTTCCTGGGTAAATGGAAGATAACATAATTGTTTCGTGATATTCCGACTGAATAAATCTAATCGCCTTTCGGAAATTGGTCTGCACATAGTGACTTGTGGAATATCCTTAGTTTTTCCGCTAAAAGAGGCTTTTTGTCCACAGTGGTCAGAACTTAAGTTGTTTATTATAGATTTACTAGTCGCATCCTTGTTACTGAAAATGTTATCTATACATGTAGCACTGGTTGCTGTGATTCGTGTAGGCTCACAAAATAAATTTACTAAATTGTAGGATTTCAAAGTACTAAGTAACCTTACACACATGGATGAATCTTCAAGTAAGTTGATATTAAAATCACCACACACAATAACACTTTTATTACTACAAAAAACACTTGTAAGAACTTCATCTATCACTGACTCAAATGTGTTATAGCTTGCCAATGGAGGCCTGTACACGCATATAATTATAAATTCATCTAACTCGACACAAGAAAGTTCAATATGGCGTTCCACAGACAATTCAACAATGTCTTTCCGCTCCTTACTTTTTATATCATGTTTTACCATTATTAATAACCCGCCGCGAATGCAGGATTTTCTAAAAAAATTACATACTACACTATGATTGTGGAAATTAAACATAAATTCATGACCTTTAAGCCAGTGCTCCGTTATACAGAGGATATCAATGTTCGAGTGTTGTACAAACAAATCAATTTCCAGTTGTTTACTGGTAAACCCTTGAATATTTTGGTGAACTAAGTACAATACATCAGTTTTACTACTTATGCTAGCATCACAGTTATGTTTGGAACGGAGCCGGCTGGTGCACTCGTTGTCGTAGCAGTCAGTTTAAATTGATATCACCAGACGGCTGCCTCTCTAAATCTGAGCCCCTGCAGTATGAATCGGGATTCGTCTTAATAAAACTATCATCCGCCGTGCTAG
The DNA here is from genome assembly GCA_947086415.1 of Pammene aurita. Taxonomy (NCBI): domain Eukaryota; kingdom Metazoa; phylum Arthropoda; class Insecta; order Lepidoptera; family Tortricidae; genus Pammene; species Pammene aurita. The sequence continues at coordinate 41,511,946 of OX352296.1, read as the reverse complement.
TCACGACGGGGTCTACAATATTGTATGCTAACAGGTTAGCACAATCTATAAGACATCTTCTCGGAAGGTAAGTCCTATCACGGGGCATAATAAAATCCTACACTTTCCCATATATAATATTAGTATGGAGTTTGCAATTCAATGTAGATAACAAATAACGTATCAGCAGAGAACATACTCGTCCAACTTTTTTCTTTGCAGTCAACTTCGAATTTCTACACAACCATTTACACGTCTACCCAACTCGCTCTTTTCCACCTGTATCTAGTTCTCAGTATCAAATCAATGACTAGCTCAGAATACCGCAATCGGCATCGTCATTATCGCTCTCCATCCTTGCGTGACTCAATCAATAATGTCTTGTGAAATACGTCAAACGCATGATTCAGGTATATGTGGAGACCTTAGCATTCATTGAATTTAGGTTTGAACAGCCAGAGCACAGTGTGGTATTTTCGATCAGATTTGACTATTTTCATTGTTTATTTCATCGCATTAGTCTCGTCAAATAAAAGGTCAGAATGAAACTCCCAAATTTCTATCATGCGTAGTTTTTTTTTTTTTTTTTTATACCACGACGGTGGCAAACAAGCATACGGCCCGCCTGATGGTAAGCAGCTACCGTAACCTATAGACGCCTGCAACTCCAAAGGCGTCACATGCGCGTTGCCGACCCTTTACAAAAAGGAGGATTCACTGTGTTGACGACTAAAGGAACAAGAAGGAGTTTTGGAGATAATCAAAAACTTGAGAAATGTTCATAGAAAACATAGAAACGAAATTTCTTATTTTACGTGCACCTTTTTTGTGTGAATCTAATTTAGATCTATTAAGGATATATTGAAGTATACATTTCGTCAAAATAAAGTTAAAATTTATTATTCTGGGTGGCGATATAATTTTTTTATACATATTGAAAAAAAAATTTTTAGTCGATAATCCTACAATTCTAGCATTTTATTTCTAAACGAAACTGTTCTATGCTATAAGAGGCAGTACTGAAAAAATAATTGAATGAAAATAACGCAGGATTGCCGAGATATGCATTTTTTAATATTTGGGTCAGGGCTGTCACCTACAACTCCGGTGGTGTACCTAGGTAGGTAACTGGGTACCTACATAGTTACAATGTCTGGAAATCCAATGAATTATAATGATTAATCTTAATTGTTTTGATATTTAAGCATTTATTCAGTACATTAAGTATTTAGAAGATACATTTTTACACCACAAGGGATGTGTTGTTATAATACTAACCAACATAGTCTTGCCTAAAAGCCTTTGCACGGACAGCATTCTCAGATGGGAATAGAAAAGCATTTGCACAAATTTTAGGCATAGCTGAATGGCTTGTAGACGATCTGCACACAATTTTGGTCGCACTCTCGAGTGGGTTACCAATAGATGCAAACAAGTTTCGTGCGTTTTGTTGGTCTTTGGCTGAAAACTATGTAAAAAATTACAAGTGGTTCTACATGTCAGTCACTTTGCATAAAATACTTATTCACGGTTGGCAAATAATTATAAACAGCCCATTACCCATCGGAATACTGTCCGAACAGGCCGGTGAATCCAGAAACAAATTCTGGCGTTATGACAGAGAGCACCACACGAGGAAAATCAACAGGCAAATTACACTCCTAGATCTTTTTCGGCGTGTGTTAAGAGTCTTCTGATCCTTACATTTCACATTTATCTCTGAAAGACCGTTTAAGTTAACAGAAGCGTCAGCCTATTCCGGCAAAAGTTTTGACCATTTTAAAACCAATCGAACCAAATTCTTCCATTGCAACAGAGGAGTCGGATTTGTCGGAATTGGGGTTAAGCACGGACTTAATTCTCCCTACAGAAGAAATTCTAATTAATTCGGATGATGATGATGATGAAGTTGACGACTGAAGATCGTCTTCTCTTTTTTCACTTCGATTGCGAGAAAATAAGATAAAAATAATTATTATTTACACACAATAACTAAACTAAGGTGAAATTATGGTTTAACTTGACGGTCTTTTAATTTTTTTAACTTCTTTGACATAGATACAAAATATAAACACCGCAAATAAATGCCACAGACAACGGTATAATTTTATAGCTATTTAAACAGTTTAAACACGCTTTAAAGCGCTTCCATAAAATAAATAAAAATCTTTGTAATGATTGTGAAGTAGGGACTAAAAAACACCTCATGTTTTGAGAAATAGATTGCGTTTCCTGATTGGTCAATTTTAACATTGCTGTATTCTGATTGGTTGATATTAATTACAATGTTTTTTTAAAGGACTTAAATTATTTACACAGTATACGCACCAAAAAATTATCTAGCGTTCCGATTAACTTCGATATGTGTTGTGATTGGTGGATTTAATATGGTGAAGTGTTCCGATTGGTCAATTTAAAATGTTTTGCAAATCATAAATATGTATAGGTACATATTAGCCCTAGAGGCTAAATGTACTACTTTAGTCCGCCTTGGTAAGCATAATATGACACATTTTTTGAGCATGAGAAGTGAAAAAACTATATTACGGTATTATGTCTTAAAGTCAATCATGACAACCCTATTTCCATAGAAATCGGTAAAAAACTTAGAAATGTTATAAATCCTAAATCCCGCAAGATTAGCTTTTGAAATTTTGAGAAATTATAGTTAACCATATTTTAAATACACTTAATAAAAAATAAAACGCTAATATTGGAAAATATAGGAGAAATAAAAAAAAATGTTTGAAAACTTTAGTAACTTCTAACTTTTAACTGAATGGTACTAAGATGCTGAATTTTTTGCACAATTAATGAGTATCTCTCACTAAAACTCAGAAATAAAAATTGGAACTATAGTGACGGTACTTCAGTAATTATGCCAATAAACATGTTTTCTTAAGGTCATTGACCTTGTCAACAAAAAAATATTATGCATTAACTACGCCAGATAATCATTCGGGAGTTTTACACTGGGATGCAGGATATTATAATGCGTATTATAAAAATATAAAACGAGGGTGGTCAAAACTGATCGAAAATCCCACACTGTGCAGAGGTTAGTAAAGCATCTTGCTCAAGTTCGCTTGCCCTTCTTAGATAACCAAGTTTGATAACTGCCATTCTACAAGTGTGCTACAAGGAACACATCTTCTCATTTCATAACCAGGTTATCGAACAGGATATTTTTCTCGTAGTAGACCATAACATAATTGGTGTTCGACGGGGATTTAATAATCTTGTTTGGTAGCTGGGTTATCATTATCAAATGGGGTGAATCGGCTGACTCAGGTCGTAACCAAATAAATAACTCAACGTAAAAAAAGTCATGCCAAAATACATAATTTTGAACACCTCAAATGTATAGCTACTTCAGCTACTAAAACAAAATATAGCGCCATACCTATAATAAGTTAAAACCGCAATCGGTTAGGCTGTTACGCTGCCACAGACAGAGATGTACAGTCACCGGCAATAGAATCTTCCTATATGAAAGCCGCAAAAATATGTGACACTCTCTTATTTGTAGGGTCATAAGAGCGTGTCACATATTTTTGCGGCCTTCGTGTAGGAAGATACTATTGCCGGTGACTGTACACACGTTAAACTTTTAAGACCTAATACTAAGTATAACGCTCACTGGATTATTACTGTGCAATCAGCAGCCGAAACTTGGCACGAGCTTATTGTTAAGTCGGCAAGAGCTTGTCTAGATTATACTGACCATCTTGCCCGCTCAGATACTTCCGCTGCTGGCTGTACCGAATAAAGAATCCTAGAACTGCCTGAAGCAATAAACTAGTTGGCAGTTAATTCAGCAATTCTATTTGCGTCTCTCGGATCTGTATGTTTTCCAGATAGATCGTAAAGAATGCCGTAATTCACTGGTAGGATGTAGTCGTAGAATAGATAAACTTGTTTAAATTTCCCATAAGGCTATACCTATTTAAAATGCCACCGATAACATTATAAGAGCGTTATCTTTTTTTCCTCCTAGTGTTTGTCCCAGATTTTTGATCTATTAAATAAATAAATAATAAAATAAATAAATATTTGGGGACAATCTTACACAAATCAACCTAGTCCCAAACTAAGCAAAGCTTGTACTATGGGTACTAGGCGACGATATACATACTTATATAGATAAATATATACTTAGATACATAGGAAACACCCATAACTCAGGAACAAATATTCGTGATAAACACACAAATAAATGCCCTTACCAGGATTTGAACCCGGGACCTCCTGCTTCATAGGCAGGGTCACTACCGACTGGGCTAGGAGGCCGTTGAGCCTGGGGTCCGTTCGGCAACCTAATCCCACGGAACTTTCAACCCCTAACTAATATTAGGCCTTGTTGGGATCAGATCCGGTTTCCTCACGATGTTTTCCTTCACCGAAAATCGGACTGGTAAATACCAAATGATATTTCGTACATAAGTTCCGAAAAACTCAGTGGTACGAGCCGGGGTTTGAACCCGAGACCGAGAAGTCTGCCGTCTTACCGCCAGGACACCAGCGCTTATATATAAGAGCGCTATCTATCATGTTAAATGAAAACCTAAGAAGTAAGAACCATCGCTGCCATCGCTGGTGTAGGTATCCCCTAAACTTGCTTCAATTCCTCGCAAATCCCGCAACCAACTATGAAAAACCGTTTTGGAAATTAATGAAAACATTCGTTTGTTTGCATAAACAGCAAACACAAAATAACATTACTTCAACTCGTTGACACGATATTTTTCCTTCCCCTTGACTCGTGTTACCGAGGTTGCACTGTAGTTACGAGCTCATAGTTGAGATGTGATTGTTCTAAGAATCGAATCTAATAGCTGTAGGGCGAGTGAGTCATGTCCCAAATATTTGGGTTCGGGACACGTTAACATTATCAATAAATGTCTAAGCTACCGATCGTGCCAGCATGACCGGGATTTCTCGACGTCATTTCAACATGTAACATGTTTATACATTACAAAATGTGTACAATATTCCTCCCCCTTTTCCACCCTTTTAAGGGATGCTTTCCTTAATAAAAACTGGCCTATGCCGTTCCACGGGACTCAAAACTAATTTTATCTAAACCCGTTTCTCAGTTTAAGCGTAAAAGACAGACATACACAGAGTTACTTTCGAATCTCTGATATTTATGTATTAATGTAGAAGTAAGGATAACAATAAATTGCTCAATGGTGTTCGTTTCATTTACAGGAGGGTATTTTCATACAAAGTGTCGCATTTTAATTGTCTTGGGATGTAGATATTAGCACGATAAGAATTTTCAAAGCGAGCCGAGTACGAAATCCTTAATTAATGTGGAATTCTAAGAACTTTTTAAAATGCAATTAAAGCATGAATCACTGGGATTAGCGTAGTCATCAGGGCTGTGGTTCCAAACGCTTGGCGAACTCGGGCGATTCATTTGTATTATCTATCACCACAAGATATTAATTAACTTGCACGCCAGAATAATAAAAAAAAAACTTACGTATCCTATTGTCATTGTTCGTAGGCGAGTCTTATGCCCACTCTACACATTGGGCCAACGTTGGCCAATCTAAAGGACGCAGTTATGCGTTAGAGGGAGCAAGAGATATCGCGATCTCGTTCTGCCGTATAGTTGCGTCCCTTAGATTGGCCAACGTTGGCCCAATGTGTAGAGTGGGCATTATGAGTTTGGCCAGTTTTTATTTATCGCACGAATAATATTTTTCTATCAGGTGTATTAATATTAGATAGTACCAAGATTAAAACGCTCTTGAAAATGGCACATTAGCTACTCTTAAGACAATCAGTCTGCAAAGAAATCAATCACCCTTACTGCCTCGTACAGCAAAACTGTGGAATGACCTGTCGCCTGCGGTCGCTGTGGTATTTCCGGATCGATACGGCCTTCCAACCTTTAAGAAAATAGTGTGTGTGTGTGTAGTGTGTCTCTCCCACTCCTGCTTGAAGATAAATGGTAATTCCAACCTGATGACCGGAGATGAAGTCGTCTCTTTTTGTTTGAAATAGGGGGCAAATGAGCAGACGAATCGCCTGGTGGTAACCAATTACCGCCGCCCATGGAGTACCAGAGGGGTTACAGGTTTTAAGATGGGAGTACACTATTTTCTTAAAGGTTTGAAGGCCATATCGTCCGGAAATACCACAGCGACCGCAGGCGACAGGTCATTCCACAGTTTTGCTGTTCGAGGCAGTAAGGGTGATTTCTTTGCAGAGTGATTGTCTTGAAATTAGCTAATGTACCATTTTCAAGAGCGTTTTAATCTTGGTACTTATCACTTGGTATCCTAATATCCTTGCTCTTTACCATCTCCAGGTCATGTTTACACCATGTATTTCCATCTGTGCTCGCCGGGGACAAATGCGAAATATGGGAATAAGTTTTTTTCTTAGAAATCATTCCCATTTCATCGTTCCCACGCGGCCGAAGCGGGGACTGATGGGAATGGGAATACACTGTTTAAACTGCTAGCCTAATATGGTCGGTTTTTTATTACGTTCTAACAAGTATGTAAGTGCGAAAGTGATGCATGACGTGATAGGCGATAAAATGACAACCAGCATGATACGCGTTCTGGTGTTCAAAAACTGCTCGCTTGCACTCGCTTAACCAATCAGAATACACCTGATACTAGATCTCGACAAACGCCGTTTGAGACTAGCACTAGATTACGGTGAATTACTGACTGCTTTATGGCCATATAATTTGATAGGCGGCTGAATGTACCACAACATCTGTCTTACTTAATAGCACTTTAGAGCGTTTAATGGCCAATGACCCTTAAATCTTGAGGTTACAAGTGTTTTTATTTATTTACGAGACCACCCATTAATTCTTTTAAGTATTTAATGAATTCTTTATCTACCGAATTGATTTCTCTTTGGGTTGGAAGGTCAGATGTTTGTCGCTTTCGTAAAAACTAATGCTTACACCAATTCACGAGATTAGATCGCTGAGCCGACCCCAGGTTCAATTGACCCGTGCAAGAAGGAGAGATGAATTTATGTGCACTAGGAGAATGATGATGTCCCATATATAGTTCGTTTAAAACCTGGACTCTTCCACGCTCTCGCCAATCACAACACGTCCCGCTCTTTTCCCACGGGCGGCATTCCTCCAACTGACATGCTAATTTAGCCCCACTCCCCAAGGACTAGAGTCTAGATTGGCTTGCGACCACAATTTGTTCCGCTTTATTTGCCGTGCCCGGCGACTAGGGGCGTATAATCATAGTATCCGTCGCGAATGACACAACTGTACACTTGTACAGTCAGCTGCTGCTAAACGACTTAAGCGAGTGAGGTGTTTATCACACGCTCATGTCAACTGACTTCAAGATTTCGAAGGAGGAGGTTCTTAATACGTCGGGATCTTTTTTTGTTTTAGGACCGATCTGGTTTTTTTTTAAATATATATAAAGCCAGAAATATACGATTATTGTCAAGAGGGCGCTATTATACTCATTTATATGGCAACAGTTCAGTATAGCCATAGAGCGTATTATTCTGTATAGCCACAGTGACCCTGACAACAGTAACAATCTATCACATCCCTATCATCCTGTCATTATATGTTAATTTGAAAATGTTTCACTGCGAAATAGTTTCATTTCCCGAGCGTATTATTTACAGTTGTTTATTACATACACTATTTACAATGTTTCGCTCTTGGATATATGGAGTAGCCTAATAAAGTGAAGTCGGTTTTTTTCGTTAAAATTATTTTTGGACAATAACGTCGTGTAAAATCGTCTTCAACGCCTAGCCCGCCTAAAATATTTGAGAAGACCTCTATTCATTTTGAAATACCTTTACAACGGTGCCCCAAACGATAGGGTTGGAGTGAAAAAATTCACCCCCACTTCATGTGTAGGGGAGAGGTACCCTAATAATAATAAAAAAAATCTAATTTTTATTCTACCACTTTGTCGGCGTGAAACATACACATATTCGTACCAAATTTTAGCTTTCTGAAGCCGCGGACAGACGGACATGGCGCAACTATAAGGGTTCCTAGTTGACTACGGAACCCTAAAAATGTGATCACGAAGCTAGTAAAATCATCAAGGTTTCATAAAAGATTTTTGCCTAAAAATGAATCTGCCTTTTGTACTTCTTGTTATGTAATAAAGAAATAAATATATGGTATTAATGTGCCAAACATATTTATGCGTATATAATCAGACTTTAATATCATAAATAATATGTGAACCCTCGAAATTCCATTTACGCAGGTTTTACCGCTGTCGTAAAATGTGGCGCGACATTAATATCATCAAAGTAACGTTGGACAAATATTGTAAGAATATCCAATATACCTTCTACGCATCAAAAGCAAGATATTATTATTATGGTTTCAAATCAAATAATATGTTCGCAGAATATTAATAAGTCTATTCTAAGTTTATTTCCCTTGAGTAAGTATCAAGTCTAATAGCTAATACGTTTATAATTGGCTCCCTAGAGATTCGATATATATTTTATTTTCTGCTGTATTTTAGAAAGTTCCAGACATGGGATGGGGTAGGGCGTGAAATTAAAAGATCAGCAGAATCGCTAGGACCCTCGTTATAAAGGGATAACTGGTGCTTACTCGGAACTATGTACTTTGACGAAGGATATTCACTAATTTGAGGCGGTTTCGCAACTTCTGTGAGCGGGATCTTTGTTTTTGCTTTTTTTTTCTTTTCTTTGTGTATGTTCACCGATTATTCGAAGACGACTGGACCGATTTGGAAAACTCTTTTTTTGTTTGAAAGTGTACTTCACAGTTGGTCCCATTGTCATCTGATCAGGATCTGTTGATGGGATCCTGGAGAAATCGAGGGAACTCTTCAACTATTATAAGCACACCTATAGTGATTTGAGTATTTTTTACAGCAGCTCGAGCATTTGCTTTTGGAAAGGTGGAGGCTAACTGAAGTCCAATTCTTTTTTGTTTAAAATTATACTATTTAGGTACTGTGCGATAGAAACATTTGGCGTTGTTTTGTTTTTATAATAAGATAAACATTGATAAAATGACTGGAAAAAACAGAATGTGTACTCAATCGTCATAGCATTGTAACATACGTTCAGGTCGACGGTGACAATACAGAGTTCAGCTCCAACGTCAAGAGATCGTGACGTCATATGTGACGGAGAACACTCTTGAGGCCATGGTCTCAGCTTCACACTATTTAGTTCGATCCCCTCTACTCACTCAGATTAGATTGAACTTGCTTCAACTGGTCTCGTTGGACACGCAAGCTCACTAGCATCCGGTGCGATAATGTCAAGTGTCTGAGGGCCTGCCGCGAACGTTGAACTTAGAAATTTCGATATCTCCTTCTATCGCATATACGAAAGAGAGTGATACAAATAGACGAAGGAACGAAGAGGTTCGCGATTATAGGCCTGGCGCGATTTTCCCCGGGCTAACTTTCCTATAACTCTAAGCTTCAAGAGCATAAAACTCAAGTCAGGATGGAAACTACACGCCAATACAGTACAATCTCTTTTATTCAGCTCTCATGCTGGCACGAAAATGCCGCATTAGTGGAGTGGTACATTTGAATTACTGGACCTAGGAACAATATACATGTATTTCATTATGTTTTTGACTAAGTACTACGTAGTAACTTCGTAATAATATCTGTAATATGCTGAAATAGCTACGTTCTAAGACCTTGGGACACTTTCTGTTTCTTTGTACGATTCAACGATCTAGGTTCTAAGAGGATATGTTAAAATAACTCAAATATAAACGACTAATACAGTAATATTTCTTTATAAAGTATATTAAACAAGCTTTATTAGTATTACACAGCATAAGGCTCCAAAAATAGATATCCCAAATTAAATGTAATTGAAGCTGATGTTTATCTAATTGTTTTCTATTTTTTACAGGTAAGTTCAACGATCATAAATCGCTGTATAGTGTACTAGAATTACTGTAAGTTGACTGTTATAATTATATGATGACGCCGCGCATAAGATTTTACTTAAGTATACAATTTAATTGTAGGCAATCAAAACTTACTGTGACTAATCAGATTTTAATGGTAATATTTCGTATCGGGTAATATTAAAAACTGGAGGAAGGACAGGATAACTGTTAGTGTAAGGCCTGAGTGGACGCTCGAAGCGGAGCGTTCGGGCGGGCGTGCAGCGTGGCGGGCCAGCGTACATTCGCTTTGTGCAGCCTCGACTCAGGACACCAGTATGAGTTTCATTAGTTAACATGCACGCCGCACGCCCCGACCCACTGCACGCCCAATTCGAGCTTACACTTAGTGAAATATCAAGACCGTTTTGTACAAAGCTTTGCCAATAATATTCCACCGCTGGTCGTGGACGTAGGACGGTGTAACGGGCGTCTTCCAATTCTCCGATAACATAATCGGAAAGTATTCAAGTGCAGACCAATGACGTCTTCATCCACTCACGACCGTTCGGAGCATTAGTTCACGGCATAACTTTTCCATTTATCCTTATCTGTTTTCGGTGCATTCTTCTATTTTATATTTAGAGCGTTATCGCAACTGGAACAAACAGCTACGAGGACCTTGGTTGAACGTGTTTAGTCGTGTTTTAGAGATATAGATAGCTCTATGAATATGAAAGTAGATTTCGTTGATTATTGTTCTGCTAATGTTTGATATGTAGAGGTATTCCACGATCTGCCAAAAGGTAAAGCGAAATGCGACTCACATCTCTTTCGCTATTACGTTTAAGGTTTCATTGATTACCATTCCATTTTAGTCCTGTTTTGTCTATCGCTTCTATCCCATTCCGAGGACTCGCTCTAATATCCACGCGGGCTGTGAAGTGCTAAGCTACTAATCCCTATTGACCGATATCTGGTCGGTCACGCTCTTTGGATTACAACCACCTTTGGCAGCTTAAGGCTTGATTGTTTACCCTCTCATATCAGTGCTGTTTTGTTATTATAGGTGTCGCACCTATAGCACCCTTCACAAGAACGCGCTCTAATGTCGTACAGGCTGTGAAGTGCTATGCTACTAATCCATGCTTGACTGATATCTGGTCGGTCACGCTCTCAGGATCAGAACTGCACGCTCTGCAGCTTAAGGCTTGAATGTTTACCCTCTCATATCAGTGCTGTTTTGTTATTATAGGTGTCGCACCTATAGCACCCTTCACAAGAACTCGCTCTAATGTCGTACAGGCTGTGAAGTGCTATGCTACTAATCCATGCTTGACTGATTTTATGGACCCGGGGTATGTCCTTTGGACCCGGGGTATGTCCTTAAACTACGTCCGGACCTGGGTATGTCCTTAAACTACGCCAAAAAGAGAGGTATGGGCACTGCGAATGGCATCTCGCTAAGTGTGGTAGGGCACGTTCAGCGAATGTCATCGCTCAAATCTGGAGCAGAGCCCGACTGGGGAAGTACCTCCACCTTACAGAAAACCACAGCCAAATAGCACTAGACCCTACTCATAGTGTTGTGTTCCTGCTGGTGAGTAAGGTTGCCAAAGAGCTCAAAGAGGACCCAGTGTGTTGACGATGAGGGACCTTCTTGTTCCTTTAGTCGTCAACACAGTGAATCCTCCTTTTTGTAAAGGGTCGGCAACGCGCATGTGACGCCTTTGGAGTTGCAGGCGTCCATAGGTTACGGTAGCTGCTTACCATCAGGCGGGCCGTATGCTTGTTTGCCACCGTCGTGGTATAAAAAAAAAAAAAAAAAATCTGGTCGGTCACGCTCTCAGGATCAGAAATGCACGCTCTGCAGCTTAAGGCTTGAATGTTTACCCTCTCATTTCAGTGCTGTTTTGTTATTATAGGTGTCGCACCTATAGCACTCTTTCACAAGGACTCGCTCTAATGTCGTATAGGCTGTGAAGTGTTAAACCGCACTAATCCATGCTTGACTGATATCTGGTCGGTCACGCTCTCAGAATCAGAACTACCCGCGGCAGCTTAAGGCTTGATTGTTTACGCTCTCATTTCAGTGCTGTGCGACACCTATAATAACAAAACCTATAGCACCCTTTCACAAGGTCTCGCTCTAATGTCGTACAGGCTGTGAAGTGCTATCCTACTAATCCATGCTTGACTGATATCTGGTCGGTCACGCTCTCAGGATCAGAACTGCACGCTGCAGCTTAAGGCTTGAATGTTTACCCTCTCATTTCAGTGCTGTTTTGTTATTATAGGTGTCGCACCTACGAGGGCTGCTATTTATATATCCGGAAACCGGGATTACAATCTTCTTAAATAGCATATTTGACCTCCATGGTAAAATTTGAACTTTTTTAAGTACTGGCCGGTATATTTTTTCTTTCTTATTAACGCCCGTTTTTTGTTTTTGACGGGTTTTAAATGTCATCTCGCAGCAAGAATGGAACTCACTCGTGAAAATATTCGTGCTATGATTTATTATGATTTTCGGCGTGATTTAACGCAACAACAGTGCATAGATCAACTAACTTCAACTTTTGGTGATGAAGCCCCATCTAAAACTACTGTGTATCACTGGTTTAGTGAGTTCAATCGTGGACGTAGTATGCTTACGGACGAAGTTAAGGCAGGTCGCCCGAAATCGGTCGTTGTACAACAAAATATCGAGGCTGTGCGAAAACTTATAATGGACGACCGACATGTTACGTACCGCGAGATAGAGGCGACTCTGGGTATTTCTATGACCAGCATTAATAGCATATTACATAATTATTTGGCTGTAAAAAAAATTTGTTCGCGTTGGATACCCCACAACTTAACAAAAGAGCAAAAAGATGCTCGCGTCGAATGGTGCAATAAAATGTTAAAAAAATATAACCGTGGTGACTCAAAAGCCGTTTATAACATCTATACAGGTGACGAATCCTGGATCTATGCATACGATCCCGAAACGAAGCAACAATCAACGGTATGGGTGTTTCAAAATGAGCCGAACCCTACGAAAGTTACTCGTGCAAAAAGTACATTGAAACAAATGGTGGCCTGCTTCTTCGGTATTAATGGCCATGTAGCTACAGTGCCACTAGAAAACCGTAGAACGGTTAATTCAGAGTGGTACACGACCATTTCCTTACCGGAAGTATTTGAACAAATTCGTAAAACTAACCAGCGACGAAGAATCATTCTTCATCATGACAATGCCAGCTGTCATACGTCACGCGAAACAACTCTATTTTTGGAGGGTCAAAATGTGGAATTAACGGGTCATCCGCCGTACAGCCCTGACTTGGCACCCAACGATTTTTATTTATTTCCAAATATAAAGAATAAATTACGCGGTCAACGATTTTCGACCGCTGAAGATGCTGTCGACGCATTCAAACAACACGTTATGGAGGTACCTCAGGCGGAGTGGCCGAAGTGCTTTAAAAATTGGTTCACGCGAATGCAAAAGTGCATAGATCATCAAGGGGAATACTTTGAAAAACAATAAAACCATTTTCAGCCGTGTACGTTTGTTTGTTTTTTTGTTTCCGGATATATAAGTAGCAACCTATGTATAGCACCCTTTCACAAGGACTCGCTCTAATGTCGCACAGGCTTTGAAGTGCTATCCTACTAATCCATGCTTGACTGATATCTGGTCGGTCACGCTCTCAGGATCAGAACTGCACGCTGCAGCTTAAGGCTTGATTATTTACCCTCTCATTTCAGTGCTGTTTTGTTATTATAGGTGTCGCTCCTATAGTACCCTTTCACAAGGACTCGCTCTAATGTCATACTGGCTGTGAAGTGCTATGCTACTAATCCATGCTTGACTGATATCTAGTCGGTCACGCTCTCAGGATCAGAACTGCACGCTGCAGCTTAAGGCTTGAATGTTTACCCTCTCATTTCAGTGCTGTTTTGTTATTATAGGTGTCGCATCTATTAGCATTGTTTCACGAGAACTCGCTCTAATGTCCGCGCGGACTGTGAATTGCTAAGCCTCAGCCTCACTAATCTTTGCTTGACCGATGTTTAATCGGTCACGCTCTCTGGATTGGAACTACACGGGTTAAGGGTACGTAATCCCATAATCATTTGCACTTTCATTTGGAGACTGTTTTGTTATTAAAAGTGTATTTTTTTTTCTATTCCATTATTATATTTCTTTTCTATTAGCACTCGCTCTAATTAACATGCGAGTTGTAAAGTGCTAAGCCGCCTATCTATGCTTAACCAATATGTGGTCATACACTCTCTAGATTATTAAAATTACCCGGGATTAAAGCTAATACGGTATTCTGATTGTTAACCCTTTCATTTGTTGTCTGTTTTTTAATAAGTCAAATATTTATTATTTGATATTCTTAATGTTGTTTTTATTTAAATATGTTTTACTGCAAATAAATTCTTTGACTTTGACTTAAGTGTGACATTGTCATGGTAAAGGTAATATATTGTTGGTATTGAGTTATTGGTACCTCCTTATAGTTCAAAACATTCTCCTTCGTATCCAAAAAGAACGAGATCGCTATGTTGAGTATTTTTTTTTTTTTTTGAAGTTTCAACATATCTTTGTACTGTTTTGAGATATTCGAGTTTAAAGTTTGAAAGCCTAAAAAACCTAGTTATAGGTTGAAATTATGGAAGTAGCGGTTTTAAAATGTTCCACATACATTATATTACTCGAGAAATCATATGTTGTCTCTAACATTTTACATTTTATAGAAATAATACAATAATAATGCACGTAGGGTGTAGAGTCAAGAATCTTTTCAGCTGGCTTATGTTGATTTCTGAATATGATGTAGGCAAGGTTTATAATAAAAATAATGAAACAACCATATCTCAAAGTATAATTTATTTTTAATAAAACAAAAAAAAACAACACTTACATAAAAAATATACAAAATCAACATTATAATTTAGGAACAAAACTAACGATCAAGTGTAATTAAACACAAAAGTAATGTAGTTTTCTATCAAAAAAGTGACTTCAAAGTTTAGACTTTTAACATGATTTTTTGTATGTAAAGTGATCTAGGGTACCACATTGTCGCTATTCATAAGTTTAGAGAAATAAGAATTCTACTTCCATTATTTTACATAGTGTCCGCACTTTAGTGCATATATCTAATACAAATATTATTATGAATCAATAACATAACTTATTTTATAAAAAATAACAGTCTTTTCGTCAGCTTTACCACTTTAGATCAAGTTTGTTAGTTTAACATTCCTTAGGGTCCCACATTGTCGCCTTATGACTTATGGGATCAAACTTATTATTAAGACTTATTATAATAAAATTATTACTTACAAAAGTAATAATTTGCATTTACCTAGTCGGTTACTAAGTTCTGTTACTAGAGTTTTCACTAAATAAATAGGAATAGGTAGCAACATTTTAATTATTCACGTACATAATTTAAAAGCTTATTTAATAGTCAATAGATTACAATATATTGAATTGAAAATTATTGTCGCAGTTTTTCAGAATTTTTCAGAATCACCTTTAAGACGCATCAGTCTTACACAATTCGGTAGCTATATTCTTTAGCTTCAATTTGGTATATGTATAGTTCACGTGGGGCTATCCGATAAAATACTAGACTATACGTTGCAAGTCTGCTTGTTCCATAGCAGTCTAAATCTATGTCTTTTGTGAAAAACTAAAAAATAGGCAATATTTCAAATGGGAATATCTGTGGGATAAAATCGCAAGAAAATTAAATGGCGGTCACGCAATTACCTCTAATAAACAGGTTTCTTACAAACAAGCAATGGAACCTTCTAAACAAAGGTGCAATATTTATTTGATGCACTTTTGTAAAGTGTAATATTCTTAAATTTACCGCGTGTTTGCGTCTTCAGGCAATCTTGTTCTTTACAAGGATTTTGAATAAATTTCTCATCTGATTTGTGTATTATTATACCATATTATGTTCATTAGAAATTAGGCTATTAAATAATTACTTAAATTTTTGATTTTCAAACTTTATATATTTTATCAGTCAGAAATCTGGTAACAGAACTTAGTAACCAACTAGGTAACATCATTATGAAAATGATTTACACTACTCAACCTCGCACCTAGGGGTACGTAAGTGCTGACGCCAAGTCATATTAATTCTTACGTCTGATTGAGAGATTGGTGACTTTGTACGAGTATTAACAGAATATCTATACGGTTGTCCCTCAGAAGCTTGTTAAATATAAGTCAATTGTATTTTCTGTTAAAAGTTTTGATTTGTCACTAACTTATATTCCTCTCCTTATTTATATTTAAGTTTTTGTTATGTAATTAATCAGTATTTAAAGCATCTGCTAGGCACCCGGATTATTAAAATTGTTAGTATGGCACACTAACTAGAGAAATTTTCATTTCTCTATATAATAAGCAAACCTATTTCCGTTGCTAGCTCTCCGGTTAGAGCAACGCGTGCGCAGCGTACGAGCAGCATATTCGTGGCGTATTAAGACGGTCTGGACGCACTTTAAAATTGCAAATAACTTTATTATCCTATGTGATCTATTTATTTATTTTTAACAATCCAATTGAATAAACTAACATAATATGAATTTTGATTAATATATTTTGTATCTAGTTGATTGATTTTGGCCAGATTAAAATAGAGAGTTTTGCTTTGTCTTAATAATTATTGCTTATTGACCAGTATTGTTAAAAGGGTAACATAACATAAAACTAAGTGAACATAACGGGCAGCTGAGTTACGAACTGTCAAGCAAATGGATGGGAGTAAACTGAGATTTAGACAGCACGTGTTACTACATTTTCCAATGGCCCCGATATTACTTCGAGCTTATGAGCGACAATGTGGTACCCTAGTCGGTAAACTTTGACTGTGTTTTTTTCCTACTTTTAGTTGAAACGTTTAACTTTTTATCAATACACCGTATTATTTTAAGTGTGTAGAAGCTATTTTTAATCAAAACCAATTTTCACTATTTTCGACTTGATTAACAAAATCAGTGATATCTCGGAATCCATAAGCGACAAAGTGGTACCCTAACCATGATAACGTCACAAGCAATTAAATAACTATCGCAGTAGCGCTTCTATCGTAGAAGGATATAGTGTCTCTAGGTAACTATAACAAGTGTTAGGGAACACTTGCAAACGGAAACTAACTTCAAACTTGCTCACATCACCCAAACACATGATAAAAGCCTTAGTCCGACCTCCAGGGCCTCGACATGTTCTCGATCAACGTATTAATTAACTAGGGCCATCCCCCGGCCCGGCATCTAGTGTTATAATATGAAAGAGATGTCCTTATTCATGAAACGATTGGTAAATTAATCAGCGAACTCTCCGAGCTATGGAGATGGACGCGCCCTCGTTCTCGTGAACCGAGGAACTAATCACCCAGGAAACCTTTTCTTGGATTAACCTTAATCTTGCAAAAACCGGCTAAGTGCGTCTCAACGCCTGAAATGTAGGGTTCATA
Source organism: Pammene aurita (assembly GCA_947086415.1). Classification (NCBI taxonomy): domain Eukaryota; kingdom Metazoa; phylum Arthropoda; class Insecta; order Lepidoptera; family Tortricidae; genus Pammene; species Pammene aurita. The sequence goes on along the minus strand of OX352296.1, from coordinate 41,494,597 downwards.
TAACAGGCAATACGGAAAATAGAGAGAAGGAATATTTTCAAAAAATGTCTTGTATTTTAAGCTTATCTACCTACATACATACATACCTAAAAGATGTGCTTCTTTGGGGATGTATCGATCTGTATAAAGTTGTCCGCAAAATATTTATTAATTAACAAAAAACTTAATAATTAGCTTCTATCCACTACTTTTTGCCTAAAATTCAATAATCGTATGTCATTATAAATTCCTTCCCTCTTTTAATCCCCTTAAAGGATGATTTCCGTGATAAAAACTATCCTATGTGGTTTTCCGTGACCCAAAATATGTACCTACATCCATCCCTAATTTCATACAAGTCCTTTCAGCGATTTAAGCGTGAAGAGGTCCCAGGCAGCGGGGATTTTAATAGTAGCAGGGATAATAGGGATTCTAAGTTAATTCGACTTATTATACTTACAAAAACCACCAGTGACATCAAATAGCACTTTTATAAATGAAACTTCTTAGATAGAGCCACACCTCCGTCCGCTAAAGTGACCTATAAACAGTATTGCATTTAAATAAAGTGTAGGTTTATCGCTGAACCAAGCTTCTAATAAATTAAATTATCTTTATTATATTTCTAAATAACTCAAATGTAGAAATACAGAAAATGTGTCTACTGATTTAGGACACCTCTGTAATATTAAGACTAAAAGCCTGTACTGAACTAATACAAATATGCAAATTTAAAGTGCGTGACTGGAAAGCTTTACTCAGTTTAATGTTTTCTGTTTGCTTTTAACACTTTCGCACCGTTGAGCTAAAGAGTGTAAATCTAAAAACCAATGAGCTTATCTAATAGCAGAGATTCATACTTTCTACTTTAAAACAGACTATAAACATATATCAATTTTTTGACCATTCTGTGACCCGACCATCGCCGCTTGAGTCCTTCCCAAGGGGGAAAGAAAGCCCTTTTCCAAATAAGTCAAAACGGGCGGTATGACTGAAACTGTCGACGACAATCAATTTAATAGACAGAAACCCGAGGCCCGATAACCATCCGCTACGAAAGATTATTTACATATAGTCCGTAGTCGTACAGTAAGCCACGAATTCCTATCAGTAATCGCAGACGTGTCAGCAGTGGATAACCCACTTCACAGCTCTTAATATGGTGTCCTCAGTAGTCTTTTTGCCATTATTGCCGTGAAATAAAAATCATGTTTGCCCTCCCGCCGCGAGGGACCCCACTCTATTTTTCTGTCCATTTGTGTCTGTAAATTGAGTTAGCGAGCAGCTCGTCCGTCGAGAGCGGTTGCGAGCTCCAACGGATGCTAGAATTTTGAGAGTTTTGCTAGAAAAAAAAAATACATTCAGTAGTCTTCAGCCAAAAAAATCGTAACCAGCGGGTAGTGAAATAAACGACTCCGATTAAATGGTAGAAATGACTTTTCTTAAGGCGAGTGGCAGTCGCTTTACTATTTTAGCGGCGAACGTAGGTTCTTGCGGAGATAGGTTGCTGTCTTCCAAGCTTACATTGCTGTGTTGCTTAAATTGAAATAGGAAAACTAACATTTGGTTAATTGGTTTGGTGAGCATGCGATCCAAAAAAATGGCCTCGGTAAGCCTACACAGACACACATCAATAACGAAGCGATATAAAGCTGTCTCCTGTGGCCCCTGCTGCAGGTATGTAAGAATCTAGACACACGGCAGTGTGTCCGCCAAGTTCAAACAAAAAAAAGCGACACACCGGCCGTGGGTTATATTACACGAACCATTTCGGGCCAATTTCGACCACCCTATAACTCAAAACATATTTTATCTACGCATATGAAATTTCGAGTGTCTGTTGACATCCCCTTAATTGTCTAGAATACAAAATTTCATTATTCTACCTATAGCAGTTCTTGAGATATTGACGTCAGAAAATCGCTATTTTTACTATACACTCACTCACTGACTCATCAAAAACCTAGACCACTTCCAATGGTCGTACTGACTTGAAATTTGGCATGGAGATAGGTCTTAAGGTCAAAGTAAAGGGAAAAATCTGAAAACGGCCAAGTGTGAGTCAGTTTTAAAAATAGCGAAGGTGTAACTTTGTTCTACTATGAAGTCATAATGAACTAAATGGGTCTATCTTCCAATGGTCGTACCGACCTGAAATTTGGCTCGAAGGTTTGTCTTTAGGTCGAAATAAAGTAAAAATCTGAAAACGGCCAAGTGTGAGTCAGTTTCGAAAACAATGAATGTGTAATTTTGTTCTACTATAAGTAGGTACCCAACTAGCAAAATCAATACTTATAGTATTCATCAAGCCTACTTGTTTTATACTTATAATATACCTGTGCTTTGCTACATACCTGGATTTGGGCGCAGTTATAGGAGCATTGTTTACTTGTAACGATCTTATAATCAACTCGCAGAATGTCAATAAGCCCTATAATACACTTTCAGAAGCACAATTACTTCTATAATGCTCTGAGAAACCACATTTTTAAACACAAATTCTCCTATAAGTATCTGACATAAGTATCTTACTAGAGTAATACTGTTTAAAATGAGCTATTAACGTTCTTAGTTAGAAATACGTTTCATAAACATTTTGCGTTGTACCGGCCGGTGGATCTCGTAGTTTTGTGACGTGATAATAATAAAGAAATACTTAAAAACTTTATGAACTTGTAATAATATTTTTTATTGTAGAACATAATATAAGTATTCTAAAATATAGTGTGTATAGTGGGTGAAATCGCCGGGGAATTAATTTTTATTGTAAACGTCTACCAAAATATGTTGAATTTCACAATGCCCTTTGAAAAAAGCATACAGAGAATTGTATGTTATAATAATATTTCGACAATTATTGAAAACATTCGCCATGTTTTAAAAATTGTTTGCATTAAGTATCTTATGGGAACTTTAAAGGTAAATTTGCACTTATAGCAGTCTCAACCCAGATAACTTGCCTCCATATTAAAATATATTAAGGTTCCTCGCGAAACCTACTCATACCTACTAAAATCTATAAATCGCAACAATTTTTTTAATCTTTTTAGTTTTTTACGCGATGGTAATATTTTTAGACGTTGACTGTTTTTAAGTCAAGATGACTTTATAAATGTCAACGAATGTGAATGGTCAATTGGTCAAAATCAAAATGGTCAATAATACACTTCATCCTATCAGAGAAGTGTTATACCTAGTTGTGAATGATCCACTGATTCAACAATTGTGGTGTCAAGTCTGTTCTTATATGCTAGTGTACAATCACTACTTGGAAGATGAGTTTTACTCCTGCCATTAAAATAAATTTCGTGCATTGTTAGGTAAAACGTTATTTAATATTTTGTTTAAAAAAGTAGAAAATTCATTCAGGGCTCTGTGAAGAACATTAAATTTTACGGTCCAGTGTTTTATTTTCACGTAATTCACTATTTTTTAATACTTCTTGCATTTTTCAATGTCACAGTTGAACGCTTCTGCAATTTTTTCACTATCGGAGTCAATAAATAATTTCGTCACGGAACCCTCGTTGACGTCATCTGTATTTGCACTTGACGTAGCAGGTTTTCTTTCTAATGTCAATGAATAGACTAATAATGATGCAAGCTTATAGTAACCTAAGCTTAGTGTATTACTATATCTTGTTCTCTTCCAAAATACTACTACAGGATCAAATATCATTCAGGACTATTTAATCTTTCTGCAGACTATTATAGGATACTTATACTTATTAGAGTCTTATTAAGATAATCCTTTAACGTACTATAAGACTGTGAAACAAAAACCAATGATCTTGAGAGAATTTGCGCTTGTGAAATGTTACTATAAGTAAAATTATCCTGTAACCGTTTTGTGTGCTTGTCTTGTAGCAAACTATAGGACTGTGAAATAAAAACAAATGATCTTGAGAGTATTTACGCTTGTGAAATGTTACTATAAGTAAAATTATCCTGTAACCGTTTTGTGCGCTTGACTTGTAGCAAACTATAGGACTTTGATATAAAAACAAATTAGCTTAAGAGTAATTGCGCTTGTGAAATGTTACTATTAGTAAAAGTATCTTATAACCGTTTTGTGCGCTTGTCTTGTAGCAAACTATAGGACTGTGAAATAAGAACAAATGGTCTTGAGAGTATTTACGCTTGTGAAATGTTACTAACAGTAACATTATCCTGTAACCGTTTTGTGTGCTTGTCTTTTAGCAAACTATAGGACTAAAATATAAAAATGTATGCTCTTGAGTATGTTACAGCTTGTCGCATGCTATTATAAGTAAAATACTCTACGACAAGCCCTTTATAAGATCGTTATTAGTAGATAATTACTAATAATATTGAATTATAAGATCACTTTGCTAGTTGGGTATGGAGTGGAAATGAGATAAGACTTATTTAAATTTAGATACATACCAATTTAAGACAATACATGTTTGTCTTAAAGACAAGAACAATAAAATTGTTCACCACTCTGTGTGTGTCTGTTGCGGGAACCGAACCCCACGATTTACGAAGTGCAAAGCAGGTCACTAGGTACACTAGGTGCGCTAAATCAGTCAAACAAAAATGAAAAGACTATTTTTTCTCGCATAGTCTAAATAATTTCTAATTTTACAACTAATAAAATCGCAGATTCAAGAACATGGAAATCATATATACTCTAAGATGGAATTATATATACTACTGCCCATCTCACCCTCCGATACGCCACGGGATGAGATGGGATGGTGCACTTCTAGGGCTACATAATAGGCCACCAAGTATAATACCTACTGGTAGGTAGGTATTACCAAGTTATTAATTATCTATGTAGGTAGCGTACTTACAAACAGAATAAAGTACGTTATTGATGTATGTAATTATATGTAAGTAGGTACATTTTATAGGTGTAGGGAGCCAGTTTATTTGTAAAAATCACCTATAAATAAATAGTAAAATAGAATTAGACGCTTAGTATAAAGGGTTATAGTATAAAGTACATACCTAAGTGGAATGAGACATTTCCTAAAGCAAAAGTGATAAAAAAATAATAAAGAACCTACACCTAACAAAAATAAATGAAATCCCATCAAAAACATAAATGTGAAAGGCTGCCAAGTTCGATACTATGGGAATGCTTCGCCTATAAAAGAAGTGAGATCTGAATAAGTACCAAGTTCCATAAAAATACCTCAAATCATAAATAGTTATAGGAATGCACACTTGATTTCCAGCAGTTTTTAAGGTACATTTTGAATAAGTATCACGTTACATAGAAATACCTAAAATTATAATAGTCAGAGAAACGCACACCGGTTTTTTTAGCAGTTTCCTGATAACATTTATTATTTTCAGTACTTTTTAATGATGTAACTTGGCAAGTTTTAATAGAAAATTATATACTTGACACATTGCAGTCCAAAGGTGTCGATTCATTGCATTGAAAAGGTGTGTGGTGTGTGATAACTTGCATGGGATACACATTTACACTAGAATGTTTACACGAGGATAGTGCAGTAGAACAAAGTCTTTATCGTACGCAGGGGCAGGCCAGCGTCCTTTTTTATTATTCATCCAGCCTTCATATCGCACAAAGACTACACAGAATCGCTTAAAGTCACAACTCTCGTAAATTATCGGAATTGAGGTATTATTTACGAATTTTTACCTTTGTCGGGTTTCTTTGCTTCGAAAGTTTTCCGGTTTTCGCAATCACAAAGTGCGGTACAATTTATTAATGGTTTCGGTTAGGAATTCAATATCTGGAACGCTCGCTTTTTTCCTTGCAAAATTTTGTGGTTACATTTTTGCGCTAATTAGACGGTGAAGCGTACTCTACATCAATTCTGCTATAAAAAACGCTGTAAACACATAGTATGTTCTGCAAGAATTGTTTATATTATAATTATAAACCACAGGCTTAAATTACTATAAATGTATTATTTACGATTCTAGTAATTCAGGCCCAATAAACAGTTATGTAATACAGCAGCAGTAATATTTTCTCACAGCATTATAACGTGCTAAGAAAAATCTAGATTATAGATCTTATTAAATTGAGCTCAAGGAATCTCTTGGATGGTAAATTTATATCAAAGCACAAATATTCTGTGAAAGATGGCTCTTTAAATCGATGTGACAGCGGAGCTGATAGAACTGACAGGATTTCCCAAGAGGTCAGCAAACAACAACAGGTAAAATAATCTAAATATACAAAACAATCGTATTACCTAGAAAGTGACTGATAAAGCACACCCAAAGGTTTACCGTTGAAGGTATACCTTCCGATTTGAAACGTATATTCTTCAATTAGTTTGGAGCGGTACTAAGAAATAATTTTTGGATAGTAACCCCAACGGGATTTAAAAGTTTTTAACAACGCGGACGAAGACGCGGGCGGAGGCTGGCTTTAAGATAAGCAATTATCGAAACTGACAAAAGTCGATATGATGGCATTTAGAATTAAGAGGCTGACAACACCCGATGACCTTCAAATTGACTTTACTCAAACAGTGTTTCAGCTATAACTACTTGTTTTGAGAAAGTAAAAAAAATGTATGTTAGTATTCGTTATATTTAGAAGAACTTCGTTGCGTCCGATACACGATTGGACGAAATCGGCTCGATAGAAAATAATTCCAAAGTTACATCTTAAAATTAGCTTTAAACAGTTGTATGTCTTTAGTTTCTTAACTGTAACTAAGGACAAAATTCCACCACACAAATACTAAAAACTTCGTTGCCTTATATTTCTCAATTAATGCGTCGTATTTTTTTAATTCATTATTTTGTAAAATTTGCAATGAGCTCCCATACTAATCGTAACAGTGTTTCTCTTTCACTTGCGCTGAATAAGATAGGGAGGGAATTTAGCTGTTGTCAGCCCCTTAACTTGTTTCCTGGCAATATATATCTAACAACGAAGGCCACTAAAATATTCGACACACTCTTATGACTACAAATAAGTATATTTTAGATATTTTCTGCTTTGCGTTGTGCAAGATTTACAGGTGACAGTACTGTTCTGATCGAACGATCAATAAAGGGACAGATTAAACCTGATCAAACCAATAGCTCTGTTTCACGTTTTCCAACAGACAACAATGCCCGTAGTTAAAGTTGAAAAACAGATTACCCACGATGATTGAATCGACTCGGAATTGCTTCATGAATTTTAATGGAACTTACCAGTGCTGCGAATTAGGAGATCGTCATCCTGACAATTTGTTGGCACTGAGAATTACGTTTTGAGGCGTGCCTCTGGCATCTTAATGTGATTCAGACAGACAACAAAATGAGCTTGACACGAACACCTCACCTATTCATGTAATTGTGTAGGAGAGATGCACACCTCAACTTAAAACTGTATGTCATACACTGATTAGGAAAGGCTTCTGGATTTTAAATATAAAGGCAAAGTTAAACGGTTTTACAGTAGTCAGTCACTTAAATCCGCCATGACATGTTCTAAGACTTCTTTGAAAGGAACAATTTTTTGGCAAAACTGTTTTCTCCATAATATCAAAACCTTAAAGGGTGATAAAAATTAATCAAAGCACATAAATGTGTAATATTGGATTGTTCCGTAAATAGATTACACCTACGTCTTTTATTTTATAGCACGTGTACGGCCCATCAGATTTCTTAGAAATTTTGGAGGAAAACTTGTTTTTGTATGCCAGCAGTTACTTACCTCAACAGTCTTAGCATTGATTGGTGGACCTTATGTCTTTACGGATAAGGTTTAATTCAGTTAACAGAGGTCGATGGTATGAAATAAGGAAGTATAGCTCGGAAAAACATGAAACGATAAACTGAATGGACGGTTTTAAGTAAAGATGACATTTATTTTCCTTTCAATGGATCCCTGTAGTTGTGTTGGTTCTATTGTACAATGTTCCAAAATAAGTACACCGTTTTTAAGCGTACCTTTTTATTTAGTACCCCGGTTTCTTTTATTTATTCAATGATTATATATTACTATTAGCTTTTGCCCGCGGCTTCGCTCGCGTTAAATTCGGGGTAACACGGTTCCCCTTTACTGATTTAAAACACAGAAGAGAACTCGAAACAGAATGTTATTTTAATACGCTACTGTAGACGATATTATTTTATAGCTTATGCACGATTTTTTTGTTAGTCACATACCATAGTCCGCATACCAATTTTTAGCTTTCTACCTTGAAATTTGCGGAATGCTCCATACAAACTTCCATCCCCCATTTTAGGGAAGTGGGGGGTTAGAAAGAGACAAAAAGTAGCCTATGTCACTCTCCACCCCTTCAACTATCTCCACTTAAAAAAATCACGTCATTTCGTCGCCCCGTTTTGCCGTGAAAGACGGACAAACAAATACACACATACACTTTCCCATTTATAATATTAGTATGGATTTGCTCGTCCTGCCTAAGCGACTTTAAAACAAGATCTTAAGGACTCTTTTTTTGTTATTTTTATTTTGGAGGAATAGAACTCTATGCTTTGTAGGGCTATTGGACTAAGAGCTGGGCTACGTCAGATATATGACACAATAATGAGATCAATGAAACCTGTCTTGTTAGATTGCTTTACCATCCTTATTAGCTGTCAGGATCTAGTTCCTGACAGCTTTTAAGAGGTCAGAGTGTCAGACCAACAAAAATTTTCTGTTGGAAAAATGTAATATCAAAATTAGGGCAGGGCTTATATTTTAACACTAGAACACAAAACATAGTGTATTATTGCGGAAACAAAAACAGTAGGCGACTAACTCTAAATTGCATTATACATCATTTGGCACTACTTTCCCCCCAACAGAAACTTGTGGCTATGATTAATTACATAATTTTCCATAATCTTGCATCAATCCCAGTACTCTAAGATTTGTTCAAGTTATTTGCATTCTTTGACCTCCACCATTTTATAGCTGCCATTTCTCCGATTCGAGAAACAAGCATAGCATAGCAAACTAACTAGAAAGGCTTCGTTGCTCCCATTATTGTGTCATACCTGACGTGGCCAACTCCGTCTATATGGTCATTATAACATCTCAACCGATAAGCTACTCATGCCGCTGACTGTACAGCATGTTAGTATTACGAGTATGTTTAGTTAGCCGGCAGAAGAACACAATCCCGTACATCAAACGGCCCACGTGGCAGATCGTAAACGTTTACTGTGGCGCTTCGCAGCTGCTTTATACTCTCGTATTATTTCTTTGGACGTGATGTTCTGATGTTCACCGAACCAGTATGCGAGGAATACTAATCACGTCTTCAATCGAGACATACTTAGAGAATAGTCAAGTAGTACCTCATAGAGATTTAGACATTTTATATTATCTTTTACTTCTTTTATACTGCACTCTTCCGCTGCAGTACCTAACAAGTTATAATAATTAGAAGACTTATTGCTAGTAGTCGATTTTAATGTCTGACATGACACTTTCTAACAAACACGTATTTAAAAAACAGTTTCCAAGATTCCAGCGTATATGACCTGGAAGGGCTGGACCGTAAGTACGAGTAGGTTGTTGTTATACCACAGAAGTTTGCGTTTAATGTGCGCTATCAAATGTTTACCGTCTACTGTATAATATAAACGGCATATGAGACTATGAGACCCTCCGTTTATATGGGGGTTTCGTGGTTAACGCTATAGCTGTGAACACAGCAAACCTAAAGAAGGCGGGGGAATTGTATTTAAGAATGGGAGAACAGAGAGTAGAGTACATATTGGAATCTAAAACGGACATCACTTTTGAAATCTACGTCTCAGCGAAACACATTCGTTTTTCAAATATCACGAAGACTTTAATTAAAAAACTTTGTGAATACGAAACAAACATCCTTTTCATAATAAATACTACTTTAACCCTGAAATCGGCTACCGGGGAATGTGACAAAAAAGTGCAACGCTACCATCTTGGCAATCTTGGTGGCATCTAGGTCCATAACGGACATAGACAGAGCCGCGGGCTCTTTAAGTAATTGTGAAGAAGCTGTTAGATAACAGCGTATACGAGCTGGAATGTAAGTGGGTTGTCGGACCGCAGGCGCTTGTGAGTTGTGTTTAATGTGCGCTATCAAATGTTTATTGTCTACCGTATAAACTGCATATGATTCCCGCTGTTATGGGGTTTGGCGGTTAACGCTAACGCTGCCAAGTCGCTAGGTTGATTGTATTTTGAAGGAGACATGTGATCTACAATTTTCTATGTTGCCGTTTTGAACTGACAAATTGGTTTGCTAGTTTGTAATTTTTACAAACGCATTATTTGGATATTCCGCTTTCAATTAAAAGGTACCGGCGCTATTACCTTCGACTACTAATAAACTTTATTTACACTGGGTAGTAAGTACCTTTTAATTTAAAAAAGTCACATATTAAAATGTTAATATTGCGATTATGGTGTGGAATCTTACTTAAGTTACACACAGTTAAAATTGACGTAATGAAAGTGTCTAGTGTGTAACTGTCGACTGGCACTTTTGGTAGTCAGCAACTCGCTTTTAGCTTTGAGCTAGTCGTTTCGTGCAAATAAGCTTGCAAATATTTAAAGAGCGGCACTTTCAATGGTTTATTGTGCTCTAAATAACACTTGAATCCTTTTACAATAGAGCCCATTTTGCTCTGCCAGGGGACAGAAATAAACTCTTCATGAAATTCGCTTAATTATTTGTTTTTGTGACCACGTGCCGAGTTGGATAACCACAGTAAATAATGTAAATTGAAAGTTATTAGCGCATTTTCAACAGTTAGTACTCGGTCCGTCTAGCAACAGTGCCTCTAGGATTCATTAGTTTCATTACATCTTTTGTTTTATAACGAAATAACTTCAACACACTCGTTAACCACTTAAATACTTGAAAAAATACTAAAGAAAACAAGACCTTATAATCTATCACCCTACAAAAAGGGTCGAAGGTCTCCACCGCACAACGTTAATCTCTAAGAGTAAACTTTAAACATTTAATCGTTATTTGTCTTCAGAGTCAAGTATGACTCTGAAGATTGTCCTAAGTAATATACAGAGGCCAATATCCTTAAAAAATTGATGTTCAGTCTAGATACGTTAGTGAAAACAGTTGTCAATAATGGCGATCATCACCGAGCGCCCTATAAGGTGCCTCCACAATGCAGATAGCGTGTGCTGCAGCAACCTTGGCGGCGCCTTGACGCCGACCACCTGGCGCCATCGCCAGCTGCCTTTACTTATAGCCAGTTGTTAGACCCCGGGCTTTATTTGTTACAACTCTACTCAGTTTTACTAGTCATTTAGCGTGCCTCAAAGAGCTCTTTTATCAAAACTGCGTCAAAAACGGTTTTTCGATATTAATAACCTTTGTTATGTTCCGGTTATCCAGGCTATGGTATCGTTACCGATATACACAATGCGTTTGAACAGCTATAGTGGAGCTGTCAACCACGTATTGTCAAATCACCCCCGTATCTATTTCTTTCTCAACCATTTTTAAACTGCACAATGTAGGCCAAATAAACGGCCAACATAAGTTCTTATTATGCCTCTACAAATCACAATGTGTCAGATTTTTATGAGGCCTGCCTTGTGTTACTTATATTTATATATTATTGCAGGTGACTTCAAACCTTATTAACTCTTGACTATGACAAATCAATACTAATGACCCAGTTACCCACCCAACAAATTTAATAGCAGTCTGTTAACTTCATCAAATGACTAGGTTAAGCTCTCCCCCGGCTTTATAGGGGACCGAACAGTCCCCGGGCGTGAGTGGCCTCTGGAAACGTTATAGTGGACAAGACTGCTAATTGGACATGAATTATTAGTAGGGAAAGCCAGTACGAGGTGCGGTGCGTTTGAATACGTACTTATATGCTTCGGATTGATCGATTTCAGTCAGAAGCAGCAGTAAGATCACTGTTATGCGCTGCAAAACTAGTGTTTTCGATACGGAAACATATATTTATAACACTTCGCAACTTATGTTCGTTTTGTATAAATAATCGAACGACCGGAGCCTAAGTGAAGCAAGTTCTTTTAAACAACTTCTGGCTACTGGGACGTCTCGGCATTTCGATGGCTTTTTGATTTTGGGAGTTTGTGCCGCGATAACTTTAGTAACGCTTTTCTGATCTTCATGAAATTTGTTGGGGTTGTAGCAGAGACCCATATAATTTGAGAGTTCGTATATGAGCAGGATCGACCTAGGGGTCATGGAGCTAGAAGGCGCGAAAAAATCATCATAAGGGTCTTGTTATATTGGTCATCTTTTGCAAAGAAATCGCGAGTTCTGAGTACGAGGCGGACAACTAGTTAACTACATTGAAAATATATGTTATGGAGTGTAATCAAACTAATACTGATGTCCAAACTTATACATATTAACCGACCCAACAATGTACCCTTGTCAGAACCTTAGCAATGTAATTAAAATGTCCTTAAAATTTCTAGGCAATTTCATCCTGTACTAAGGTAGAATTTATAATTGTACGGAGTGACTTGACAAGTCAACAAACACAAATGTTGCCGCAATTCGGCCAGTGCTGTTCTTATCGATATTTTTATTTAATAAGAGCTCTACAAACGCCGCGACTTATTGGTTGCGATATTGTCGCTGCAACTTGATTAAGGCTTAAAGGCTGAAGAATGCTGCAACATGATGTGGAAAATACGTTACTTTTACGGAATGACTATTACTTGTTGATAAAACTATGCGGTACGCGACAAATTGAAGTCAATTTATAACTTCTGTACATCGTATTATTGGAGACAATAATAATTTCTAAAGGCGGCTACTCATACACCTGCCGTACGGTTAATACCGGGCGCATGGCTTAGAGAATTCAACCAACCGGAGCGGCCATGTCTGTCATTTTCTATACAAAAAGTCTGCTTATTTTTGCGGGGGAGGCGAACGTCAAATGTATGGCTATTCGTACGTAACGTACAAATAGCCACGTCAGATAAACGTCAGTCCGTACAATAAATATGACCACTGGTTATATTTATTGACCATTGTTTTCGGCAGGGGGGAAAGCCAATGGCCGCTCTGGTTAGTTAAATTCTCCAAGCGCAGCACAGTGGTCGGGCCAATATTGGGATTTCTCTACACACATGCCTGCCGTTCAGTTTGTGAGTGAATACCTTGCTGAATGCACGTCTCTAAAATGGCGCCAGAGGTAGCTTAGAGTGAGGAATAGGACATAGGATACTTAACTACTTTTTATCCCGAAAAAATAACCTTTTTAGAGGGCCACACGATAACCGAATTCTATGCGGACGAATAATTATCCAAGTATCTTTTCTTCTATTTTAGAAGTAGTTAAGTAGGTATTTTTGAGAAATATCGTCTTCTGACTGTTCGTAAATATCGTTACGTTTTGTTGTTATTACTCATATAAGTGTTGAATTCAATTATTAAGTGATGTTGCCTCAGATTACGGATTCCTTTGGACGTGCAAGAATTAGAACCAGAACAATGTTCATCCAAAATGTCGCCTGTATAATAAAGAGCTCAAATTTACAGAAACTATTTGTAGTCCGCCTCGAACTGAGAACTCGCGATTTCCTTGTAAATGCATTGACCAATATACCAAGACTCTTATGATGATTGTTTTGCGCCTTCTAGCTCCATAACCCATGGATCGATCCTGCTTATATACGAACTCTCAAATTATATTGATTTCTGCTATAACCCCAACAAATTTCATAAAGATTAGAAAAAACGTTACTACAGTTACCGCAGAACAACTATTCAAAAAGCCATCGAAATGCAGCGATGTCCAGGTAGCCAGCTGACAGTTTCGTTTCCGTTTCATCCGAAGCTGTCTATAACTTCACTTCGCTTAGGCTCCGCTCGTTCGACGAGATAGAAAAATATATGATATGTTGTATAACATAACTATACGATTTATTAGCGACAACGTATTTCAAAACTTTTGTCTGATTTGAATATTGCAGCATTTCAGGCTGTGACATGATAATTTAATTTCCTAACGTTTATGGATCCTTTAAATGGAATCGTATTGGTAGTGTTTAGTACAACATTACACTTTTCGATACTTTTTATCGACATATACCCATGACTATTTTATTTTTGCTATTCCAGGCAACATTTTAACTGTCAGTCATGTGTCAAGTCACTTTTTATAATTAGAAATTCAACTGTAGTAAGCCTCGTAGCTCAAGTACCATTAGTAAGATTAATACAGACATTAATTTCGGTTTCTAGTAAAACTTTAGTAAATTTAGATGTAAAAGTTCGTTAAACAGTCTACAGAAAAAGGGCTCACTTTGTCGATATGGGGATATTAGTACTTCCTTAAACTATACACAATATATTTACGCTGTCTATTAGTGAATGAATGAAGTGTCCTTGTAAATCGACAAAGTGGACCCTTCACTAAACTCTTCCACAAATACTTATTTTAGTTTTAAAACAAAAATAACGCAGCCAATATAAAATAACCACGGAGTGGGTGCCTCAAGATGGGCAAGGAGAAGGCATTCCCAGGCCGAGGTGGGGTGACCTAGACGCACGTGTCTCAACGACTGGCCGGACATTGCCCAGGACCCAATACCGAGACGGATGAAAATCGAGGGGGTATTCATTGTAATACCTACAGTAGAGTTCTCCAATATATACACGATTAAATGTACAAACAATATATGAACACAACCTTATTTGTATAGGTTTAAGAGAGATTATCAAACTACAATTATTAATCCAAAATGTCTGATATGTTTTTTTATTATTATTTGAAAGTTAAGAGTTTGTGCTGTTGTCATTATATCAAGATCTGGTGATCACGGGAACAGAAATTGAGAGAACTCTTTAAACGGTAAAGACACACCTGCAGCGACTTGGGTAATCATACTAATCATTTAAAATATTGGGGTTACAGCATTCAAAGGGTTACAAGTATAAATAAACAATCATTTCTGTAATGTCAAGTATAATTTATGTAAATAACATAATTACCATCACATAACCTGTACAATTGACATCCACTTCAACAAATACATTCATAATATTCATTAACACATATTGGATACTAACCGTACAACTAATGACGCACTTCATGCAAGTCTAAATAGTAGTTCAACGTAAGTCATATGTTACATAATTAAATACCTACATTAGGTATAATGCATTATGTTATACTCTCGTGTTTAATTGTTGTTGTTTCAGGCTGATATTAACGACATGGAACAGATGTAGCGTTCATGTTATGTTATCTAGCTTTTCGGTTAGACTTTAGAGATAAACTTAGTACACTCATACTATTCATAGTCCATTCCATGCGCTTTTAACCCTTTGACCGTCAAGCATGGGACGGAAAAATCGTGCCACTGACGACGCAAGCGCACTCGGTTATATTTTGTGCGCGTGTTTTGATGTCTTTGGCGGTCAAAGGGTTAAAGAATATAAATATTTAAAAAACCGGCCAAGTGCGAGTCGGACTCGCGCACCGAGGGTTCCGTACAAACCTGTAGGTATATAGGGGTAATAACTTTAAAATTATTAAAAATATTTTTATTATATGATGTAACTAAAAATTTACGATTTTCGCAATTTTTCCTTTATCTGTCCTATAAGACGTTACTTCGTACCAGATTTCAAGATTCTGAGTTCACGGGAAGTACCCTGTAGGTTTTGATTATCTTGCGAGTTTCGAAAATTTGCAGCATAAACGGCTGTATCTTTTGATTGCGTTGGCTTAGAAGTTTGTTTTTTCACAGCTCCAAGGGACAGTAGACCTGAGTATTTGATATAAATTTCAGCTTGATACCTCAACGCGTTCCTGAGAAAAAGGGTCTTGACAGACAGACGGACGGACGGACGGACAACAAAGTGATCCTATAAGGGTTCCGTTTTTTCCTTTCGAGGTACGGAACCCTAAAAAACACGTGACTCGGTCGTCGTAATCAGTTCCATAGATACAAAGGGTTTTACCTCATTGGCCAAATAATAAAGTGAGGTTCAGTTTATTACCATGAAATAAAATGAGCAAAAACAAAGATCCGGACGAATTGAGAACCTCCTCCTTCGAAATCTTGTCGTATCAAGTCTGTTGAAAAGCATGCATATGGACTGAAATTGAACTAATGGTTTATGTGATTCCTAAATTGGTAACTCTTAAAAAGAAAGACCTGCACTTTGTCCGCCGACAAGAAAGACACTGACGACATTCGTATTTTCTACATCAAAAATAACATTGCGAAAACTTCAAACGTTGGGTTAAGTTTTAACGCGTGTTAAAAAACGTGCTGTTTTGACGTATCTGTACACTTTATTTTCGTAATGATAATGACGGCCAAACAGTATTTTTAGTGCGTATTTTTAACAATTTTAACGTGTAAGAAAACTATTGACAGACGATTTTTAAAGTTAATGTTTAGGTATTACTGTTTTGGGCAAACTCACTTTTGTCTAAGGATAAAATGTATTATAAAATATAAAGCCTTTTTAAATGCATAAAATATATCGTTATTTAAAACAGTACACGCGGCACAATATACGCCATGTTTATTTACCCGATCAGTCTCCATTATTCAGAATTGACAGCGCGTGTTGGGCGTGATGAATGGCGCGGAAGCGATGTTTTCCTCTCGTTCGCACTTGACACCCGGTGACAGCCCGATATTACCCCTGTACGACTGTTATCAAAATTACTTCGCATTTTCCCTTGCTCCATCTACACCCTGTCCAATAAGTTCGAATACACATATTTTTGCGTTGACCCTGAAGGCATACAGGCTGCAGGCCATCCATTTATTATATTAATCTAAAGAATAAGTTAACTTGAACATAATGTAATAGTAAAAAACGCCGAGGACTTGAAATTTGTCTTCACTCTTCAATGAAGTACTTTCGATTAACAATTTAGTACAAAATTTCGTAATGGCGACTGCAAAGGTGTTTTTTCAAGGCGGTAAAACTTTTGGAATCAAACGCAATCTCGTTTACACAACAATGAGAAGGTCTTAAAATAGCTCCTCTTTGGAAGACAGGAAAAAATCTGGTCAACTACGCAGCTAGAACCATTAAAATACTAAATATCGTGAGAGTGCGAGTTTAGAGGACAAAAGCCGCTTTATCCAAAAATCAACTGCCGATCTGAAAATTTTGAGGAGATCCTTACGTGGTATTTTGGAGGTGGATCCTGGATATCATAGCTACAATAAACGTGAAGTTCATCGTTTTTCCATAGCAATCGAGAAAATTAGAGTACATAATCCAACTCAATACATTCCTGGCACGCAGGAAGGAGTTGATTTTCTGACGAGAAACTCATTGAATTAAAATAGCCTTACAATGCTCAAAACGGTCATTTGTGAGCAGCAAGTATAAAAAACAGCCTAAACCATGAGGTTAATGTTCCCAGACTCCAGAGGGAACTATTGGTGGTAGTGTGGGGTTCAGTTAAATATGTGGGGCCAAATTTCGTTATATTTACCGATAAAGTCGCACATTAATAATGAAAATTATAAATCAGAGGTTTTCGTCGAAAAACGCTCCTGAAAATTTGAAAACTGTGTTCCGGAATAAAAAATAAATTATTTTCTCCCAAAATTGTGCTCAAAACAGTCCAAACGTTGTTCAAGCTTTGAGAAAAGCTAATTTCGATGATTATATTGCCGAAAGTAAACGGCCACTCCATTCTCCAGATTTGCGTTTATTACATTGATTTGGTATGTTTTTACATGCCTTGTAGGCACTTGTAGGTCACATTATTATAAAATAGCAAATATGGACAGTGAAAAAAAAGATATCGAGCATATTTGGGACGAAATAACCTTGAAAGCGGTGCGTGCCGCTTGAGATTGAGTTGAAAAATGTAGTCAGCTAGTAAAATAGGTAAGAGGTGGAGTTAGTCCAAAATATTTGCAGCATATTTTGTATATTAGTATAGCTTTAATAAAATACAGATTTCACTACAATAACTATTCGTACAAAAAAGTTATAAGACCTCCAAAGTGTATTCGAACTTTTTGGACACGGTGTACATGTCTTTACATATTGTCTTGATAAGGTTCGCGCACCGCGTCGCGTGGGTCCCCCAAGAGTTGCATTTAATATTAAAAATATGAAATAGCAAATGAGAATAAAAACTCTAAACATATAAAAGAAGAAGTCCTGATCTACCATCAACGCACAGCCGAAACTACTGGAACTAGAAACTTCAAATTTGGTCCAGAGCTTACTTTTATGGCGTATGCAGGGGATAAGACGGGATTTTTAGAAATTCCACCCCTAAGGGGATCAAATAGGGGTGCAAACTTTGTATGGGAGAATTTGTTTTTTGAGCTGAAAACTTAAACATTCGTAAAAAGGTTACGAACTTAAATCCAAAGAAAGTGTTTTCAGCGTTTTGCAAAATTCTAACCCTAAGGGGGTAAAATAGGGGTGCAAAGTTTGTATGGGAGAAATTTTTATTTTGTGTTAGACACTTTAAACTTTGTGTTTTTTGAAAAATTCCACGGCGATCTTTCCGTATTCCAACACTTATTCACTTATTAGGTTCACTACTCCCCAGTAGATGGCGTTACTGGTCTCATCATAAATATGTTTTTGCCGTTGATTGTATTCCATTAAGTAGAGAAAATGAACGTATTTAAAACATTTACATTTAGATTACATATTTACCATGTAGGATGTTAATTATTTTTCATCTTTCGGTATTAGTAATATTAATATTTGTTTATACCTATAATAATAATATTTATATAATAATAATAATAATATTTGTTTGTTGAAATAGATTTTTTTACCATACATTGTTAGAAAAATGTTTTCCGTCCACGTCGATTTCTTTGTAAGCTGCTGGAATTTTACAAGATTCAACCTCAGTAATATATTAATTATGTACCATCGGGTTCATAATTGCATACCCAATTTATGAATGAATTCATTGCTAAATTGGGTATGCAATTATGAACGCGATAGTACATAGATTTTTTCCGTGTTCCGATACTTTTTCATTTATTAGGTACACTACTCCACATTAGACCACCTAAACCTTGTTGTTACCTCTACCTAAATTTATCTAATTGTAAAATTTGTGCTTGTAACTGTATGAGGTGTGCAATAAAGAGTATTTATTATTACATAGGCTGCTATTTATATATCCGGAAACCGGGATTACAATCTTCTTAAATAGCATATTTGACCTCCATGGTAAAATTTGAACTTTTTTAAGTACTGGCCGGTATATTTTTTCTTTCTTATTAACGCTCGTGTTTTGTTTTTGACGGGTTTTAAATGTCATCTCGCAGCAAGAATGGAACTCACTCGTGAAAATATTCGTGCTATGATTTATTATGATTTTCGGCGTGGTTTAACGCAACAACAGTGCATAGATCAACTAACTTCAACTTTTGGTGATGAAGCCCCATCTAAAACTACTGTGTATCACTGGTTAGTGAGTTCAATCGTGGACGTAGTATGCTTACGGACGAAGTTAAGGCAGGTCGCCCGAAATCGGTCGTTGTACAACAAAATATCGAGGCTGTGCGAAAACTTATAATGGACGACCGACATGTTACGTACCGCGAGATAGAGGCGACTCTGGGTATTTCTATGACCAGCATTAATAGCATATTACATAATTATTTGGCTGTAAAAAAAATTTGTTCGCGTTGGATACCCCACAACTTAACAAAAGAGCAAAAAGATGCTCGCGTCGAATGGTGCAATAAAATGTTAAAAAAATATAACCGTGGTGACTCAAAAGCCGTTTATAACATCTATACAGGTGACAAATCCTGGATCTATGCATACGATCCCGAAACGAAGCAACAATCAACGGTATGGGTGTTTCAAAATGAGCCGAACCCTACGAAAGTTACTCGTGCAAAAAGTACATTGAAACAAATGGTGGCCTGCTTCTTCGGTATTAATGGCCATGTAGCTACAGTGCCACTAGAAAACCGTAGAACGGTTAATTCAGAGTGGTACACGACCATTTGCTTACCGGAAGTATTTATTTGAACAAATTCGTAAAACTAACCAGCGACGAAGAATCATTGTTCATCATGACAATGCCAGCTGTCATACGTCACGCGAAACAACTCTATTTTTGGAGGGTCAAAATGTGGAATTAACGGGTCATCCGCCGTACAGCCCTGACTTGGCACCCAACGATTTTTATTTATTTCCAAATATAAAGAATAAATTACGCGGTCAACGATTTTCGACCGCTGAAGATGCTGTCGACGTATTCAAACAACACGTTATGGAGGTACCTCAGGCGGAGTGGCAGAAGTGCTTTAAAAATTGGTTCCCGCGAATGCAAAAGTGCATAGATCATCAAGGGGAATACTTTGAAGAACAATAAAACCATTTTCAGCCGTGTACGTTTGTTTGTTTTTTTGTTTCCGGATATATAAGTAGCAACCCTCGTATTATTATTATTATTAGATGGCGTTAGAGGTTCTGCTGAAATTCAAAAATTATAGCCGTACCTTTTGACTTTTGCTGTAGTCGGGTAAAAAGGTGTATTTACTAAATTAAATAAGACCCGTTTATCCTGAACTACTTTATAAGCAGACAACAAAACAAATAAAAACAAATCCACCAATAGATGGCGCTGTGCCATGAAGATAAATGGCGCTATTAAGATTTTTTCTGAGTTAGTTGGGTTAAAAAGAAATTATTCTAAATGCGTCTTTCGTCTTTCTGAATTTGGTGCAGGGACTGCATAACCGAAGAATACCGGTATATTTTATAACCGATATGACGTCATATCGGTTTTCAAATAGCGGTTTCGGTAGCGGAACCTTTATATTTCGCTGTCCAAATATAACGGTAATCTTTATTTTTTCCGGTACCTTAACCGATTTTTAAAGGTTACCGATATTTCGATTTTGGCGTCGTTGCCAAACCGCCGGCGCTGCCGTTTTGTCTTTCCGCTTATTTTTTTCGGTAACCGTTATTATACCGGTTTCGAACCGGTATTTTAAAGGTTTCGATTACCTTTAAATCGATTACTGGTAACCGATATTTCAAAACGGTTACGGTACCGTTATGTTGGCGCGGCGCGCGTAACCTTTACACCATTACGGTATCGTAATGGAATACCGGTTTCATACCGGTAAAACCGTAACCGAAATCAGTCCCTGATTTGGTGTCGTTTGAGTCTTGAGTCATCTGTTAGGTTGTTTCTAAAAATAAATATTGATTGGTTGTTCTGTCTGGTCTGGTCTTAAAATTTAATGAAAAAATACGAAATATTAAAATACATACAGCAAAAAAAATTATTATAAGCAAAGTATCTATCTTAATAGTAGTTTATGTAACTGTTACGTAATAAGGCCTAATTACGCACAGTTGCATACACTGCTTTATCTACACTCATATTATTTATACTAAATGCCGTGTTCGGAAACCATAGAATGGCCGCCATTGCCCTGCCATGGCCAACTCGATTGTGCCGGCGGTCGGGAGGGAGCGTGCCGGCGGTCGGGAGGGAGCGTGTTGGCGACCGCGCGGGCGCGTGCACGTGTATATTATGTTATCAAAACTCATAACGTATCAATATTTGAGCATGTAAAGTTAAAATTACGTTACTGTCACAGATAAAAATCTTATCATAGTAAAATCGGTTGTGGTAATGCTATAGCGCAATAATTGGAGCATTTGCCTTACAAAAGGTGGAGTAGAAAATGTTTTAATGGTTATTGGTAGGCTATAGGGTGGTTATTAAAATACTAGATTTGAGACCTTGAGGGCGGGGTGCGTTGGCCGCCATCTTGGTTTAAACGTGCCATAAGTCCGTTTTTGAACCTTGGCGCTTAAACGGTTATCAGTATGCCTAAAATGTCTATGCAACGTATGAAGAACATAAAATTGTCTACAATATTTCCATACACAATACATCTCTAAGTCTTTCAGATGTAAAGATACAGGGGGTGAAAAGGTGTATATTTTCTTATATCATAAGAATTTTATTTATTAGCTTCAAAGTTTTGTGCTTCGAGATAAGGAAATGAAGTCTCTACCACAGTTTTGTCATCTTCTAATGATTCTTTTAAAAGATATTCAAAAGTTGAATTCACCCCTGGAGCGCTTATAGAGGGGGTGAAAGTAGTAAGTCTCACACACAAAATCATTGTTCTATTACTCATCATAAAAAACTACTAGGCGTTGTCAGGTATAGCTATGGATCAATTAGGGTATAATTAATTTAGATTTGACAAAAAACATATATGCTTTCATACAAAAAAAAAAAATTTAAAGAAAGTGCTTGAAAATATTTTTCTTTTTTTAAACTTCATATAACTGTCAAGTTATTATTAAAATATCGTATAGGCTTTAGCATTTTTTACATAATGCTTGAACAGTTGACTTTATGACAAAAATGTCTACGAGAAGTATAAAGACAATGAGTATGAGTAATTTTTTCCTTTCTGTAACTTTGTATCTTCTAAGACGTACAGAATAAATACAAATACAAAAAAAATAGAGTCTTTATAATTTTCGTAGACATTTTTGTCATAAAGAGAGCTGTTCAGGCATTATGTAAAAAATGCTAAACCTATACGATATTTTAATAATTAGTTGACAGTTATAAGAAGTTTAAAAAAAAAAATTCAAGCACTTTCTTAAAAAAAATTTTTTTTTTCTATGAAAGCGTATATGTTTTTTGTCAAATCTAAATTAATTATACTCGAATTGATCGATTGCTAGACCTGACAACGCCTAGTAGTATTTTATGATGAGTAATAGAACATTGATTTTGTGTGTGAGACTTACTACTTTCACCCCCTCTATAAGCGCTCCAGGGGTGAATTCTACTTTTGAATATCTTTTAAAAGAATCATTAGAATATGACAAAACTGTGGTAGAGACTTCATTTCCTTATCTCGAAGCACAAAACTTTGAAGCTAATAAATAAAATTCTTATGATATAAGAAAATATACACTTTTTCACCCCCTGTATCTTTATATCTGTAAGACTTACAGATGTATTGTGTATGGAAATATTGTAGACAATTTTATCTTCTTCATACGTTCCATAGAAATTTTAGGCATACTGATAACCGTTTAAGCGCCAAGGTTCAAAAACGGACTTTTGGCACCTTTAAACCAAGATGGCGGCCGCGCTCTCCCCCCCTCAAGGTCTTAAATCTAGTATTTTAATTACCACCCTATAGCCTACCAATAACCATTAAAATATTTTCTACTCCACCTTTTGTAAGGCAATGTATGGAGATGATTCCCCAATGATTGGATTACTAGCCATTGCCTACCGTTTTTAGTACCGTTTTTTAGCCATTGCCGGCACAATCGTTTTAGAGGACTTACAATGCGAGTGTAGATAAAGTTCTTTACGATTGTCTTAGTCGAGTTGTAATTTTTAATTGCATTAGCGTAACGTTAAAAAATGATTAACTACTGAATCTATAAAGTTGTAATTTGCAGGACGTGTTAAATTTACAATGTGTACAACTAACAAGAAGCGATTTGGAATAATTCAACCCCTTGATGGGTAAAAAAGGGGTTATAAGTTTGTATGGGTGGGGTTTAAAATTTAGAGGTAGAGATTTCAAACTTCACACGTTTACTAATAATTAAAAAACAATCAAAGTAATTTCAGCGTTTTTCAAAATTCAACCTCTAACAGGGTAAAAAAGGGGTAAAAAGTTTTTATAGAGATTATTTTTTTTTTGTGAGAGACTTGAAAGAGTTGAAAGTTCGTTTGTAAGCTACTAACTTTAAAGCAAAAAAACTAATTTCAGCGTTTTTCAAAATTCCACCTCAGAGTTGTAATTTGCAGGACGGATTACATTTACAATCTGTACAACTAATAAGAAGCGATTTAGAAAAATTCAACCCCTAAGGGGGGGGGGGGATAAACGTTTGTATCGGTGGGGTTTAAAATTTAGAGTCAGAGATTTGAAACTTCGTACGTTTACTAATAATTAAAAAATATAAAAGGGGTTGCAAGTTTGTATAGAGATTTACTATTTTTTTGGATTGAGATTTACTAGGAATTATTGTTCCTATTTCTGTTCCATTTCCATGTTCCAGAGTGAACACTGACAATAGTTTGGTCATCGTATCGGCAAATAAAACCACCACAAAATAGTACACAAAGAAGTTACGCAAATAATAGGGTACATTTACGTTATTATTTGCATATTAACACTTATTGTAACTGAAACTATGTCTACGTTACTCGTTTTTTCGCCAAAATAGCTATAACTATAAATAGATTAAGAAGATGGTTCGGGGATTAACAAAAGTTAGTAAAGAAGTTACAATTGGATATGATACTCTGTATGAGGAACCGTATTATACGCGGACGAAGTCGCGGGCGGAAAGCTAGTTACATATAAAATATTGTCCTTTGTTCTTTGGCACTAGCTTAATGTACTTTCTGTGGTGGTAGTATTGCTAATAAACATCTATTTTCCGTTCAGCACAGCCGTTCGGCCACGGAAGTTAACATTCTTTGTTATAGTAATCTACTCGTATTGTTGTGTGAAGTAATGCGAAGCTCGTTATGTGAAACGAACTGTGAATAGTGCGAAAGAAAGGATAGTTTGTTGGCCGGCGATCTTGAATTGGGATGAACTTACTCGAACTTTCTTTTGTACGTATAATCTGGGCGATTTTGTTCAGTGAACTATTTGCAAATAATCTACAGAGTTATAGCTATAGTTGGCTTAGTTGGCTGTCATTACAATATGCTGATGTTTCATAAAAGATTGTTGTTGCCCGATTTTGAGTAGTAGATTTTGGCATCTGTTTGTACAGTCAGCAGCAGAAGTGATTAAGCCGACGAAGTGTTCAAAATAATCGTGATATATCCTTGTTTTCTTGACAATAAATTAATGTCAACCAAATTTAAAATATGCCGTCCGCTTAGCTTCTTTCTGTATCAGAGAGTGACATTTTTGACACGCAGTTGACAATGCGGCGGACAAGTACATAAATCATGTAATATATCGTGTCTCCGTGTAGGTATTATCAAACTCCAAGCGAACATTGCTGTTAAGTGGCTCTATTAGTTTTATCACTGGCGTCACGACAAATCGCACACCATTTGTTTAGGGTTGCCAGTGTTGCCCCACGCGTGAATGCAAGTCCAGCAACCGCGATATAACTGATATTATTCATTGGATATAATTATAATGCAATGCCCGATCCACACATTGAGCCAACGTCGGCCAAGACTATCTTAATATCACTTAATATCACGATGCGTTAGAGGGGGCAAGCGATATCCCGGTATTCGCGATCCCGTTTCGCCCTATAGCTGCGTCCCTTAGATTTGTATGTAGAGAATTTAATTAGGAATATTTTTTCATTTGTTGTTTTCTTGTAACTTCCACCGTTTGTACACCACATGTAAAAAAATACGCATTTTTAGAAATTATTTCTAATACCTATAATAAATATTCGCTGAATACAAATATCCGTATTCGTTGCATCACTACACTTGATATTTAAGTCAGTAAAATTTACTGATAAGCAAGATTGTTAACGAAAAAAGGAAACAACCCTATGGTTGTTGTTTGTTGTTATAAACGTCACTCATCTTCCTTTTTGTTTATGTCTATACCTACATAAACAATAATTTTTAAGAAAAAAAAACCGACTTCCATGGGGGTAGCCGGTGAAGCATTATTGTAGATGGTGCACTTAGATTCCATACAATGAAATAACTTGCTTAACAAACGCAGCGGAGAGGACAAATCGCCAAACCTGAACTATGCGTCGTTGAAGAGTTCCGTTCTGATCATCATCAGCAGTTCCACTTCATCAAATGTCACTCTTTTGAATGAAAATGCTTGATTTGTTGATAAAAATACAAAAGTCACTTTATGTATGCCTTTAAGATTTGAGGAATTCCCTCGATTCCTCATGGAACTCATCATCAGAACTTGAGCTTGACGAAAATTGGTCCTGACAATCTAACTTGCTTAACAAACACAGCGAAGGGGACGAATCGCCAAACGTGAACTATGCGTCGTTGAAGAGTTCCGTTCTGATCATCATCAGCAGTTCCACTTCATCAAATGTCACTCTTTTGAATGAAAATGCTTGACTTGTTGATAAAAATACAAAAATCACTATGTGTAAGCCCTTAAAATTTGAGGAGTTCCCTCGATTCTTCATGGATCCCATCATCAGAACTTGAGCTTGACGAAAATTTGTCCTGACAATTAAACTTGCTAATCAAACACAGCGAAGAGGACAAATCGCCAAACGTGAACTATGCGTCGTTGAAGAGTTCCGCTCTGATCATCATCAGCAGTTCTACTTCATCAAATGTCACTGTTTTGAATGAAAATGATGGATTCGTTGATAAAAATCACTATATGTATGCCTCTAAGATTTGAGGAGTTCCCTCGATTCCTCATGGATCCCATCATCAGAACTGCGTTTTGATAAAAACGGGACCAATCTGTATATATATACTTACAATCAAAAAAAGAATTTGCAAAATCGGTTCAGACATGACGGAGTTATGGAGTAACAAACATTCACGCCGAATTGAGAACCTCCTCTTTTGAAATCTGGAAGTCGGTTAAAAAGGAAGATGAGTGACGTTTATAGTAAACAAAACTGAAATGTGGTCCTGCACCTACATACTTGTAAAATGCCGCACACCGCTATAATGTATGTGCATCATGGGCAAAAGAGATAAACCTATATAATTAACACGGGTATGTAAGGGAGATATCCATATTTTGCGCATTGCACAAAGTTTGACTGAGAGACTCTGCCACACGACTAATTCAATATACAGCCTTGGCCAGAAGTGTTGAGCATAGCTCTTTTTTGTTTGTTTACAATTTTGATGTTAAGTATTAATTCCCTATCATAACAATGTACGATGACGTTAAATATTATATTTTATTGATATATCTAGAAAACTTCACTTAATAACACTTTCAGGTACCTACAAAATATGAAAAGTGGAGGTCCTAAAAATGCGAATTTAGGTCGGTGCGACAAATTGCAAATATTTTATGCAGTTTACTCACTTCAACAAAACATGCCTGTTCAGTTTGAATTAATTGATAAAATAACTTCAAAAAAGATAAAAAAGTCGGTCTAAACTTTCGAGTTTTGTATGAAAATCGCAAAGGTGCTTAACACTTCTGGCCAAGAAGGCCCCGGAACCTATATTTGATGGCACACAATCGAGCGCCCGGTACCATATCTCCCTTTTTGTATAAATCAATGGAAACAACAGTAGATATGTATATTTCTATTTTCTTAAATTTTTTAACCTAAGTAACTTCTAACCTCGCCAGAAAGTACCACCGCCAACACTGTTAACTGACCATTTCCAATGCCTATTGCAACGGCATATAATTTCTATCTATGGTCAGTTAAGTGTGTTGCTGTTTGTTTGTACCACGACGACTAGGAAGGATTACGGACATTATTAGGAAGTCGAAATGGTACAATTTGTATTCATCAATTCAGCATGTGTCTATGTTGCCTGGGGCATAGTTGCCTGAAAATAAATGTTGATAGATGGTAGCCCTATTACAACATGCTAATACATTGTTTAGCGGACAAGTGACGCTATTGGATAATACGCGATAACAGTATCAGTAGAGCTGTACGTATACTATATCACTTCACCGATATTATATATGTTTGGCGACAAACAGTCCATTAGGTTTCAAGCCAGAATTATTCATTGCTAATATTGTATTTGTTGCATTTAGTGTAAGTAGGATTAGGGTTGATAAATTACGTCCGGTAGAGATCATCCCTCTAAACAATTGGCGGCCGCTCTTTCGCGTTAAAAAAGCCATCAGATCCAAAGCTAAGTCCATATGCCCTGCTGAGTGCTGACTTACCGTAAATCATTCCGTCGGACCGCCTGGCCCACATAATATAATATTATACTATACATAGCACGCGAAAGGGACTATGAGCGTTGGAGGGCTTCCGCATTTGTGGTAGATAATTGCAGAAAAAATATAGGAAATCGGAATTAATAAACCAACCAACCAACTTGACCAAATTTTACAGCAAGCTTCGTCAACGCGGACGGGGCTTAGCACTCTTAGTGCTCAACCGGAGACCTACAATCTCTAAAATGATTTAAATTGCACGTAGTGAGATAAACCGCGTCAAAATTATACTTGAGCACAATATAATAATATAGACAATTTATATTAGAAATTTTCATGCAAGACTTTCATTGTTCGTGAGTGTATTATGAAATTGTATAGCAAGCTTTCAATAAAGTACCAACCTGGAGTTCTGGATACGATCTTTAAAGGTGAGCTGTGGGTGAAATGTACAGTTGCGCTAAGCGCGCGTAGGTGCTATAGAGCCTGTTTTGTTATCAAACGGGCTCGAAGGACGTTTATGCACCTCATAACCTATCCTGAAGCCTATACCCGCCGGCTCATACATAATTTGTTCTCGGGGATGTATTATATTTGTGTGAAAGCTTGTGATAAGACAACAGAATAATAGGTAGACAAAAATAAATAGGCTAAGTCGTCCCACCCAGAGTCATATATATATTTTTTTTGTTTATACAGGTACATAAGCTAAAACAAAGAAAAGAGAGTTTCTCACGAACACCCTATCTTTTTATCTTTATTGCATATTGCAAAACACATATAAACTTAATGCTAAGTATATCTCTGCCGACATCTAAATATATAAAAGAAGAAACTGACTGACTGACTGACTGACTGACATATCAACGCACAGCCCAAACCGCTGGTTCTAGAGATTCCAAATTTGGCACGTAGGTTCCTTATAAGGTCTAGGGGTGCACTAAGAAAGGATTTTTCAAAATTCACCCCCTAAGGGGGTAAATGGGGGTCCAAAGCTTGTATGGCGAATCAAGATTTGTTAGATTATTTTATTCGAAACTTCACAGGAGTATTTCTAACGATAAATGAGTAAACACGTGATTCAGGTTTTTTGAAAATTCAACCCCTAAAAGTGGCAAATGTGTATATAAGGTCTGAAAATCAACATGGGTATCGTATCCTTTTTGAGTACTTATAGTACGCGGGCGAAGCCGCGGGAAAAGGCTAGTCCTCTATATGGCCGAACAAAAATTCACAGATATTGTCGACAAAATCATATTATTATAAGTAGCAAAGACGTGTCAAATGTCAGTTTCCCATTTTTTTTCTATTTGAAGCTATCAAAATATAACGTCGAAAAGTTTTGTTACTTTTCTTCATCTTAGTGACCCGGAAAGACTTCGAAGAACAGGCATAAAAGCAAAGTATCTAACACTCTATTAATGGCTCTAATAGTGGGCGTAACGACACTCGACTGAGACTAGCTCCTACAATATTCAATTTGTTGTCGGATTATATGATTGGGGATGTCTCCCTGTCGTCGTTTTCAATTTTGAAGGCTTCGATTTATCAGGGCGGGGCTGATGAAAGGACCACTACACTGTTTAACTCCGGGATGAAAAGTTCGTTTGGAGCTAAATTAGTCCAAGTGGAAATAAGTTAAGTAATACACGTCTTAGAATCAAAATACATAAAATATCAATCGTCAATTCACAGAACACAGAGAAGGCTATTCAAGAAAATGTATCTACAGTAAGCTGCAGCATATACTTAGTATCACAAAAACAGTTGAAATAATTTACAAAATCACATGTTCTGATGGACCCTCGCAATGTCCTATGTCGCCCGGCGTACCCTACGTAACAGATTACAAACTTCAGTGTTAAATGTTAATGGAAGCGGACTTATGTCAGTACAAATACTGGTTTATTTAATACAAAACTTAGGATTACTTGCATGTTAACATCATTATTCATTGCCTTCTCGAGTTAGACAAGTCGAGGGATACGAGTAAGTTAATGTGAGACTGGAACTTTACAGGCAGTGAGACAAATGTTGCCTTTCAACTCAAACAAGTGTCATTAGCCAAAATAAGATATCTGTCAGGGACTGGTCTACTATTCCCTTTAAATGTGCTGCTTACCATCAAGCGGGCCGTATGCTTATTTGCCACCATCGTGGTATAAGACAATATTTTCAAACGGTTGTTCGACGAAAGGGTTTCTCTTTCAACGTTCATGCAATTATTATTCCTACACTCATGACATAAACTCTAATATTTCAAGTACTCGTATACTCTCTTTTAAGAGCTCAAAAAAGCCATGTTTAAAGATAATGTATGAAGTCTCTGGGTTATTCTATGAACGACTAAACCGTTCGAAAGGTTTGTTCTGAAAAGTTTATGGCCTAAAACAGTGAAAACTGTAACACAATAGGAGTAAACAAGTAAACAATATTCGTTTGCAGCGCCGTAGCAAATACGCGCTACACGTGGCAAGTAGTGTAAATATACACACGAGAAGCGTCATACATTCTCATAACGATTTATATATTATGTGGACAAGCAGCATGCAATCGAAATATATAAAAGAAGAAACTGACTGACTGACTGACTGACTGACTGACTGACTGACTGACTGACTGACTGACTGACTGACTGACTGACTGACTGACTGACTGACTGACTGACTGACTGACTGACTGACTGACTGACTGACTGACTGA
Source organism: Pammene aurita (assembly GCA_947086415.1). NCBI lineage: Eukaryota > Metazoa > Arthropoda > Insecta > Lepidoptera > Tortricidae > Pammene > Pammene aurita. The sequence continues at coordinate 41,464,150 of OX352296.1, read as the reverse complement.
CTGACTGACTGACTGACTGACTGACTGACTGACTGACTGACTGACTGACTGACTGACTGACTGACTGACTGACTGACTGACTGACTGACTGACTGACTGACTGACTGACTGACTGACTGACTGACTGACTGACTGACTGACTGACTGACTGACTGACTGACTGACTGACTGACTGACTGACTGACTGACTGACTGACTGACTGACTGACTGACTGACTGACTGACTGACTGACTGACTGACTGACTGACTGACTGACTGACTGACTGACTGACTGACTGACTGACTGACTGACTGACTGACTGACTGACTGACTGACTGACTGACTGACTGACTGACTGACTGACTGACTGACTGACTGACTGACATATCAACGCACAGCCCAAACCGCTGGTTCTAGAGATTCCAAATTTGGCACGTAGGTTCCTTATAAGGTCTTGGGATGCACTAAGAAAGGATTTTTCAAAATTCACCCCCTAAGGGGGTAAAATGGGGGTCCAAAGTTTGTATGGCGAATCAAGATTTGTGAGATTATTTTATTCGAAACTTCACACGAGTATTCCTAACGATAAATGAATTAACACGTGTTTCAGGTTTTTTGAAAATTCAACCCCTAAAAGGGGCAAATGTGGTCACAAAGTCTGAAAATCAACATGGGGTATCGTATCCTTTTTGAGTACTTATAGTACGCGGGCGAAGCCGCGGGAAACGGCTAGTGTATCATAAATGATCTGGTTACTTTGTTACTTGTACGATTTCAATTTGACAAGATTTGTTGTGTCTCGCTCGTAACTCGTAATTATATTGATATATTACGAAAGCGGCAGAAGTGGCTCTACTGACTGACCTAGCCACCTTTTGGTATTCACCCACCTAGCCACTTTCCCTGCTATACGTCCCCGGTTTTTGAGCACTGGCTCGAACATTTAAGTCTACTGGTATTCTAAGTTTGAGAAGTTGCCTAGTAGTTAGCCGGCTCTTTCAGTTCTTGCTGTTTTTTATACCACGACGGTGGCAAACAAGCATACGGCCCGCCTGATGGCCTCGCCTTGCCTTTTTATTCGCCCTTCATTAAATAGTTGGCAGAGAATACTTGGTTTTTTATAAACTTTCCGACTCTTTACAGTAAATGCTACTTAAGTTTACGTACTTAACAATTTTCCATTGCTTGGCATAATAAATAATGGCGAAAGTACGCTGTCATCAAAATTAAACCGTTAGAACTGAATTATTTCGATATTCTTACATTAAAAAAAAGCTAAAACCCTTAAAGGTAGAACTTTGAATTGAAATATAGACTAAGAAAAGATTTTCTGATATTTCAACCTCTGGGGGGTGTAAAAGGGGTTGAAAGTTTAAACCACCTCGACGCGGAATATTTTACGTAAACGTAGCAAATAATATAATTCAATTAAGGATTGCGTTGATCACGAAAATCTAAAGAGAAAACTAAGCCATTACGGGATCAAAGCTGGTGCCCTTAACCTCGTCTCATCATACCTATCGGATAGAACACAACGAGTGGTTATTAATGGAACTCAATCTTCTGGGTCCCCTGTGGCACTCGGAGTGCCTCAAGGCTCAATACTTGGTCCTTTCCTGTTTTTGGTGTACATTAATGACCTACCTAAAATTGTGCAAGATAAACATGATATAGTGTTATTTGCTGATGACACATCTCTGATATTTAAAGTGGACAGAAAAGAAAACAGCTTCGATAGTATTAACAGTACACTCTCCAAAGTAGTAAATTGGTTTACGGCTAATAACCTACTTTTGAACGCCAAGAAAACGAAGTGCATCAAATTTACACTTCCCAACGTCAAGCAGATTAACAGCAGCAAGATTATAATAAATGATGAAATAATGGAATTCGAAAATCAAACTGTTTTCTTAGGAGTCACTTTAGACTCGAAATTACAATGGCATCCACATATAGCTACCCTAGCTGGGAAACTTAGCTCTGCAGCCTATGCCGTGAGGCGAATCAGCCATCTAACAAACAGTGAAACTGCCAGGCTGGTATACTTCAGTTACTTTCACAGTGTTATGTCGTATGGAATTCTGTTGTGGGGTAAAGCAGCTGATATTGGGACCATATTTGTGCTACAAAAACGAGCTGTACGTGGCATTTATAAAATGCGCGGTCGAGCATCCGTAAGAGGAAAATTTGAAGAGGCAAATATTCTTACCGTAGCATCTCAATACGTACTTGAAAACATTATGTATGTGCGGAAAAACATCCATAAATTCAAGCTCAACAGTGATATCCATAACTATAACACTAGAAATAAAGATAAGATTGCTGAGCCTGGCCACCGCCTCGGTAAGGTTCGTACGTCTTTTGCTGGGAACTGTACACGTTTTTATAACAAAGTCCCCGCTGATGTAGTGAATTTGCCACTAAATAAATTCAAGTCTTATGTTAAGCGCTATTTGTTGAGGAGAGAGTACTATACTTTAAAGGAATTCATTGAGGATAACGATGCCTTTAAGCCTGTAGCTTGATATAGTTAGTACAATACAAATTGAGAAATTATTAGGTACATTACTCTATGAAGCAGCTTTACTAGTGTCCAGTATTACCTGTTTTTCATTTTTATTTTATTTTGTTTTTATTTAGTATTTGGACACTTAGAGACGTTATACATCTCTAAGTCTTGCATTCGCAAATATTTATATGTATAGATATATATTTAATGATCCTGACGCTTAGAGACATGTACATCTCTATGTCACTTTTATATTGTAATTTAGTTCACGCATGTAAAATACGAGCACAGAATATTGTTTCTCACCAGACTAAACATGGCTAGTTTTTATTAATTAATAAAGCCCGCCAGCTTGAACATGTCATGCTCGCTTAAAAGGCTCTGCTTATGGTGGCGTCGTTGATCGGGTCGCCACTTTCCCGAAGAAAGGTTGAGGGAGGCGATGGCTGAGATATGCGTCATACTCGTGAACGGGTGCTGTTTGTGGAGACCGGTCTGTTTAGGCTAACTGGGGCAACACATTTACGTAACTTTTTATTAATCATATTTAATTTTAGTTTAATTGGCTTTAGACACAACATTCGGTGCTTGATTATCCATATTTTTTTATTCAAGACACTTGGAGACCTTATACATCTCTAAGTATAATTTAGAAATAGTATGTTTATTGTATACTAGAATCACTTAAGTACTTTTTTTTATATTATTTAAATTCAAAGTTTGTTTCTAACTGTTGATGATGGATTATTATAATTTGGAAATTTATGTAGAAGACACAGTTCAGGTAAGAAAGTATATCAAACTTGTATGTAATTTATTTTCAATAGTCAGATTTGGACTCATCTTTTTTCTTTGGTATTTTTCTTAAACTATAACCTATTGTTGGTTAATCTAACCTTGGTTTGATATGTTTTCTTATAGAACAACGCACTATATGTATTGTTTAGTTTTGATGTACTGTTGTTTTGAAAAAATAAGTCCCGCCGAGTTTCTTGCCGGACATAATTCTTCTCGGGTCAGAGGTGTAGGGTTAGAACCGGTGTAGTTTGATTTTTTTTTCTCTCTCTTTTACTTTGACGTGTAAAAGTGCCCTTGTGGCCTACTTACTGAATAAATGTTTGAGTTTGAGTTTGAGTTTGAGAATGTTAAGGATTATATATTGGTCGTTAGGCCAGCCTTGAAAACTCTCAAACTACACGTAAATTTGTCGTGGCGACAAAAAGGTCAATATTATTCAAATTATCCGCACATGAGGAATGAGGATAACCTTTGAATAAAACAAAGCATGTGATACGCCATACTTTGACGCTGAATTGTCGCTTTGAGACCATCTGATTCATAATGCATCAAGCGACTTTCGACCTTCGCAAACTGATTTAATTTTAACATTCGCATTTTTTAATAATAATTGGATCCAAAATATTGGCACAACTTGAATAAGAAATGTATGTTTCAGACAAAAAAAATATTAAATCATTAGTCATTCAATCATAAAATGTAACCTAGGCGACTCCATTGCCCTCTCCGCTCTATAATGCCACCACATGAACGTGCGCTAATAATTAGGCATTAAAACACTCGTGTGATATATTATTATAAAACTCAATTCGTTTTATAAAACCACACTCGTATTTTAATGCCCTTAAGTATGTAGCAGTCACATAAACTTAGTAGTTTCGAAAATCTGTAAATGTCGTTAATTAAGAAGTTTGCTTGTATAATAGTTTATACAACCAAACTTCTTAATTGACGACATTTACAGATTTTCGAAAAAAATTATAGTCAGCGAAAATTTGTAAATTGTAAAGAAAATCCAATCATTCCTTTTTCTAAGAGGGATCAAATCAAAAGAGAACTATTATACAGGGTGACTGGTAATTCGTCGTATTCCTTCAAGGGTTCGTGGTATTCTACAGCTTATTTGGAGTGATTTAAGTCCAGTCAAGCAGGGATCAAAACTCATTGGTTTTCAAGTCATTCAAGATTTTAGATTTTTTTAATAAATACCCGCTTTTTGACCTAAACTAGTATTTATTTTTAAACTGCGTATTTTTCAAATAAAAAAAAGATTTTCCGAATAGCCAATGAATCACTGATTACGTAAAATAATAAAAAAAGCACAAAACATATCAAAATTTTGCAAATAAAAGCATCTGAAATCAGAAGTTTTTGATTTTTTTTTCAAATCTTGTTACATTTTAAGGCATAACTAAAAAAAAAGTAATAACACTTCGCGTACAAATTACAGAATTTATTTCCTCAGTTCATAAGCTTTCTAAAAAGGTACAATTTATGACATTTTATGCTCATTTTTTACAATTAATAATAATAATACCAGAGCAGGTACAGGACTTAGGTACTTGACTTTACTTGTTTGTGTCGTTTTAAACCAGGGACCGGAAAACCCCTTCATTTGATTAATCGTTTCGATAGGGTAACCCTATTAAAGTCTTACCCTAATGATAGGGTTACCCTATCATTGGGTTACCCTATCGATATGGAAATCATTTTGAATAGGCTTAACCCTTTTCAATGTGGTTTCCGAGTCGAATGGGGTAAAGATAGCTTTAATATTTACCGCTTACCCTATCATAGGGCTACCCTTTTCCTGTCTCTTTTCCACGCAGGCAGGCGGTTCTATCTTTCTCATTTGAAATGGAACAGGAGAGGTGGCGGCGGAACAAATTGAGTAAATATAAGGTTTGCTGTCGTTTATTCATTCTGGAAAAGTCACACTCACAGTCCAGTCCTCTGCTCACGTACACAACTTTCAATTAAAGAATTTCTGTTAAAGAAATGTGTCTTACGTTCAGTTTATTTTTGCATAGTTCGCACGTACTGATGAGATGGGCAATAATTATTTTGAATAAGAATAAAAACACAATTTTTATTCATATTCAAATCGATTTGACAAAAAACAATATTCATCCTCCTAGAGTTTGTCCCGGCTTTTGCCACGACTCAGTTGAGTCTGTGGTCCGCTTGGCAACCTAATCCCATGAATTGGCGTACGGATTGGTAGTCGTTTTCAGCTAATTATGGGATATACGATTTTTTAAGCTAACATTGTCATTCACATTATAAATATTATTTGAAAAGGGGTATTTACCATGTATATTAGCGTTATTGGGCACCCGATATTTCGGGTGCGAGGTAAATACCCCGTTTCAAATAATTAATATTTATAATTAGGGGATGTAATTTCGAAAATTATTTCTTTTTTATAATCCAAGGTTATATACTTTTTACTGAAAAATAGTCATGGTAGTTATTTTCGGTTAATTATTCGGGGTGTATAAATTATATCTGTTTTAAAATTCAAGACAGACTGGTTTTTTTATTATTATTATTATACACGGTGAATCTGAGTAACCCGAAAGATTTCAACCATAAATTCCTGAGGTCATAAGGAGTAATAAATGTTTTACGAATTTAGGTCGATTACGCAAAAAAAATTTTTTTTCATTTTTCGGATTTTTAAAATGCTTTTGAACATAAAAACATAAATGTTATTGGTAAAACTGTCAATTAAAATAAATTAGTACATTTTGGCCACGACCACTCTGTAAAGAGTGTAACGACAAAGAAGAAGAACTCTGAAACTAGGCTATTTCCAGAAAAGTTTATGCGACATTTTAGTCTCAGTCAGTTATTTATGAGTATCAGGAATTTATGGTTAAAATCTGTCGGGATACTCAGATTCACCGTGTATATAATTTTTTTTTTCATTTTATATTTTAAAAAATTCAGTGTATAATATTTTTGTTAATTTTATTTGGTTTTTTTTCTTTTTTTTTCTTTTCGTTTTCGTTTCGTTTTCGTTTCGTTTTTATTTTCGTTTTTATTTTCGTTTTTATTTTCGTTTTTATTTTCGTTTTCATTTTCGTTTTCATTTTCGTTTTTATTTTCGTTTTCATTTTCGTTTTTATTTTCGTTTTTATTTTCGTTTTTATTTTCGTTTTTATTTTCGTTTTTATTTCCGTTTTTATTTCCGTTTTTATTTTCGTTTTTATTTTCGTTTTTATTTTCGTTTTTATTTCCGTTTTTATTTCCGTTTTTATTTTCGTTTTTATTTTCGTTTTTATTTTCATTTTTATTTTCGTTTTTATTTTCGTTTTTATTTTCGTTTTTATTTCCGTTTTTATTTCCGTTTTTATTTTCGTTTTTATTTTCGTTTTTATTTTTATTTTCGTTTTTATATATAATATAATAGTAGATTGTACAACAAGTGCATAAAACGTACGATTTTACGCGGTTTAAAAGTCGAGTGTAAAATGGGTTTTATGGACGAGGGTTACATTCTAATTTTCACTTCATTTGCGAGGAAATTATTTATCGGTAATCGTAAAACAATTTCAAGTTCTAACAAAAATATTACAATGAAAACAAATATGGTTCCAACCAATTAATTTTTTAATATATTTTTTTGAATTTTTAAAATGTGAATTTAGAAATTTTCTACCAAGTCATCAAAACATTTCGGGGCATTTCTAAACTATTATCAACTCCTATTTTATTTGATTTCATTTATTTAATTATAGAAAACACGCAATTCAAATAATTATAGCAATACTCAGATAGAATTAGCGGAACAATCATAAAAAGTACAGTCAATTCCTATTGGACGGGAAAAAAATTGTTTGTATAGATCAAAGTGTCAGGAATTGATATCAATAAAATTTATAAGTGATCAATATTGGGCGCTAAGGTGCCAAAAAAATGGTAAAAACCAGTTTTTCGCTTCTAGAGGAAAAACAACGGGTCGGACCAAATATAGTTAAATGTAACAAATGTGCGCAATTATAAAACAAAGAGAATGAGCCTCGGTAGAGCAAAATCGGTTCAGAGGATCGTCCGCAATTCGTAAAAAAACACATTTTTTTTGCAAATATTGTAAATTCAATAACTCGCGTTGCGGAAGTGCTGGAGAGCTGAAATTTGAATATGATGTCAGTTTTGTGGTCGTCTAACTACAGTTATTTGTTCAAATTAAAATATTGTAAACTTTTTGCAAACCGTCGACTTTTGCAAAAAGTGACCTTTTTTTAAATCGATTGGGAGGGTATTTTAATTTTCGAAAAACGTTATAATTTCGGTTTCTATGCATTAACGAGGAGTTGAACTACAAATTTCCAAATTTTAAATCAAAATTATAACGTTTTTCAAAAATTAAAATACCCTCCCAGTCGATTTAAAAAAAGGTCACTTTTTGCAAAATTTGACGGTTTGTAAAAAGTTTACAACATTTTCATTTGAACATTTAACTAGTTAGAGGACCACAAAACTGACATCATATTCTAATTTCAGCTCTCCAGAACTTTCGGAACGCGAGTTATTGAATTTACAATATTTGCAAAAAAAAACGTGTATTAACCAGTGTAAGTTGACCTTTGTATAAGAATAATTACTAGGGCAGAAGAGGTCAGCTATACTTGGTTGTATAATTTTAAGAGAAATGAAGCATTATTACAAATGGCACCTAAAAAAAATTATAATTAACTTAAACTATATTTAAGTATTTTAATTCTGCTATTCTTATATTTTAGATGCCATTTGCAATAATGCTTCATTTCTCTTAAAATTAATAACCATGTTTAGCTGACCTCTTCTGCCCTAGTAATTATTCTTATACAAAGGTCAACTTACATTGGTACTTTTTTCACATTGCGGACGATCCTCTAAACAGATTTTGCTCTACTGGGGCTCATTCTCTTTGTTTTTTTATTGCGCACATTTGTTACACTTAACTATTTTTTGTCGGAGCCGTAGTTTTTCCTCTAGAAGCGAAAAACTGGTTTTTACCATTTTTACCATTTTTTTGGCATCTTAGCGCCCAATATTCACTTATAAATTTTATTGGTATCAATTCCTGACACTTTGATCTATACAAAAAAAATATCTTATCCAATAGGAATTGTCTGGGCCAGAAAGCTTATTCTATCTGAGTACAAGAATATAATAAAAGAACAAGTTTCAGTATTCTACGAAATTTTACTGTTCAATTAAATTGTGCAATATATTTTGACTCTGTTTGGCTGTTGAGCCACATTCTCGGTCTTAGAAGAAAATTTTTCTTTATGCCCTAGAGCTTAAAATGCGATTTTATATCATCCACGCACGATTTAAAGTCGAACTTTACGAGCATGAGAAGTGAAAAGAGTATATCTGCCTACCGTGGATTTTAAAACAGATATAATTTTTGCTGGGCATAAGGGAAACTACGCCTTATTGGGATTAGGTCCAGTTTCCACACGATGTTTTCTTACACCGAAAAACCCAGAATACATTCTTATACGCGGAACATTATTTAAAATAAAAAGCATGATTAAATAATTCTGTTAAGAATCAATTATTTTTATTACATTTTCTCGCATATGAATTAGTCCCGACGAAATTATTTTGAATCATTTTACCGGGAAAAAATCAACGTAAGTTTATTCTTAAGATATTTTTTTCAAATAATCATTTTATTCTTGATTGTCCAACAATGACTGATATTGATCGTTTCATTATACTCGTACTAGAAGTATCGGTGAACGGCGTCACATTTTGCTGGAGCCATTGAAACAAAGTACTACCTATAACTAGAATAACACCAAATTATATATTTTAACACTTCACAATATGCATTTGATTTTGGTTCCTATAAGCCTGGGTCTAAGATTCAATCGACCCGAGCCGTCACGCTCGAATGGCAAGAACAAAAACACCGGCACCACACAACGATTTTTTAGCGCACTAACAAGCAATAATAGCGTCTAGATCAAAGGCGTAAGTACGAAAACATACGCAAAAAGATTCTTGTTTGTCTGTAGGCTCGCTCGTGCCGCCAACCGGCAGCGCTTAGCTCGTAGGATGCTCGAATAATAAATAAGCCAAATGTATTGGTCACAGAGTTTAAAATAGCTTAATCGCATTTGAAAAACCCTATCTGATAGGGAAACCATATGCTGGGTTGTAACCACTTACCCGAATTAACTGTATTGACATGGTTAGCCTTTCGTTCGGGTAAGTAAAATGATACGCTTACCGAATTGATAGGGTTTTTAAAAACAACTCTATCAAATACCCAATCTAATACCCCTTTAATGGTTACCGGTTCCGGTCCCTGTTTTAAACTCGCCGAAGGCATACTTTGTCTCCAGTTTCTTATTTTCTGAGACTTTAAGTTGCCCGGGGTGATACTTTGGTAAGTAATTAAGTAGGGGAATAAGAAAAATAGGAAAAATACAGTTTCATTATTAAATAAAATTTAATCGTAAAAAGGAAAAATTATAAATCTTGCTGGAACTGTTTGCCCTGCCTGCGTATGCAAGAACGAAGCCTTCTTCGTACTTCAGTGATTGTCACTCGCCTCAAAAGCCCGTCTTTCATCGTCTGTGCAGCTGCTAGGATTTTTTGCCGTAGGTCTTCTACGTCACGTATCGGTCTGTCGTAGACCAACGCCTTCATGTGACCCCAGATGTAGAAATCACACGGAGTTAAATCTGGGCTCCTGGCTGGCCAAGGGGTTGGGCCACCTCGACCAATCCATCTTCTTGGGTAGATTTCATCCATCCACTGCCGCACACCCCGGTAAAAGTGAGCAGGGCAGCCATCGTGCTGATAAATCATGTTAATTCTTGTCGCAAGCGGCACATCTTCCAGTAGCGTCGGTAGCTCTTCCCTCAAAAAAGTTTCATACGCGATGCCGGTTAATCGAGCTGGCAGAAAAAAAGGTCCGATTAAATTATCGTGCACGATTCCCATCCACACGTTCAAAGAAAATCTTTGTTGGTGAGCTCCTTCGTTTGATTTCTTTGGGTTTTGACCTTTGGGAGCCCAAAAGTGCAGATTGTGGTAATTTGTTATCCCGTCACGGTCGAAATTAGAATCGTCCGTCCACAAAATTCTCTTTAGGTATTCGGGATCTTCGATTTCAGCATTAATTAAAAATCTGCAGAAATCCATCCTTCTTGCTGGGTCTCCCTCTTCAATAGCGTGTACTGGAGTGTAATGATACGGATACTGTCGAGCTGAGTGCAGGGTAAACCACACCTTCCACTGAGACATACCGAGCCGGTTAGCCATAATTCTCGTCGAAGTGTCTGCCCGGAAAAAGTGCAAGATTTCTTCTTCTTCAGCAGGATCGTATTGTTGAGGTCTTCCAGCATCAGCTTGACGGCGTTTAACTGATCCTGTTTCCCGAATAAGACGGTACGATGAACCAAACACGCTTACGTGAGGTGAACGGCGGTTAGGGAACGAAGTTGGTACTCCCTTCTAGCTGCAGCGGCGTCACCATCACAGAGTCCGTAACAATAAATGATATCTGCGTATTCTTCAAATTCGTAAGTAGCCATTTGAGAAAAAACTTAGTTATCAATTATCGTCCGAATTGGAAAGAAAGTTGAAAGTAACTAACTGATTAATTACTACATGACCTATTTAAACCTGGTTAGTCTCACCCCCACCCCATGAGAAGCATCGCCACCCAATAAAATTAAGATAAGATAAGGAACAGAAGGCGAAAAACCCGCCGTAAGAATTAAAGTGACACAAACAAACTAATTAAAGTAATTTAACTTCATTAGCTCATTAGCTAATGACCAGGGCCCGTAATTTTCATGCCGATGACATCAATTTGACGTCACGCTCCATATAGGATGATCCCAAATAGTTTTATTGTAAATTATTAATCATTAGTCGTCAATCATTTTAATCATGTACAAACTTCGAAAGTACTCTATTTACACATGGAATAAATAATACCTACATGATACGTGAAACGTAACGTAAATAAAACTATTTGATTTGTTTTTATACATACATTTTATTAAGTGGTATTGTTAACAACACATGACAATTCATTCGAAAACAGAATTCCTCTCTAACGTAAAGCACGCCATCCTTCTTGCATTAATTCTCATGCAAAGAAAATCTAAGTCATCTTCGCTTTCATACGTAATGTAATATTCATAAAAATATTTTTTTTGTAGTCGTTTTTTGTTTGTTGTGTCACACATTTGGTTAATTATTCCAAATTCTCTGCTAAAAGGAAAATGTATAATTGATGGACACATTTTTTATGATTTTAACAACTAATACAATTAGGAAATCAGTATTTTTATTTCTCAGTGGCACTTGTAACATTTTTGACAGAACGTTTTTTTAATGAGAACGAATAAGAATGGTTACATTTGAAAAGGTTTTATTACATATTGATTTATAAACAGTCAAGGAAATTGATTTGTGTAAATACATACTTTGTCATAGTGACAATCAACATCTAGACGCTAGAGATTTCATATTATTGTCACTGTGACAAGGTTCTAAATGGTATGCAAATCAAAGTCCTGGGCCGTACCTACACGAATAACTAGATACTTAATGATATTATTTACAAACGAGGTTTTGTACAGTAATATATACAGCCTTGGCCAGAAGTGTTGAGCACCCTTGCGATTTTCATACAAAACTCGAAAATTTAGACCAGCGTTTCTATCTTTTTTGAAGTTATTTTATCAATTAATTTAAACTGAACAGGCATGTTTTTTTGAAATGAGTAGTAACTGCATTGAATATTTGCAATTTTTCGTACCGACCTAAATTCCCATTTTTGTGAGCTCCACTGTTCATATTTGATAGGTACCTTGAAAGTGTTATTAAGTGAAGTTTTCTAGATATATCAATAAAATATAACATTTTACGTCATCGTACATTGTTATGATAGGGAATTAATACTTAACATCAAAATTGTAAGCAAAAAAGAGCTATGCTCAACACTCCTGGCCAAGGCTGTACAAGTTAGTTTTGTACATAATTATTTACAAATTAATTTGAAACATATTTACATTTCTCCTTTTTTGTCCCTTATATTTAGATTCGAAATTTTTAATTAGAATTTGCTCAAGGTTTTTAAGGGTCATAACTGCATCGCCGGTTTGTAAAAATCCATTTTAATATTGAAAAGGACCTTTCAACTTCTACAGATGTAATACTTAAAATAAGGACATAATTCTATTTTTCCATTGCTTCCATCAAGACGAACTTCCTTATTGTCGTTTAAGTCAGCCATTATTAAACAAAAACAAGAAATTACCAACCATGCAAATAATTTTCATTTTAGCAAAGAAGTTGGAATAATTAACCAAATGTGTGACACAACAAACAAAAATACGATTACAAAAAAATATATTTTTATGAATATTGCATTACGTATGAAAGCGAAGATGACTTAGATTTTCTTTGCATGGGAATTAATGCAAGAAGGATGGCGTGCTTTACGTTAGAGAGGAATTCTGTTTTAAAATGAATTGTAATGTGTTGTTAACAATACCACTTAATAAAATGTATGTATAAAAACAAATCAAATAGTTTTATTTACGTTACGTTTCACGTATCATGTAGGTATTATTTATAGAGTACTTTCGAAGTCATTTGTACATGATTAAAATGATTGACGACTAATGATTAATAATTTACAATAAAACTATTTGGGATCATCCTATATGGAGCGTGACGTCAAATTGATGTCATCGGCATGAAAATTACGGGCCCTGCTAATGACCCTTAATCAGTTTGTTTGTTTCACCAAAGGCAATCTGCAGTGCCTACTACCTCAAGGAATAAGATAAGATAAGAAACTGGAGACAAAGTATGCCTTCGGCGAGATTAAAACGACACAAACAAGTAAAGTCAAGTACACCAAGTCCTGTACCTGCTCTGGTATTATTATTATTAATTGTAAAAAATGAGCATAAAATGTCATAAATTGTACCTTTTTAGAAAGCTTATGAACTGAGGAAATAAACTCTGTAATTTGTACGCGAAGTGTTGTTACTTTTTTTTTAGTTATGCCTTAAAATGTAACAAGATTTGAAAAAAAAATCAAAAACTTCTGACTTCAGATGCTTTTATTTGCAAAATTTTGATATGTTTTGTACTTTTATTATTATTTTACGTAATCAGTGATTCATTGGCTATTCGGAAAATCTTTTTTTTTTTATTTGAAAATTACGTAGTTTAAAAAAAAAATACTAGTTTTAGGTCAAAAAGCGGGTATTTATTAAAAAAATCTAAAATCTTGAATAACTTGAAAACCAATGAGTTTTGACCCCTGCTTGGCTGGACTTAAATCACTCCAAATAAGCTGTAGAATAAGCCCCTTGAAGGAATACGACGAATTACCAGTCACCCTGTATAATCTGTGTCAAAAGTTTTTTACAGTCCAACCAGGCCAGGCCACTGGAAATAAAATAAGCTTAATTTGCGACTGTAGCACAGATAACCTCAACCCTAGATGGCCTAGATAGATCATAAGTACCTACAACTCGAGGTCACCACACATCAGCGCTCCCGTACTAATTTAGTATGAGAGCGCGACCGCTTATTTCATTTGAGTTACCGTTTTTGATAATTACTCATGTAAATTAAAAATACCCACAACCATCAAATTATAGGGACTAACCTGGGTTGTTATACTACAAAATGGTGTAGAATGCTATTGAGATGTGCTGTTCGGATCGTAGAAATTAACGAATAAAATTGCGCTCATGCGTGGTGACCCCGTGCTCCCTGTAAAAGCTTAATGATGAGTAGTCTAGTCTGTGTAGTCTGTAAACTGTAGATAGTGTAGATACCTACTAGTTACACCCAATAATATCTTGCACTGTTAGCAGAGCCGCATAATATCTCTAATAAAAACATACAATAAAACAGTTCTTAGCGTAACAACTACAAACGCAAAACTCTTAGCTGTACATCGGTGGACCTTATTACAAAAGGGATAAGGTCCAGGGATAGGCAGTTAACAGTGTAGGTGATGGTACTTCTTCGAAAATGAATTTCTATGTAGGTTAAAACTTGTACGATTTTAAAGGTTGAACACGCCAAAATTTGGGCATGTAAAAATAGCTATAGTTATTCGAAAAATGGAGATATTCAAACTTTTCAAAACAACAATTTCCTCACAAGGAACTGGGCTATAAAATGATGATAGTTTTATTTTCTTTTATTTATTCATTGGCAAAATGTCGAGCGTACAACATCAAAAACGTGAACGCATTCTCCACGAACATGTAAAAAATCCCATGTTAAGCTTCAGAAATATCGCGCAAAGGCTGAAATATCCACAATCTACGGTTGTTCACGTATTAAAAACTTTCCGTGAACGCTTGACAATAGATATAAAGCCAGGAAGTGTTGAGTTGCAGGGAGTCAAGAATAAGAAAAAGGAACAGAGTATTTTAAAGATTTTTGCCTCAAATCCTACGATTTCATCTCGTGATGTTGCTAAAAAAGTGATAATTTCTCAGTCATTAGTCCAAAAAGGGAAACAGAGGGCAGGACTGAGGAGTTATAAAGCCAAGGCCGCACCAGATCTAGACTCAAAATAGAACTTATCCGCAAAGAAACGGTCGCGAAAACTATGAATATTTTTTTACAAAATTTGAATGCGCGGTGATGGACGACGAGACGTATATAAAAGCGGATTTTAAACAAATACCTGGTCAAGTGTTTTATACTAGCAAATCACGAAAAGATGCTCCTGAAGATTGTGAATTAAAAAAACAAGGGAAATTTCCAAAAAAATACCTTTGGCAGGCAATATGCAGCTGTGGTAAAATAAGTCGCACGTTTATCACCACGGGGACAATAAACGGCGATATTTATCGGAAAGATTGTTTACAGAAGCGTTTGCTGCCTTTTATAAGACAACATGCCTCACCTCACCACCGCTGTTTTGGCCAGATCTAGCCAGTTGCTAATACGCAAAATCAGTTATGGAATGGTACAACGCTAACAGGATCATGGTGGTACCCAAAATATGCAATCCGCCAAGTAGTCCAGAACTGCGGCCTGTTGAAGAGTACTGGAGTATTATGAAAATAATTCTAAAAAAGAAGGTGGAGAAGTAAAATCGGTCCCTGACCTACAAAAAATACGGACCTGGGCGACAAAAATCTTTCCTAAAGAGAGGGTGCAAAGTCTTATGAGCCGTATGCGTAGAAAATTCGATCTATGGCTTACTGTGTAAACATTATTTAGAATTAAAAAAGTGATTTTAGAGTTCATTAAATTTGTCATTTAATGTGGTATTCATAATGCAGTTATTTATTTTCAAACTGGTTTAAAAACAAATTTTGCGTGCCTAAGTTTTGGCGTGTTCAACCTTTAGTACGCTGTTACTTATTTATTTATAAGTGAATTTAATAAAGTGTTAAAAGTTATTCAAAACTATGTTCTTATAACTGGAATCTGCAATTTAAGCGTCGCTACAAATATTATGCAGAGGTTAATACCCCTGCCACGGTAATTAATTTGAAGGGATTCTTGTTTGATGCCGAAATTGTTGACGCTGCCAAATTGTTGAGATTTTAATATTAATCGTGCCACCACGGCTTGGTTCGGTTATTTAATATTTTCAGTACCATTTCTATAACGATATAAAAGTATATATAAAGCGTATTTCAAATACTTCAGCGATGTTTATTGCGAAAGTATATAACATTTGGTATCGTTATACTAGCACTGGGCTACGAGTAAGTTTCAAAATGAATATTTTACCTTGTTTAGAGTTCAGTACATCAAGAGGAAGAATCTGAACACTTATGTATATGTGACCCAGAGTCGGACGTATAACGAAAAAAGATGAATACACTTAATACAATAAATAACATTAGCATAACAGTAAAATAATTAGTTATTAACCATCTCACCTGCAGATAAACTGTGGAAACAGTTTTGCAGGGCACTGTATAATTGTATGTATACTTTTCGATTCTATCTATCTCTCTAAGGCCACTTTAGCGGAGTAAATTAGAAAAAAAACAAACTAGAGTTACTAAACTTAGCGGTAGAGGACTGGGCACATTTCTCGTAGAATCAATGAACGTTAGGGCAAAAAGGTTCTCAAGGAACGAAGATTTGATAATATAGACCGATGGGATCGTTAACATTGCTAGAACCGTCAAGCTCTAGAGAGCAACACAGTCAAAGCATTTCAATCAATCAATCAATCAATCAAAATTTATTTCGAATCAATTAAGGATCCATAGATTGTTAGTACATACAGCTAGAGAAGACTTAAAATTAGGGTTAGTAACATGGAATTACAAAATAATTAAATAAAATACGAATAAAAACTAAAAACAAAAACACAGAAAAACAATCGGAACAGTATACTTACATATCACAAGTCTAGATGCACCATTTCTCAACATCTGACTTTGCCACATGTAGGCTATTCCAGTGCTTGAGTAATGGTGCATCAAACCTGCCTGCCAACGTTTTCAGGATACTATTGCAACTGCCACTCACTCTCCGCATAAGCGACGCCGATCTGTTGCGTATAATCGCGTAAAAATCGTCCGTGTGCGCCTCCGCAAACATTCCGGATGCACTACAGTGACGTGGCAGTCCCATCAGCATCCTGAAAACGTTGTTATACTGTACCCTTAGGGCGTTGTACGCTCGCTGAGTATAGCTGGCCCACAGGCTGCAGGTATAAAACGATTGGCAGAATGCCTTGAAAAGAGTCTTTTTTACGTCTTTGTTACACCTGGCAAACCTGCGAGCCAGCATATTTCCACGCACAGCTAACGCTCTACGCTCTCTTTCTATGTCGAGGTCATCCTTGAGGTCCTCAGTTACCCAGTGACCAAGGTATTTGAACGATTTAGTGACCTTGAGCAGTTCTCCGCCCAAGGTCACAGGGGGTACAGGCTTGTAGGTTTTTTTTCCAGATTTGAAGACAAGTACCTCGCTCTTCTTCCCATTGTACCTTAGCCCATGTTTCACCGAGTACCCCTCACAAATGACCAGCAACTCTTGAAGTGCACTCATGGATGGACTCAACAACACCATGTCATCCGCATAGCTGATGTTATTAATGGATTTACCATCTACGGAGCATCCGACATAAGCATTGTTGAGCTCATCCATCAGCTTATTTACATATAGGTTAAACAACCTAGGAGAGGTCAGGCCGCCCTGCCTCACTCCACACTCCAGTTGGTATACATCCGAGTAAACGCCCGCCCACCTGACCGAGTTAATCTGGTTTCCATACCAAAACTTTAGGATCTCGATCAACTCCTCGGGCACACTGGTCTCGTTTGACAACTTTTGCCAAAGTATATCATACGAGACCAGATCAAAAGCCTTCGATAGATCAAGGAAGCAGGCGCTCACTGGTGTATCCCTGCTAGTGTAGTACTGGACAGTGTTTTTAAGACACATAATAGCCGACTCAGTGGAAAGTCCGGGCCTAAACCCAAACTGTGCGTCATTTAGTTTGATATGTTCAACTAAGCGTCTATCGAACAAGCTGTCCAGCACTTTTGCCACGACGGTCGCCAATGATATCGGTCTGTAATTTTTGACATCGGACATATCACCTGTTTTATTTTTAATGACTGGTACCACAATTGTCCTCATCAGGTCTGATGGTAAATACGAATGATTAATACACAAGTTGAATAGTATTGTGAGTACCCGTGGCAAATGAATTCCAGCATTTTGCAAGTGCTCAATGCTGAGCCCGTCATGACCCGGCGATTTACCTCTCTTCATGTTTTTAATCGCAACCTGTACATCATACTCTGTGAATCGCACAGTTGACATTTAACGAATACTGCTTTTTTAGGGTTCCGTAGTCAACTAGGAACCCTTATAGTTTCGCCATGTCTGCCCGTCCGTCCGTCCGTCCGTCCGCGGATAATCTCAGTGACAGTTAGCACTAGAAAGCTGAAATTTGGTACTAACATGTATATCAATCACGCCGACAAAGTGGTAAAATAAAAAGTGGAAAAAAAATTTTTATTAGGGTACCTCCCCTATACGTAAAGTGGGGAGTGATTTTCTTTTTTCATTTCAACCCTAACGTGTGATATATTGTTGGATAGGTATTTAAAAATGAATAGGGGTTTACTAAAATAATTTTTTGATAATGCAAATATTTTCGGAAATATTCGCTCCAGAAGTAAAAAAAATGTCCCCCCCCCCTCTAACTTTTGAACCATAAGTTTTAAAAATATAAAAAAAATCTCAAAAGTAGAACTTTATAAAAACTTTTTAGGAAAATTATTTTGAAATTGTCTTCGGTTGCCGCGATAGTTATTCATGAAATAAAACAATTAAAAACGGATTTTATCGCGTGTATTGAGCTTAAATTACATCTCGACGTTTCGAACACTTTACAGCGTTCGTGGTCAACGGGTCGACTGAGGAAAAATGTACAATTACCTCCGTTCAAAAACTATCACAATATGCAAACCTACCCACATATTAAATATTAAACAAATTTCGTGTTTGCACATGCCAGAGGGGCCTTTATAAAAACAAATTATTTATTATTACAAAACAAATTATTAAACTATTTATTTTATTATCATTAATTATTATTTTTGGTTTTATTTTTAAAATTTTTAAAATTAGTATTAAATTATTATTAGTGTCCACACTGTCCACCATTATGGTCTCACAGTCCTATGTCTAGCTTGCTCCTTAACCAAATGAATAACTGGATCCCAAGCGGGTGGTACCGAAAAACCATCCTCTCTGTTGAAATTTGGATATTTTTTAATCTCGATTGCCTCTCGCAATATCCGGGGAATGTATCGTTTCTCCTTGACGAGGACTTGCGGTTTGTCAAATTTAACTGAGTGGTTGGGCCTATCCATGACATGCTCACAGACTGCTGACCTTGGTCGACGGTGCTTCACATCGGCTATATGTTCCTTTGCCCGAGTAGAAATGCTCCGCTTAGTCTGGCTGGCCTACATATGATAGACCACATTCACATTCCAGCCTGTAGACCCCTGCACTCTGTAGAGGAGTAGCCGACTTCACTGACCTCAGGAACTGTGACATCTTCTTCATTGGCTTAAAGTAAGTTTTTATAGAAGCACGTTTCAAGATGTTGCCAATCCTGTCAGTGACTCCTCGGACAAAAGGCAAGATGGCAGGCCGGCGCTCAACTGTAGGAATCTTCATCGGAGCCTTCTGATTGAGCCGTGGAATCTTGAGCCCGTTCGCTTAAAGTGCATCCTTGGCATGCCGGAGTTCCGCCGCTAGGTGCTGCTCATCACATATCCTCTGGGCTCTCTGAAACAAAGACTTGCCTACAGTAGCTAGCTGACTGGGGTGGTGGTGTGATCTACCATTCAAATATCTATTTGTATGTGTAGGTTTCCTATATACAGTGCGGCCTAAGGTATTATCGGGGTTTCTCAATACTAGTACATCTAAGAAAGGCAGTGAACAATTATTTTCCAATTCCATGGTAAACTTAATCTTACTATGAATGGAATTGAGGTGGTCAAGGAAAACTGAAACACTATTTTTAGGTAATATAGTAAAAGTATCATCTACGTATCTTTTGAAAATCTTCGGCTGCACGGGAGCCAATGAGAGCGCCCTCTCCTCAAAGTCCTCCATAAAGATGTCAGCGACTACTGGAGATACCGGGGACCCCATGGCTACACCGTCGACTTGCAGGAAGAATTCATTGTTCCATAATAGATATCCTGATGTAAGGCAGTGTTCCAAGAGCTTAGCATATTCTTCAGACATGTTCTGCTCACGCAACCTCTTCTTCACAATTTCAATGCAGTCTTGTACCGGTAGACTCGTAAAGAGTGACTGGACATCGAAACTGACCATGATCTCGTCATCAGTTAATGTAAGGTCTCTAATGTCACTGATGAAATGGTAAGAATCCTTTGTTTGTGTTCTAGTATTACCCCGTAAAGATGAAAGGACTCCTGCTAAGTATTGAGCCAATTTGTAAGTTGGAGCATCAATTTGACTCACTATTGGACGTAGCGGGGCACCCGCCTTGTGTATCTTCGGTAACCCATACAACTTAGGAGGCACCGGGCAATCAGGAACCAAACCTGCAACATCTAGATTAAGGGATTCGCAGCATTCACCTATTAGGTCTTTAGTACATTTTAAGACTCTCGCAGTAGGATCTTTTTTGACATGTTTATAGGTTGTGCTGTCCGCCAACAGATTCTCAATTTTCTGGTTGTAATCGGTGGTGTCAAGTAATGTGTTAATTGTTTTATTTCATAAATTATTTTGAACTTGATAGGTTGAATAGTTTTTGAAAAAAAATTACATAATAATTTCTGAACTAAGTTTGTGATTTAACCGTATAAGCAGGTGTTTATTGTACCTGTAAATTCTACAAAATCACAATGAAATGACGTGCTTTCAAATAAAGTAAAAACGGTGAAAATCGGTTCACGCAATAAAGAATTATCCCATAAAAATCATCTTCCATTCTTTAAGCTCGCGCGCTATTATTTACTTAATTTGCCGATAGATGTCGCTGTACGTGGAACGCTCATATCATATCCTACATGGCGGTGTTATTTTCACTCCTAAGTGGGGACACTTACTGTGACGGACGGAAAACTACGGAACCCTACACTGAGCGTGTCCCGACACGCTCTTGGCCGGTTTTAATTATAATACATATTCTGCCTAAGTATTTAAATAATAATTAAATAATCATCGCTGACTGGTGGTTTATTCAAAATTGTAGATAGTAAATTGTCCATAGTAAATTGACCCTTACATAAAATGGACTCTGGATTTTTTGTGAATACCTCCTATAATGAAGCATATTTATGCTGAGTGTCAACATTATGTGACAGTTTTTGCTTTACTTTATTTTTTTACTTTATTTTTCGGGATTTATGCGAGCGCGATTGGGTTCAAATTTTGAAATTAGGCATGTTCTTTATTTACAATATTTACATCACCACCAACAAAAACTAAAACTGATTATAGTGATTATAATAAAAAAAAAGAAAAATATAAATCAGAAACTTTTTATGTGATTGTAAAGTAGTGTGTCCCCTACTTTACAACCACATAAAAAGTTTCTGATTTATATATTTTTTTTTTTTTTGAATTTTGATATTTAGGCGAGTGGTGTAGGCTTATGTATGGCCTATTCTGAGAAAAAAATCTAGCGGTGTCCATTTAATGTAAGGGCCGATTTACTATGGAAAGCCGGCTGCCATTGCATAATTTCACAGTAATTGTACCCATTAATATCCAAACCAAATATGGTTTATTTGTTATGGTCTCTAACACACATGTGCATAATTTTGTGAAAATTTGGTATAATTATTTTGCTTACTTTACTAGTGACTTGCATAGTTACGCTTATACGGTTTATACGTATCCACGAGTAACTCGCATTATGTTAAAGTTCTGTAGTGGACTAGGAATCATTGATTGACTGCACTTTGTATAATTGTAACTTAATTCCATTTGCGTATGAACTATCATAAACATAATCATAATACTTATTCCACGTACTTCGTAATAATGCAACGGCCTCGTTCTGTATTCAAATGCGTGCGTCACAAACGTGTGCAGTTCGCGTCATCGAGAACATTAGAATGATCTATAGCATTTGTAGTCAATGTAAACGTCATTATACTGGATCTAAGTGATCTAAAATTAGCTCGCATACTTAGAATATGTCACGATGAGTATTTGTTACGCGTCATAGCTTTAGTATCGCGTAGTAACTGGAATTTTCTAGACTGAATAATTAAGGGGCTGGTATACATACACAAAATATTGGGCTTTGTGTGCAAATTATTCGATGAAAGCTAAGCACTGTGGACGTTGCGTGTTCTAGAGGGGCATATTTTGGTTGGTTTGGTTTGGTATTGGTTTTTAAGATTTCGGGTTATCTGAGTGGTATGCTCTTTCGATATTCGAAATTACCAATTGATGCCAAAAATATATCACTTTGTTATCATTCGCCCGTGCGTCTCGCTCGTATTTATAAAATGTAAATCACGGCTTTTTTGGTTTTATAATACCTATCAAAATGTAATATTATCTCTATACGAAGTGGCCCGTTTTCAAGGCTATTTACCTAAATAGCTGTTTGAAAACTTTAAAAATGCTAATTGAACTATACACCAGAGGCCATAAACAAGCACTCTTCTACTTCTGAATAAGCGAAGTTTTTCCTTGGTCACCAGCCAGCAACTCTTTGACCTAGTGCTAGTGCCACGGCAGCCCGTGGAAGTAGTGTAGGTACAACTTTAAAAGCACTGTGAAAAATTATATAAACCGTGACCTAGATATTTTATATTTATCATATAATAAGTATCTAAAACACCTAAAAAAATAACCAAAACCTAGCTAAAATACTGCAAAAAATACTAATTGTCCACCATTCATCCATGTGGATTGGGTTGGATGTGCGTTTTGGTTTTTAAATGCACAATTGAAGTCAGTATTTTTTGTCAGGCGAGGTTTATTTTCCCCTATATTAGTGTAAGTATTCAAACATATATTTGTGTTCATTAATTTTATTATGTACAGCCAGAAGCAGAGTCAGCTAAGCGGTTCATGTGTCCAAAATATACTTAACACGCTCTTATTTTGTCAATAATAAAACCGTGCGATCATTTTAAATTAGCTACCTAGTCCGCTACTGACTGTCTGATGTTTGATAAATTTGCCGAAATTGATGAAATAAAGAACGTAGGCAGTTCTTTTAAAGTTTCGCTGATTTCATTACTACACGCTTACACACGACTGAGTACTGAAAATGCTTCTTTGTATACAAATAATAGTAAAAAGGACAATATCTCGTACTCACATGACTGCTTCTTGGGTTGACTCGTGGAATACTTTCGTCTAGGGTTGCCACCTTTTTTTGAGAGATTTTCCAAACCTACATGAAAAAAATATAGTACACCTTGTTGCTACCTCATGAGACGCTACAAAAATATAGTA
Source organism: Pammene aurita (assembly GCA_947086415.1). Lineage (NCBI taxonomy): Eukaryota > Metazoa > Arthropoda > Insecta > Lepidoptera > Tortricidae > Pammene > Pammene aurita. Next base: position 41,440,897 of record OX352296.1, on the reverse strand, counting down.
TTTTCGCCTCTTTAGCAGTTTTCAACAGTACACCAAGCCAAAATATAGTACAATACTATATATTATACATCGGTTGGCAACCCAACTTACGACCGAACGAGCGCCCAACTAACTCAACATCAAATGTATGTCTATATCTAAATATATAAAAGAAGAAACTGACTGACTGACTGACTGACTGACTGACTGACTGACATATCAACGCACAGCCCAAACCGCTGGTTCTAGAGATTCCTAATTTGGCACGTAGGTTCCTTATAAGGTCTAGGGATGCACTAAGAAAGGATTTTACAAAATTCTCCCCCTAAGGGGGTAAAATGGGGGTCCAAAGTTTGTATGGCGAATCAAGATCTGTTAGACTATTTTATTCGAAACTTCACAGGAGTATTCCTAGCGATAAATGAGTAAACACGTGTTTTAGGTTTTTTAAAAATTCAACCCCTAAAAGGGGCAAATGTGGTCACAAAGTCTGAAATAGTATCCTTTTTGAGTCCTTATAGTACGCGGGCGAAGCCGCGGGAAAAGGCTAGTAATATATATAAAAGAAGAAACTGACTGACTGACTGACTGACTGACTGACATATCAACGCACAGCCCAAACCGCTGGGTCTAGAGATTTCAAATTTGGCACATAGGTTCCTTATAAGGTCTAGGGGAGCACTAAGAAAGGATTTTTCAAAATTCACCCCCTAAGGGGGTAAAATGGCGGTCCAAAGTTTGTATGGCGAATCAAGATTTGTTAGACTATTTTATTCGAAACTTCACAGGAGTATTCCTAACGGCAAATGAGTAAACACGTGTTTCAGGTTTTTTGAAAATTCAACCCCCAAAAGGGGCAAATGTGGTCACAAAGTCTGAAATTCAACATGGGTATCATATCCTTTTTGATCAATTATGTTACGCGGGCGAAGCCGCGGGAAAAAGCTAGTATAATATATGTTACATTCGAATAAATACATATTGCTAAACTTTTTTGCTTGTCTGTTACGTGTCAATAAAGAACCTGAATTAATTTGAATGTTCTTTGTGAACAGGTAGAATCCGATGTTCAAGTCACTTCAAGCCGCCTAGCCGCCATCAGAAACGTAAGTTACTACTAAAATCTTTACAAATATCGTAGCTTGTATACCAGCTATGTAACCGTCAATATCTATTATATTTAAAATGACTTAAATTCATTTAACTCGTGTATGTCATATAGATAATTACAGTCAGCATTGGATCGGCTTTCTTCACTAAAAGGGGGGAGGGGGACTTTTTTCTGTGCTACTTTTCGCGTTTGTTCCTGACTTTTTTCTACAGTTCATTTTAAGCCTGAGTACCGTTTTGCATCCGGATGAATCGGCGTAGACACAAGTCAATTATAATCCCTAACCACAGATTACACAATACTTCTCCTAACCAATTACAGCCTCGAAAATCGTTCTGTCAGATACTTGAAGACATTAGGGGATTAAAATAAGCAGCGTAAAGCCAAATCTTCATCAAACTTTAGAAGATAATTCAAACAGCTTACCTACTAACCGCTGCGCACAATATCTAATTATCTGGCCTTCTTTTTACACTTACAGGTTTCAGGTTGGATCTATAAGGAGCTATTACATTTATCCATCCGTCGGAATCTATTTCGGAACTCAGGTTAATCTTGCTAGGAGGCTTGGCGGGATCCTGCCATCTTCTTTGCTATTATTTACATGGTCCTTTTTGCCATCCTTTTCTAAATCCACAGTTTAGCTTAGTCAGAGAAGTCGGTCTATAGTCTCGGTCCCTCCGTGTATAATCGTTTACCTTATTTTATTAGGGACGCAACTTCCATCGCCGTAATTTTACTAATTTAAAAAGGTTACTTAAAAATATGTATTACAATTATAACGATTTTTTTACCGGCCACTTATCTTAGAGAATATAAATAATTGTATTAAAATGAAAATAAATAGTATGATAATATACATAAATAAAGGCACTAAGTTATATTGAAAAATATCTAAATATGACAATGATGTGTGATGTATTGTAAAGTATAAACGAGTTAAACAACCAATGTTGGTTACAAAACGCCCTGTAACTATACTGTTACCAATAAAAAAAATATTTTCATTTTCAATCGGATCCGACGGACGGATGATGTGATGTGCTGTGCTCCTAAAGGCTGAAACACTTGGTACAGTCGGCAGCAGAAGTAGCTAAGCGGGTGAGGTGTTCAAAATGAGCTTGACACGACTTTATTCTGCTTTTTAGGGTTCCGTAGTCAACTAGGAACCTTTATAGTTTCGCCATGTCTGCCCGTCCGTCCGTCCGTCCGTCCGTCCGCGGATAATCTCAGTGACCGTTAGCACTAGAAAGCTGAAATTTGGTACTACGAGTAATATGTATATCAATCACGCCGACAAAGTGGAAAAAAATAATTTATTAGGGTACCTCCCGTACGTAAAGTGGGGAGTGATTTTTTTTTCATTTCAACCCTAACGTGTGATATATTGTTGGATAGGTATTTAAAAATGAATAGGGGTTTACTAAAATCATTTTTTGATAATGTAAATATTTTCGGAAATAATCGCTCCAGAAGTAAAAAAAAATGTGTCCCCGCCGCCCTCTAACTTTTGAACCATAAGTTTTAAAAATATGAAAAAAATCTCAAAAGTAGAACTTTATAAAAACTTTCTAGGAAAATTATTTTGAACTTGATAGGTTGAATAGTTTTTGAAAAAAAAATAAAAAAAATTTCTGAACTAAGTTTGTAATTTAACCGTATAAGCAGGTGTTTATTGTACCTGTAATTTCTACAAACTCACAATGAAATGACGTGCTTTCAAATAAAGTAAAAACGGTGAAAATCGGTCCACGCAATAAAGAATTATCCCATAAAAATCATCTTCCATACTTTAAGCTCGCGCGCAATAGTTTACTTAATTTGCCGATAGATGTCGCTGTACGTGGAACGCTCATATCATATCCTACATGGCGGTGTTATTTTAACTCTTAAGTGGGGACACTTACTGTGACGGACGGAAAACTACGGAATCCTACACTGAGCGTGGCCCGACACGCTCTTGGGCGGTTTTTTTGTTTGTAAATTGTGTATACTTTGTGTCTATTATTTGAGGTGTGCAATAAAGGGTATTTATGTTATGTTATGTTATGTTTATTGTTAAGCACTTGCTAAGACAGTATATAAGAGCGCGTAAAGGTCATTTTGAACACCTCGACCGCTTAGATACTTCTGCTGCTGACTGTACTTACAGTAGCAAAATTAGTTAAGTATTAACGGCCATATTCATAAAAAAACCTTACTCGGCGTCTGATCGTCGAACCCGGTGATACGCCGATTAGCCTTAATTGAGGTTTTTAAAAATGCTTGATTTATAAACACATATTATCCTGCTCATATCTGATCCACCGCTTATTGAAAGATTAGACGCGTTATGTTGGCACTTTTGGCAAAATCATAGACAAAAACCCGGTTTCATCGCAATTAAAAAAAAAGTTTGACAGAACATGACACATGACAGCGGTAGTAGCGGGAAATGCGTTAAATTTTATTACGTATTTTGCATGTTACTACGGTTTGGATAAATACTTTTGTAACTAATTTTAGATTAATGACTCTGTAATGTGTCGAGAAACATGAATAAAATTAATGTACCTACCTATAGTGAAGAAGAGAGACAGTAAACAATTGAAATGTAATAGTAGGAATGTGTTGTTACCTACGATGAATCACTGGACTAGTAATCAAAATAAGGTAAGAAAATCAATTAATTGATTGACTTATAACTAGGTTCGGACCATTTACAAAAGTATCTGCCCATGTCAGACATATTTCTCAGTATAAAACTTATAAACAAATGTTAATTGAGAACTTGAAGAACTGAATATTACTTAGCGTGCTTACCCATTTCTTACTGCTTACAGTGTCGATGTCATGCATACCGGCGTTCAGAGAATGGTTGTATAGCTCAAGAAACAGAAACGAGAAGAAATAAGAGTGGTCACTGATCAATTGAAGCCTGACAGCTGCTGCCACAAGTTGTAGTCTAGTAAAGGTAGGTAGTATTTGAAATTGATGCCTATTACAACATACCTGTACATTGGTTACCTATACATTATGTAAACATTTTAATAGTGCCAAAACCATAGTTTTATAAGTGCAAAATATACATTATTATTGTATAAAAGGCCTACAACTGCCTGTCAGAATAACCATAGTTGGGTCTTTAGCTCTGTCTACCAGCATTTAGATACAACCACATTTAAATGTGGTTTTCAGATCTGCTCTTTTTCAATTTGTACAGCCTTATGAATATTGGTGTCGATTAATACTCTCTATTTGCAAAGGTAGGTAAAAAGACAATGAACGAAATTATAATAACTTATATGGTCACCGCAGTTCACTAAAATTAAATTACATAAAATATTTGAAAATATCTTTAATCAAAATTGTTATTTTATTTCCAGATTCTGAAAGGCCAAGTTACTCATGGACAAGCACCACCTACACACTTCCTTCAAGGAACTGTCACTATGGGCCAGCATGCCCCAGCAGCCAGCCTGACCACCTCAGCAATCACACTGAAACAAAAGGAAATGAGACAGAGAAACCCAAAATGCTCCGGCTTTGTGTTTTCTTATTAAACGGAACATTTGATTTTACTGAATAAATTATCTTATTTTATCTCAATAAAAATTTTGTATTGATGTTTTATTCTCCTTTTACTGGAAACTTCAGCAGCTGTTTGTGATCATTGACATATATTGTATATCAGAAAAAAGAACATGTTATGACTACTCAGAGATCATGACTGTAACGTTGGTGTTAAAGATGTGTATATTGTATATCAGAAATCAGAACATGTTATGACTACTCAGAGATCATGACTGTAACGTTGGTGTTAAAGATGTGTACAGTCAGCAGAATAATTAACTAAGCCAGTAAGGTGTTAGGTTTGAATTTAACCGATTACAATGAAATAGCAGTGAAAGTGTTGACATATCTTATATGTACCATCGGGTTCATAATTGGATACCCAATTTATCAATGAATTAATTCATTATTTGGGTATGCAATTATGAACCCGATAGTACCTATACCTTTTTGTAAGACATGAAAAATGTATACAAATGCTGCGACAAAGTTCAATATCATATATTGTTACTATTACATTTTTCACCATAGCTGCATTAGGTGCAAGCCAGGCAATCTTTGTTTGACACTTTGAGTGAGGTATGCTGTAGGTTTGAGTTGATCAGTTAGTGGAAATAGTTACCTTCCTTGTGAGTGGCGTTGGATAAAACCTTGAAGATGTGCATTGTTTACTGCCCTGTTGACTAATGCTGCAACCACTTCTTCATCCGTCACTACTGCATAATCTTTTCAGCATCTGGATATAATAGTATAGTGTTGTACTGGGTTTTTTGCTATCAAGGGGTCTATGTCTGACCCAGATAGGCCACATTATTATTTTAGAATAAAGAAACTTGTGTTTAGTTTTAAGGATTGAAAGTTAGTAAGTACATATACATAGATACTGCAGGTGTAGAGATCTACCCCTGAGGCCCTAAGACGGTGTGTAAAAAGTAATTAAGTATGATCATCATCTTCTATTCAGACTGGTTCAATATGAGCTAATTCCCAAAAAAATCACCATGCTACCATTATTTTATTTGATAAAATTTATTTACAAGATTGACAGCTGCCACGCAAAATTTGTTGCGTATTTTGAAATTTATTTAAATCAGTTTAAATGCCTGAGAAACACAAGAAATTAAGTTTTTGGTATCTGTTCTAGGCCAATCATCTATTCCTTTATTTTTAACATGAAAAGGATACTTAAAATTGGTAATTTGCTCCGTTTTATGAGCATGGCCTGCGACATATGTCAAATGGACTACACAATAAGATATTGTGCTTCGGAATTCGCCTGCTCTAAGGCTTTTTAGATTCCCAGCGCTCCTGTGTGGTTGGCAAAAGACCTAGCTGCCGTGCTGCCGGCGGCCGCGGCGGAGGCGGCGCGCCACGTATCGAAATCGGAACTGCGGTTGACAGTCGTGACAGACGTTTTGTGCAGATATTTATTTATATTGTTTTTGTGTTTGTTATATTAGTGATTTAGTCTTATATTTTCAATGTTAGTAGTTTATAGTGTTAGTAATGAGTTCGCCGCCTGATTCGACGTGCCCTCATTGTGACGGCTCATTGCGAGTCTTTACGTCGCGAGGCCTTAAGGTGCACATTACTCGTAAACATAAAGATATTCCCCACCCTGCAGGCCCGCGGCCTATCAGCAGTACGAATTCACAAACACATGGCTGTACCCTAGACCAACTCGCCTCATTAAAGAAGTCAGTGCGTGTTCTTCGGCACATCCCAAAAGGAGCGAGAAGTATGGCCGCTAGTAAGTTGTGCAGTATTATTAATAGTTGTGTAGCAGTTAATGGTTTGAACGAGTGGAACGCCCTCCTATCTTTTTCTTATAGAGCGTTAAAAACTCCTGAAACGGGCGAGGCAGGATCTCTCACCGCGAAGGTTAAGGCTAATATAGATACCTTCTCCTATTTATCGTCCAATGATTGTACGGGGGCCGCTCGGTCGCTGTCACTCACAAAATTAATTGAGGCCAAAGTTCATGAGGGTGACTTGAGAGGTGCTGTTCGTTTGCTTATGAGCGAGGACACAGTCGCGCCTGCAAGCCCAGACACACTAGCAGCTTTGAAGTCCAAACACCCGAGTCCATCTCGTCCTCTTCATTTCCCTGCGGAGCCGGATCCGAACTGCCCAATCTTGTCAGTTAATGTTGAGGATGTGGCCTTAGCAGTAAGCTCTTTTCATAGCGGTTCAGCAGCTGGCTTAGACGGCCTTCGCCCAGACCACCTAAAAGAGCTGACGTCTAGCGCAGCTGGAGACAGTGGAGGGCGCTTGATGGAGGCCCTTACTAAACTCTGTAATTTTCTGCTAAACGGTAATCTACATCCAGATGTCTGTCCGTATTTATACGGGGCTACTCTCTGTGCTTTAAAAAAAAAAGAAGGAGGCGTGAGACCTATAGCCGTGGGAAGTACTTTCCGCCGCCTCGTCGCCAAACTTGCGTGCCACGCAGTGAAGCAGGAGATGGCTTCCTACCTTCAGCCACATCAGCTGGGATTCGGAACCCGCTTAGGATGTGAGGCTGCAATACACGCCTTACGTTCATTTGTAATGGACCCCAATAATGCAGGTAGCGTAGTTATCAAGCTTGATTTAAAAAACGCCTTTAACTGTGTTGAAAGGGACGCTTTATTAAACGAGGTTAGGGAGAATATTCCATTACTGTATCCCTTCCTCTACCAGGTCTATCACTTACCATCTAACCTCTTCTATGGCTCCGATCTAATTATATCCCAAGTAGGTGCTCAACAGGGAGATCCGCTTGGCCCCCTCACTTTTAGCCTCTCCATCCATAAGATAATATCCGAGCTTAAATCACCACTTAACGTCTGGTACCTGGACGACGGAACCATTGGGGGTAAACCAGAAGAGGTGGAACAGGACTTACTTACCTTGTTACCACGCCTTGAGGAGTTGGGTTTAGAAGTAAACACGTCAAAGTGCGAGTTTTTCGCGTGCGGACCGGCGTCATCCTCTGTTTTTCCTGCTTTTTCTTCAATACTGCCTGGCCTCACGGAACGCAGTTCTAGCTCCCTTAGTTTACTCGGAGCACCAATATTCACTTCTGCGGTTCCCGATGCCATGCTATCACGCAAACAACTCCTCCAGACTGCCGGCGAACGCCTGAGAGGCATCAACCCACATGTAGCTTTGGCTCTCATGCAGAGGTGTTTCGCCGTACCCAAGGTAAACTATCTACTACGTACGGCGCCAGTATGGTTATTTCCCGACAACATAGCCTCTTTCGACGCTTGTATTAAATATATTATCGAGTCTATCGTAAACGTCTCCATGAACGAAACCCAGTGGAAACAAGCGACTCTGCCGGTTCGACACGGTGGCCTCGGCGTACGACGTGTACGGGATGTGTGCCTGCCAGCCTTTTTGGCGTCGGCCCATGGGGTAACAGACCTCGTTGCTAATATTCTATCTCAAAATGGCAATAGGACAAGCATACCCTTTGTGGCCGACGCCTCGAGGTCGTGGTTAGATCTTAATCCGAGTGCAACCGTGCCGGAAAACCCCAACATCCAGCGTGCGTGGGATCATATAGGCTCTAAAGCCACATTAGACAGACTTATTACTGACGCCGTGGGAGTAGACCGCGCAAGGCTTCTGGCAGTGTCGCAGTCAGAATCAGGGGCGTGGTTGCATGCGTTGCCTTCGCCTCAACTGGGCACTTTACTCGACGGGGACTCGCTGCGCGTGGCCGTTGCTTTCCGCCTTGGCTGCGACGTATGTCAACCGCACATATGTATCTGCGGTACCATGGTGGGGGCTGACGGGCATCACACACTGAGTTGCCGCCGATGCACCGGCAGGCATCCGCGGCACCATGCCCTCAACGACACTGTCCAAAGGGCCCTTAGGTCGGCTGGTGTGCCATCGGTGCTCGAGCCGCCAGGCCTTAGCCGTACAGACGGTAAAAGGCCTGACGGCTTGACTTTAGTGCCTTGGGAACGGGGGCGGTGTTTGGTGTGGGACGCTACATGTGTCAGCACATTCGCCGCCTCCCACATTAGCCGTACCTCTCGCACGGCCGGAGCGGCAGCCGAGACACAGGCGGCACTAAAGCGACAAAAATATGCCCCATTAGGATCCAGTTACATATTCTTCCCTCTCGCAGTTGAAACCGCGGGCTGCTGGGGGGTAGACACTAAACGATTCGTACGCGAGCTGGGCCGTCGACTCCGGCAAAAGGGGGAGGATCCCCGCTCCGAGTCGTTCTTGGTGCAAAGGCTGTCCATAGTTATCCAGCGTGGAAATGCAGCAAGCCTTATGGGCACCTTTGCACCGGGATCGGCAGGAAGCGGGTTATTCGTTTAAATTATTTGTAAAATGTGTTTTTATTTTTATTTTCTAAAGCTGTTTTATTATTTAATCTTGTTTCACAAGTAGATAAAATTTATAACAATATATTTTATTTGATTCTTATTGCAATCTAAACATGACTTGTCAAATTTTACTACAGTCTTTTTCTTGGAATCAAGTACCTAAAGTTGTTTAATTGATTGCAATATCATGCAAAACTTTCATTTCGATAATAGTAGGTCTACTTCCCTCGTCTGGCCAAATATACTATTTAATATAATTTTAAACACGAAACTTTCGTGAGACTCAGATAAGTACCTATATTAAATAACGGGTAACACTGGTTTTTTAAGTCGAATATTGCTCGACATGTTTTGCTCCATAACGAGAAGCTTATTCATGAGCCATTACACCAACTACATTTGACAATGATGCTGAAAATTAGTGTATTTCTCGCCTCCTCGGCCGCCGCGCCGAGCGCTCGGCCGCGGAGGGCCACGCGAATGGCTCATGACACATGAATACGCTCTCGTTATGGACCGAAACATGTCGAGCAATATTCGACTATTTAATGTGTGTGTGTATATGGTTATTAACACAAGTAGGTAAAAAAAATACGTAGGTAACCTAAGATAGGTACCGCCTCCAACGATAAGTAGCTAACTAATATGCTTATAGGTAGGTACTTACTACTTTTATTGCAGCGCTTCTTCTACTTGATTTCTGTAAGTGACGAGGTCCTCATAGGATAGGGCAGATTATTATTTTAAGACACACGCACTGAAACTTGAAACTTCAGACGCCGGCGATTCACTTGTTTGATAACCTGAATTACTGACATTACTTGCATTTAATTACGATGGTTACTCGTCGAAAATCTAGATATTTGTTTCCTACCCATTTCCGATGTCGCTGGACTATTTATTGATATTACAATTATTTACTTAACAATTAAATCGAAACACAGAAACTTATAAACAGAAGTCTCCATCTGTTAGAAATCTCTTCGATTTCTGTACTGTGTAGCTCCTATCAAAATTCAAAATCAGCTGTTCAATCTTATGTCGGCCATCTTGTGACTTAATATGCGGATAAAGGAGGGTCCACGGGCTCGTAACTTTTGGCTTTTATAAGAGGTCGATCGTAGACAGATTAACGTTAATACGCGTTTATGCATCAAGAATTTTGGTACCTACCTCTGAGCGACCGATCAGTGAGCTCCTAACTTTTTATGAATATGGCTGTAAGTATTTAAAATGGTCTTGGCACGACTTTATTGTTAAGAGAATAAAAGGTGGATTGCAACACGCACAATTAACGAACTGATCAGCGTTAAATATGGCGTCGCAGCTGTAATCCTATGGAAAACTGGAAAATTTTTCACAATTGCAAATTTTAACTGTAACGATGACGTTAACGAACTGTTTGGTGCAACCGGCTCTAAGAGCTTGTAAAGGTCTTTTTGAACACCTCATCCGCTAAACTGAGTAATGCTGCTGCCCTGTATCGAGTGTAAACATATTGTAACTAAAATTAAAATCCTGCTTAATAGACTGTGTTTCCACCAGAGATGAGCGAGGAATGTGTTTGTTAAAAAGCTATAGAATCAAGTGATAGTGCGAGGATAGGTAAATTAAGTGATGATGTTAGTTCTTTACAAATACACATATTCCACGCAACGCACCCTCGCTCATCTCTGGTGGAAACGCAGCCTTACTCGCGTCTTTTCTGCTCTCCGCTCACTCCGAGCGTTAATCTCTGTTTACCGCATGCGAGGAACAATACGCCCTGTGAGTCGCGCCGATTAAATTAATCCCACGACTTCCCAACTTTGTTTAGCACGGGGCTTTCGACGGAGTTGAGAAAACCTGGCCAGTGTTGTTCGCAATGCTTCTAAGTTCCGAGCTTCCGAGTCATGTCACTGGTTACTTTTCGCCCGCTCGTCTGTCGGCCGCTAGTTATTCTAATGCTTAAAACGCCCTTCTTATGTGTAAAAATAAACATTTCATATTTGGAGTTTGTAATTCATCGCTATGTTTGCAGACTAATTAACATTTAATTTCCGTCTAGATTCAATATTACTTGCCGCCCGCGACTTCGTTTTTACGTGAAGGAACTGAAGGAAGAACAAAAATCCAAATATTTATACAAATAATACTGATAGGGTAAATAGTGTCGGTGACAATTCATTTATGAACCTGTTTGTAAACTGTTCATAAATACAAGAAGTGGGGATTTAGCTACACTTAATTATAGCTTGCAACTATCAATCTTACAAATTACAATGTTTATACTGTGATTTAGTAGATACGAGGTAATCAATATCACGTGACAGCGCTTTTCTCAGCCCCGCGTCCTCAGTAGGAACGTGCTTTTGCTGACACACAAGTAAATAGACGTGCAAATGCTGTCAAATAGTTATACGAGGGTTGCTACTTATATATCCGGAAACAAAAAAACAAACAAACGTACACGGCTGAAAATGGTTTTATTGTTTTTCAAAGTATTCCCCTTGATGATCTATGCACTTTTGCATTCGCGTGAACCAATTTTTAAAGCACTTCTGCCACTCCGCCTGAGGTACCTCCATAACGTGTTATTTGAATGCGTCGACAGCATCTTCAGCGGACGAAAATCGTTGACCGCGTAATTTATTCTTTATATTTGGAAATAAATAAAAATCGTTGGGTGCCAAGTCAGGGCTGTACGGCGGATGACCCGTTAATTCCACATTTTGACCCTCCAAAAATAGAGTTGTTTCGCGTGACGTATGACAGCTGGCATTGTCATGATGAAGAATGATTCTTCGTCGCTGGTTAGTTTTACGAATTTGTTCAAATACTTCCGGTAAGCAAATGGTCGTGTACCACTCTGAATTAACCGTTCTACGGTTTTCTAGTGGCACTGTAGCTACATGGCCATTAATACCGAAGAAGCAGGCCACCATTTGTTTCAATGTACTTTTTGCACGAGTAACTTTCGTAGGGTTCGGCTCATTTTGAAACACCCATACCGTTGATTGTTGCTTCGTTTCGGGATCGTATGCATAGATCCAGGATTCGTCACCTGTATAGATGTTATAAACGGCTTTTGAGTCACCACGGTTATATTTTTTTAACATTTTATTGCACCATTCGACGCGAGCATCTTTTTGCTCTTTTGTTAAGTTGTGGGGTATCTAACGCGAACAAATTTTTTTTACAGCCAAATAATTATGTAATATGCTATTAATGCTGGTCATAGAAATACCCAGAGTCGCCTCTATCTCGCGGTACGTAACATGTCGGTCGTCCATTATAAGTTTTCGCACAGCCTCGATATTTTGTTGTACAACGACCGATTTCGGGCGACCTGCCTTAACTTCGTCCGTAAGCATACTACGTCCACGATTGAACTCACTAAACCAGTGATACACAGTAGTTTTAGATGGGGCTTCATCACCAAAAGTTGAAGTTAGTTGATCTATGCACTGTTGTTGCGTTAAACCACGCCGAAAATCATAATAAATCATAGCACGAATATTTTCACGAGTGAGTTCCATTCTTGCTGCGAGATGACATTTAAAACCCGTCAAAAACAAAACACGAGCGTTAATAAGAAAGAAAAAATATACCGGCCAGTACTTAAAAAAGTTCAAATTTTACCATGGAGGTCAAATATGCTATTTAAGAAGATTGTAATCCCGGTTTCCGGATATATAAATAGCAGCCTATGTAGAATACCTGATAAACGAACCCAAGCTCCGAGTCTTGCAACTGTAACTGTCTTGCTTACAATGTTTTTTACCGCGATTTGATAGTCATAGTCATAGTCATAATTTATTCTTGAACAATTTGCATTGTATTAGAAATTAATTTACACTCTTATAAATTTACTTATCTAATACTAATACTAGATCTTATACTTATAACAAACATAACATAACATCAAATTATATAAAATTTATGAAATTCCTAATAATAATGAACAAACAAACATAGACAACAAATAAATAAAAGTAAATCGAATGTCATTAGCACTATTTTGAGTATGTCATTATAAGAATATTTAAATTTAATACATAATTAAAGCAATAATAATAATGTTTCATTAATCCTAATTTTTACTAAAACATTCATCCACAGAGTAGTAGCATTTTTCCAACAAGAAAGCATTTAACTTTTTTTAAATAGTTAAATATTATAGATTGACTTCAAATCTATGGGTTGCTGATTAAACAGTCCAATCGCTTGATAACTCGCGGATTGTTTGACCACTGTTAGTTTGCTCATAATAGGTTGTGGCAAATCTTTCCTTCTGGATGCAAGACGTCTCTCCTTCTGCTGTTGTGTTTCAATATTATTAATATTTTTAACCAAACTTGTCAAAACTATTAATATATACAGACAAGGAATGGTTACATAGATACGGGTAATCAATAGCACGTTGAGCGATATTCCACGGCCCCGCGTCCTTGGCAAAAACTTGCTGTTATTGATACTGTACCATCGCCCACACTGTTAACTGTCCATCGGTGGACCTTATGCCTTTTGTAATAAGGTCCACCGATGTACAGTTTAGAGTGTTGCTGTTTGTACACGTAAATAGAAGTTGCGAGTGTTTTCGATTAGTTGGTGAAACCCGGGTGCATCTCACTCACCTGTTAGTAGACGGGGGCCAAAAAATTTTACCTTGCATTAAATCCTACACTTTTGGAAGCTTTTTCTAGTTATTAAGTAGGGTAGTCAGATTCCCACTACACATTTTTCTCCAGTGACGTGATTGTGCATTTCAGGAAATCGAAAACATTCTAGACAATGTCTGGAACACTACATTGACTAAATCCTACACTGGAGATCTAGCACTATTGTATTTGTTTAAATAAGAGATGACTAACTTAAAGATTTCCCGAATTGTTTCTCTGAGCTTTCGTCTATAAGCTTCATTAAGTGACATTTTTTCTTTATATTTATAAAAAAGTGACTTAGAAATTCGAACACAATTCGAAAATCTGGTAGTACGGTACTAATACAGATCTAAGTGTTACAGTAATTTTTCACCACGGTGACATGTTTACATCTATTTATTATGACATTTTTTTCGTTTTTTTGGCGAATATGATCACTTTATACGAACCTACACCTGTGAATATTTTTTCCTTAAATTGTCTATTTATTTAACATACATAATCAAAAAAATATCGTAAATATACTAAGTGCTTTACGAGCAATCGAAATAAACAACTTATAATTTAAGGTTCATATTTTAAAACTCCCGCCTCCGCTGCAAGGTTACTACGTAGCACAGATTACTTACCTACTTGTATTATATAGAGCAAATCAGAAGACTCGCAAGTACTACAGGTTGGTAAAGATATATTTTATTTAAACTTTATTTCTATATTTCTGATTTCCGATATTGAAATGTCATTATGTTTGCCCCAATCAGTCATTTCAGAACAGAGCATATTGTGGTTTTAGGTTCGATGGTTAGATAGATGCAATCGAACTGTTATTTTCGTACCTGGGAAGCACACTCCTTGCATTGGACAAACGTCGGTCAATATAAAGGACGATACACCAAGAGAATTTATTTTCTATACTCAAATAAAATATCAACAAAAATCGAGTTTATGAGTTAAATCATTCACATGGATTGTTGTAAATTTTGTATAGGATAAAAGCGAGTGACGCCATTCTCAGCTCTGAATTTAGTGGTCACCTCATGAGAAACTTCATAATGCGTATTGAATACACTTATTTATTTATTTATCATTCAAAACAGTTACATTACATTACAGTAAATCCAAGGCACTGCGAACTTCAAATTAAACATATAAAATAACTTAATGCTAGGTCGATTTAGGCTTCATAATGCGTAGTCTTGTGACCAGTAATCTGTTCGCAGACTTCATGTGATGTGACTCGCTTGTAAGCTATGAATGAATAGGAGAGCTATACCTGCTTTTTATAGCTTCTTTGCTAGGATACCCATCGGGTAATACCGTGTGTTTTGATATTTTCGGTTTATTGCGTTTGTTTTTTTGGTGGTTACGGCGCTGAAAGACTAATAATAAAACCGGCCAAGTGCGTGTCGGACCACGCATAATGGAGGGTTCCGTAGCTTTAATGGAATAAGAACCAGACTAATGCCAAAAGGTCGTATCTGATGCCTATGGAAGAAGTTTTTTTGGAAATAACTCAAAAATGGCTAAACCGATAATGTTCAAAACAATTTTCTTAGAAAGTATATGCTAACGCGCATCTTCTTAATTTTTTTCATATTTTTGAACTTACGGTTCAAAAGTTACAGGGGGGACGCTATTTTTTCGAGTTTCGAAGCGATTATTTCTGAAACTTTTTACTTAATCATAAAATGTTCAAAGAAACCTGAATGTTATTTTTAAAGACCTATCGATTGATGTGCAACATGTTCCTATTTGTTTTTTTTTGTTACATGTATGGGGGGGCGCCCCCCCCTAAAATTTTTTTTTCTGCAATTTAACTACACAACTATATAGCGGCATACAAAATACACCTTATGTCTGAATTTTATTATCTTAATAACGACGAAGACGTATCTACGTCTTATAGTTTCCGAGTATAACGGCTGTGACATATGGATGGACGGACAGACGGACATGACGAAACTATAAGGGTTCCGTTTTTGCCATTTTGGCTACGGAACCCTAAAAATGGATTGTACAGTCGACTACAAAGAGCTAAGCTGTATCTACTTTTTCACCTTAATCCGTTGTAATAAGGTTCAAAAGTGGATACATATCTTTGTAGTCGACTGTACAATATCACAGCTATCACTTAATAAAAATGGATGTGAATAGTATACATATCAATTATATAATCTATACAGTCATCTAACTTCATAGAACCTATTTGTTTCTCGTCTTTGCCGAAGGTTCAGGGTTGTAAAAAAATTTGACATACAATTAATTGAATAATTTTGTCCAGGTTTTGAATTCGAAAAAGTAGCGCCATCCTGAAATTATGTGATTATCATCAATACAAAAGGCCGTAATGTTATTTTGTTCTGTTTATTTTTGATCACTTTGAAAATCGATATCTGAGGATCCGCACGGCTAATACGAATCTAACATCAAAATTGTAAAACGGCGACCATTTTAAATTTTGTACAATTTAATCCGATCATGTCGAAAATCGATTTCCGAGAATCCAAGAGACCTTTTAATCCATGCTTTAAATAAGCAGCTTTTGCTGCATTAAATAAGCAGACAAACTACGAAGTGTCCAATCTGCAAATTACTACTTTCTAGCTTCAGTAGTTTCGGCCTCGCTTTAATAAAAAATATTCAACGCCGTTTCAACTCCTCTAGGGTTGAAAAGTTTGTAGTACTATTCACTTAAAAGAAAAAAAAAACTTTAAAGGATGTTTTTTTAATAACTAGCCATAATGTGAGAGGTGATTAAGTAAGTCTTACTAAACAACTTTTGCTATAGGACCGACCCTGAAATCCAAAAAAATTTGGCGTCCCCATAGTAAACGTCAACGTCGGATCAGCCGAAATGTATAAAACAGCCAAAAAAAATTAGATTTCGGAGTTGACCCAATAGTAAAAGTTTTTTAGTATGGCCTACCAAATCACCTCGCACAATATGGCTAGTTCTTAAAAAAATCCCCTTAAAAGTTTTTTTTTCTTTTAAGTCCACAAACTTCGTTTTAAGTCTTTCACAAAATATCTTTACATACTTGCAACCCCTTTTTAACCCCGTTAGGAGTTGAATTAAAAGAAACGCTAAAATCACTTTTATTATTTTAAATTAGCAGTAAACTTACGCAGTCTCGAACTTAAAATTATAAACACCACACAAACAAGTTTTCAACGCGCTTCTTATTACTTGTACAGATTATAAATGTAACCCGCTCTGCAAATTACAACTTCCTAGCTTCCGTTATTCTAGCCTCTTTCTAATACAAACTTTTCAACCCCGTTTAAACTCGAGTGGTATTTTTGAAAACGCTTAAATGACTTTTTTGGTTTTAAGTGAGTAGCTTACAAACGAACTTTTGAAAGTTCGTTTGAAAGACAGACTTGAGTCTGTCTTTCAAAACTTGTTATCTCTATATAAACTTTCAACATCAATGGGATTGAAAGTTTCCACCCCTTTTTAACACCATTAGGGGTACAATTTTAAAAGTCGTTAGAATAATTTTTATTATCTTTTAATAATCAGCAAACGTACGAAGTTTTAAATATCTAACTTTAAAAAAAATATTCTACCGATACAAATTTTAAACCCTCTTTAAGAGTTGAATTTTTCAAAATCGCGTCATATTACTTGTACAGATTATAAAGAGTAGCCTACAAACGAAGTTTCAAGTCTGTCTTTCAAAACTTGTAATCTCTATACAAACTTTTAACTTCAATGGGGTTCAACCTCTTTTTAACCCCATTTAACCTCTTTTGAACTTCAAAAACTGCTAAATTATTTTTTATTATTTTTTAATGATCAGCAAACGTACGAAGTTTTAAGATTCTAACTTAAAATTTTAAATTCTATCCATACTAATTTTGACCCCCGTTTTGAATTTTTTTTAATTGCTTCCTATTACTTGTACATATTATAAATGTGGGGTACATTACAAATTACAACTTTGTAGCTTCCGATGTAACGGCCTCGCTTTAATACAAACTTTTCCACCCCGTTGTCACTCCTCTGGGGTGGAATATTGAAAAACACTAACATTACTTTTTTTTTACTTTTAAGCGATTAGCCTACAAACGAACATTTAAGTCAGTTACGAAAAAAAATTAAATATTTGCAACCCATTTTTAACACTGTGTAGGGGTTGAATCTCAAAAAACAGATATTTCTTTTATTATTTTTAATCATCAGCGACCGTACAAATTTTTCAGTCTCTATATAAAAAAAATCCTACCCATACAAACTTTTAACCCACTTTTTACCCCCTTAGCCATTGATTTATTCGAAATCACCTCTAAGTACATACAAATTATACATGTAACCTGGTCTAACAATTTCAACTCTTTAGCTGCAGTGGTTTCGGTGTTTACGTTGATGTGTCAGTCAGGACAAAAGCATTTAAAGATAGACTAGCTTTCCGCCCGCGACTTTTCCACTTATAATACGGCTACCTACTCATACACAGTTTCATCTTAATAAAATGTGTGGTTTGGTATTAGAATATTTTTTTGTTTATAATAATTATCATACAGCTAAAGGCTTAGACAAAAGGGAGAGGACCCCCGCTCCGAATCGTTTCTGGTGCAAAGGCTGTCCATAGCTATCCAGCGCGGTAATGCCGCGAGCGTTATGGGCACTTTTTCACCGGAAACGACAAGGAACGGTAGTAATTAATGATAGTGGAGTACGGGAACGGTAAAATTGCCCTGAAAAAAACATAACTCACAAGTCCTATTTTTTTTGGTATCAGCAAGAGTACACTGAGCACTAATGGCGAAAACTTTTTTCTAACTGTTTTTGAGGTCGCTGTAGGTATTAAAAATTAATTTGTTAGCGACATTTATAAGTTTAATAAAAGATAATTCGAGTGGTATTTCTTTTCATTAGATTATCGTATTTAACTATATGAATGTCCCCTGACATTTACTAACAGATTTATCGATAGCCGTTTTTAAAACAAATAAAAAATATATGCTTCCTCCAAAAGATAATTAAAGTGTTATATGGCAACTGAAATATGTTAAAAACTATCGAAGGCAAGTAATGGGTTTGATTTATAACACATTATTCAATCGCTTAAATTTTAATGAACAATTGAATTTTAAAAGCGTTCTAATAGACATAAAAGAAATCTCGAAATTTTCAAGTCAACGCGTTGTGTTCATTATCATTTTACTAAAACTTGCACCAAAATTATAACAAATCCATCAATCGCTCCCTGTTTTTTTTACTTATCAGTTCTTAACTTAATTCAAACGCGCGGAGATTATGGCAGCCGTCATGGCGCTAGCGGCGGGACCAATCATTACGCGCACGCGACGTTGCCTGTTCGCCGTGCGCCGTTGCCCGGCCGCTGCGCTGTTTCCATGGTAAACCAGTAGGTACGCGAATATTGTATCTGGACGTTTGGTTTAGTTTAGGGCACAGAGTAAATAATAGTACTGCCCAGAATGCGAACAGTTTTGAGCGTTGATAACGATTTATTTTTTTAGTTGGAGAGTATAATATAAAGGTATTACAACAGGTCAGTGAGTTATTTCATTTTTATACGTAAAAAGGCGTTCCCGTATGTACCTACTAGTCATATTGTCACTTCTTCTTTCATGACACGTTCTTTTTTTCTCTTATGCATGTACTCGAGTATGATGTCAAACTGGTTGAGTAACACATTGCTGGCTTAGGTATAAAATGTAAAAAACTACTATTTTTGAAGTTGCGATATTTCAATCCCTCTGAGTTATAAGTGACTTTGAAACTATATATTTACATTTATAATGATTTGGTGAAACTAAATAAGAATGGGAAGAAAAAACAGTCAATACACCTAATAGCAGAATAAAACATTCCCACCTGCTCCCATATGGCTTTTTATGTGCGAGGAGTTAGAAAGTTTTTTGCCCCTTCGGTTTCGGGAAATATTCCCATCGGTTCCCAGCAGGCACAGATGGAAATAGGTGTATTTTCATCCGTTCCTGGCGGGTATAGACGTCGAACGAGAGGAGTCATTCACATGTGCGCTGGCCTTGGTGAAGGTCATGCGCGGTGGGGACAGATAATAAATCTAATACGGGAATAAAAAAATCCCACCTGCTCCCACATGACTATCCATGTGGGAGTAGATGGGAAGTTTATAATGCCTCCTACTATTTTTACATGAAGGGAACTATTCCCATCGGTCCCTAGCGGGCACATGTGGGAATAGCTACCTATGTTCTCATCCGGTCCCGGCGGGTACTGACGTCGAACGAGAGGAGTTGTTCCCATCTCATCTATGCCCGCCTTGGTCATGCGAGGCCGGGGCAGATGGGAATACATCTAATAGCGGAATAAAACATTTTCACCTGCTCCCATATGGCTTTTTATGGCTTTTTAGATGGAAAGTTTTTTTTACCCTTTCCTATATACATATGGAGGGAAATATTTCCATCGTTTCCCAGCGGGCACAGATGGACACATGATTATGTAACATTTTAAACAAAGATATTAGTTAAAGCCATGGCGCGTAGTTATGGTGTCCGAGAGGCAACCAGATGGCTTGCGGTATTTGAGCTCCCGAAGTGTTGTGGAACCGCCCTGTGCAACTCGAACTAACCCAACTTGTACTTTGTTCCCCCCCCCCCCCCCTTCTTATATTTTCCCGGTTTCCAACACTGATGGATTGATCGACTGACCAGGCCAGGGTGAATGGCAATTTGCATGCTCGGTCTTCATCACACGCATACACTGGAAATTAAAAAAAGTCAAAGTGGGGTTAGTTCGGGTTGCACAGTCCCACAACACGTTGGAAGCTCAAATACCGCAAGCCACCCGGTTGCCTCGCGAACACTGCAACTACGCGTCATTGCTCTGAATATATCAGTAAACGAATAACAGTCATCTATATTAATTAGTATGATTTAATCAACTTACTGCGTTAACGGCTTCCTAGCCTAGTCGGTAGTGACACTGCCTATGAAGCAGGAGGTCCCGGATTCGAATCCTGAATAAGGTATTTATTTGCGTGTTTATCACGTTCCTGAGTTATGGATGCTTTCTATGTATTTAAGTATTTATCTATTATATAACGTGTTATACCCAAGACTAGAAACCTAAAAACTGTTTGTTCAGAATGTAGAGTGGAATCGATTGCAGTATATCCTTACATGGGTATAATAAAGTATACAGTGATACAGTGATAAAAGCTCGGTAACAACAGGCGGTCTTATCGCTAAAAAGCGATCTTTACCAGACAACCTTTGGGTAGCAGGAAACTGTGAACTGTAAACAATGATCGGGTAGTGCCGATATGATTCTAGTAATTAAATAGTAAGGTCCGACCGAGAACACTTTTTTTGTCTCGGCCGAGACCGAGACCGAGACCGAGACAAAATGAAATTCTCGGCCGAGACCGAGACCGAGACCGAGAATTTGAGAAAAGAAAGAAAAAATACGTATTTTGCAAAAAAAAACTGTATTTTCATAAATACTGACTAAAAACATACAAAACTCTTCTCGGGCCCACTTGCGCTAACCAGGGTTAAAAAATTAAACAGCTAACTTAGGATTCATCACGCCATGTACGAAACTGAAAAGTAAATGCGAGGTTTACCATTTATTTTTTTAACTCTGGTTGGTGCAAGTGGGTCTGATAAAAGACGACGAAAAGACATTAATAATCAAAATTAAATAGTTCTATATTATAGCACAAAAACAATAACTTTTCAGCGTTGTGGCCAGTTAAATTGTGACGCCGCTCGTCGTACAATTGACCAGCCCTGCTAAAAAGCTGTTCGCTAGCCACACTTGTTGGTGGAGCCGACAAAAATTTTTTTGCTGCAGGGCGCAGGAGTTGGTAAGGCGATGAATGCCAGTATTCGTAGATATTTGCATTCCTATGCAGCCTTGGCTCTCTCAGATAATTGTCAAGTGACGATTCAAGTGAGTTGTCCGTCATTGGGTCGTCATCAGACTCGATGGAGTCGTGAGCTGCCCACAAACTTGTCTCATTGACGGATCTAACTGAAGTTGACGCTCCACCCTGACGCTCTCCAAGTCCTGCCGGTGTACCTAATTGTAAAACTTCAAAAATTTTAGTCTTGGCTCCGTTTACCTCGTTTTCGGTCAAATATTTTGTTTTGAATCGGGGATCCAACAATGTTGCACAAATTAAGGGGCTCGATGTTCGTATGAATGAAAAGCGATGATTGAGTGAGCACAACAACTTGCTTTTCATCTCAGCAGCAGCACAATTTTGAAGAGCATCACTTTCATTGTTTTCTATATCTGCTGACATTGCAGTATCTGCCGACGCTACAAACTGACTTTGCCCGCTAGTTGACGCAAGTTTTCCACTTAACATGGCTACTAAAGGTATCACCAAGGAGACACATGATGCATCTGACGACATGTCTAATGTGGCCTCATAAAAACATTCCAATACACTGACAGCATCTTGCATCGTCGTCCATTCTTCGTTATTAATTTCATTGATTGAGCCCCTTTCGACACGGTATAGATTAATCGCATTTTTTTGCTCAATCAACCGTGACAACATTAAGTACGTGCTGTTCCAACGTGTTTCCACGTCTTGGAATAGGGTGTGTTCTGGTAAATTTAAAGTTTTTTGGAAAGTATTTAAATACCTCCGTGCCTGCTCACTTCTATGAAAGTGTCCGACTACTTTACGACACTTTTTTAGTATTGTTATTATGTTTGGCACCGATAAAATTGCGTCATGAATCACCAGTTGTAGTGTATGAGACACACAGCCCAACGAATCGTACTCCGCAACCCTTGTAGCACGGGCCATGTTCCCAGCATTATCGCGAAGAGCAAGGTGGATTTTAGAGCCTATATTATAATCTTCGACTACTTCTTTCAGTTTCTCGGAGATATAGTCGCCCGTGTGGTCATTTTCTAAAACTGATGCACCCAAGATTACTTTTGGTCGTTGTTCATTGTGCACAAAATGGGCCGTAAAACTCAGAAGTGAACAAGTTTTAGTAGGATTTGACCAAATGTCTGTAGTAAAACTTATCCACTCGGCCTCACATAGCAAATTGACTACTTTAGTTTTAACTTTTTCAAAAGTTTCCGGCATTAGTTGGGTGCGAAAAAATTTTTCAGATTTCAATTTATATTTTTTTGGTCCTGCAGGGTCCGCAAAATTTAAGCGCTTAAATCCTTTTCCTGACACAGTGTTATAAGGCTGCATGTCAACTAATATATAATCCATGATAGCCTTATCTATGCGTTTTGTTATGTCATGGTCATGGGGCCATTGGGCTTTTGGCAGATTCGCCAGCAATTGCTGCATCGTAGGTTGAGTCTTCTTGTCTGTTTCAACTTCAAGAAGTACAGGGCCCGCTGATTTTAAATTATTTTGCTTTTCAGCTGCTTGGTTTTTCAGGTCATCTATTTGTATTAAAAAATGTTCGTTTTCTGTCAAATGATATTTCGATAAATGTAGTTTTAACCCTTTAATAGTTTGAAGCTTAGGTTGCAAACTTCCCAGAGACACTGTTTTCCTGCAGAGCTTGCATTCTGCCTTAGATGGTTGTGAATTTTTTTTTTCAAAATACTCCCAAATAGGGTTTATTACTTTAGGCATTGCAAATGCAAAATGTACCTGTAACAAGGTAGTAGGTATCTTTTGAAAAATAAAATTTTCATTTTAAATATCAAACATTAAACAAAAGGAAATCAAATCAAATCAACGAAGTAAAAAGTAAGTCAACTAAGTAATTTTCTGATGTTCTTGCCTTTTTAACAATTCATATCAAATAAAATAACAACAATTTCTAGATCCAAAGCAACACGAACTTTGTTGAACGAACACGAACCCACGAAAACAGTATTTAGTTTTCATATTTAAATTAATTTCCAAATAGTCTCCACCATTACTACTATTACTAATATCGCTACTGCCATTTGAATATGATTTTTAACTAGTAGGCATAAAGTTCAAATAAGTCATTTACTTTCATTCATTTAATATTAGTACCCAACCCACCTATCGTTAAATAAAAAGCTTTAAAAGTCGTCGCAAAATCTATCGTAATAACCTAAAACACAAAATAATGTTTAGTTTACGTACTTACCTACGGTTTAAAGTTCACTCGTACACAACACAACACACAACAATGTTAGCAAATCAAATAACTCTTAATTTTTTAAGCACTGTGCCTAATGTGCCTTTATGTATCTCATTTAATGTTATTCTTTTAGTAGTACACCAAAACATAAACAAACACAACAGTGGTTACTTGATAATCCTGCAATACCGCCAATGGCGCCAATTCACCTACTTAATTGGTTTAGATGTTAAATTAAACACCAATAGAAATCAAGTGAACTGACACGAAGTGTCGCAGAAACCCACCAGGCAGCCAATGAGATCGTACGACAAGCTCGCCACCCGCGCGCGAAAGTTTAAATTCGCAAATCGGAACGGTTTCACAGTCTCGGCCGTGGCCGAGAATCTCGGCCTTATTTGGCCGAGAACCGAGACCGAGATCTCGGCCCGAATTTCGGCCGAGACTGCCGAGACCGAGACCGAGACCGAGATCTCGGTCGGACCTTATTAAATAGTAAGCACTTACTTTAATTACTTATACCTAAATACACTACTATGGGTATACTTTTTCTTTAATTTTCCAATTTTATACGCGTTGAGTCTAAAAGTTTCTAATACTACAGTTTACTATTTTATCGAGAGGTTAGGAGATAGAGGTTGACTATTTAATAAAGGCTGGCAGCTTTGACAAACTTGTTTTTTCACTGTACATAGTGTCATATGGGTTGTAATTGTCAAAGTATATCATCTTATGTCATATCATAGAAATTGAGAAAGTAGGTTGATAGGTTGACATGACATGACACATGTAGAGATGTGACAACAACGCAACAAATATGTAGTTAACAATTGAATAGAATTGCAAGGAAAACGAAACATACGAATATTTTTCAAAATAAGTAACCGGTGGAAAAACAAATACTCGAGATTAATTAGCAATAATAAAAAAGCGGCCAAGAGCGTGTCGGGCCACGCTCAGTGTAGGGTTCCGTAGTTTTCCGTCCGTCACAGTAAGTGTCCCCACTTAAGAGTTAAAATAACACAGCCATGTAGGATATGATATGATCGTTCAAAGTACAGCGACATCTATCGGCAAATTAAGTAAACTATTGCGCGCGAGCTTAAAGTATGGAAGATGATTTTTATGGGATAATTCTTTATTGCGTGACCCGATTTTTACCGTTTTTACTTTATTTGAAAGCACGTTATTTCATGTGATTCTGTAGAAATTACAGGTACAATAAACACCTGCTTATACGGTTAAATTACAAACTTAGTTCAGAAATTATTTTGTAATTTTTTTTCAAAAACTATTTAACCTATCAAGTTCGAAATAATTTTTCTAGAAAGATTTTATAAAGTTCAACTTTTGAGATTTTTTTCATATTTTTAAAACTTATAGTTCAAAAGTTAGAGGGGGCGGGACACATTTTTTTTTACTTCTGGAGCGATTATTTCCGAAAATATTTACATCATCAAAAAATGATTTTGGTAAACCTGTATTCATTTTTAAATACCTATCCAACAATATATCACTCATTAGGGTTGAAATGAAAAAAAAAAATCATTCCCCACTTTACGTATAGGGGAGGTACCCTAATAAAACATTTTTTCCACTTTTTATTTTACGACTTTGTCGGCGTGATTGATATACATATTAGTACCAAATTTCAGCTTCCTAGTGCTAACGGTCACTGAGATTATCCGCAAACGGACGGACGGACAGACATGGCGAAACTATAAAGGTTCCTAGTTGACTACGGAACCCTATAAATCATTTGGGGGGTCTGGGGTTTTTAGTGGCTCAAGTAACATGTTGTATATACTCGTATCGTCGCCTAGTAACTACAACTACAACATAAGTCTTATTGAGTAAGCTGTGGGACTAGGTTGATTTGTGTAAGGTTGTCCCATAATATTTATTATTTACTGCTAGAACAAGTTTTGTGACATCTAAACTAAGAGTGTATTTCCATTTTTCCACACCACATGTGACGAACCGATAGGAATACAGCGTATAAAGGTATCAATAAACGATAAGTCTTTCATTTTGATTTATTTTACTAGTCAGTACACTACTGGAATACATTATGTAACATCTAAACAAAGACATTAGTTAAGAGGCCTTATTCCCATGAACGTTCCTCAATTTCACGAAATCTTACTCGATAGATGGCGGTAGCGCTCAGTACGCGACCGCTGGCAATGATCGACGATCGAACGATCTTGATCGTTTTCAACTTCAATTAGAAGTAAAATTATTTTTACGCATAAGTTACACACAGGCTATTTATTTTCTTTTATATGGAAGATACTACTAATTAAAGTATGTTTTAAGGAAATATACGCATCTAACACCAAAGACGGGTAATCACTTAATCAGTAGGGACTGTTGGAGATACTTTTCGAATTAATAGTATAATAAATTTCGAATTTCGAAAATTAGGTTTGTTTAAGTATTGTAAAGACTGTTTTTTACACTTATGTTTCATTTTTTACCCTCCTTCAATATGTCTGTATTCGGTAGGAAATAATCTATTACTTATACATACATAGGTAGTATTTTTTTAATTTTTTTTAAATTCCAATATGGCTGAAATATTTTTTTTTGTAAAAATGGTCATGGTAGCCAATTTCGACTACTTCGGGTGTGTAGATTACGAAAATGATGTCTGTTAAATCGAAGATGGCGGTTATATACTTTATTCAGAAAAATCATCATGGTAGTCCTTTTCGGCTAATTAAGGGATGTGGATTTCGAAAATTACGTCCGTTTTAAAATCCGAAATGGCGGTTATACACTTTATTCTGAAAAATCGTCATGGTAGTCATTTTCGGCTACTTAGAGGGTGTAGATGTCGAAAATTATGTCTGTTTTAAAATCCAAGATGGCGGAAATATACTTTTTTGTTAAATCGTCATGGTAGTCATTTTCGGCTAATTAGGGGATGTCGATTTTGAAAATTATGTCTGTTTTAAAATCCATGATCAATCCCAAATCTGTGGACATTGTCGTTGGTCTCATACTTTGTAATTTTTGTATTGTTTTGTTACTATTAGCCATAATCTCGTGTGTTACTGTTTTTTGTCCCAAATAAATTGATAAAAAAAAGATACACTTTATTCTGAAAAATCGGCACGGTAGTCATTTTCTGCTAATTAGTGGGTGTAAATTTCGAAAATTATGTCTGTTTTAAAATCCAAGATGGCGGATATACTCTTTTTTTCTGAGAAATCGTCATGGTAATCGTTTTCGATTAATTCAGGGGTGTATATTGCGAAAATAATAACCGTTTTCAAATTAAAGATGACGGAAACGTAAAATGTTGTCAAAATCGTCATGGTAGTCATTTCCGACTAATTCGGGTGTGCAGATTTCGAAAATAATGTCTATTTTTAAATTAAAAGATGGCGGTCATACGCATTTTTAGTAAAAATCGTTATGGTAGTCATTTTCCCTTAATTCAGGGATGTAGATTTCGAAAATAAAGACAATTTTAAAATACAAGATGGCGGAAATGGATAATTTTGTCAAAATCGTCATGGTAGTCATTTTCGACTAATTAGAGTGTGCAGATTTCAAAAATAATGTCTATTTTGAAATCCAAGACCGCGGTCATACACTTTTTTGGTAGAAATCATCATGTTAGTCGTTTTCCATTAATTCAGGGGTGTAGATTTCGAAAATAAGGACCGTTTTAAAATCAAAGATGGCGGAAACGGAAAATTCTGTCAAAATCGTCATGGTAGTCATTTTTGACTAATTCGGGTAAGCAGATATCGAAACTAATGTCTATTTTGAAATCCAAGATGGCGGTCATACACCTTTTTGGTAAAAATCGTTATAGTAGTCATTTTCGACTAATGCAGAGATGTGTATTTCAAAAATAAAGACCGCTTTAAAATTCAAGATGGCAGAAATGGTAAATTTTGTCAAAATCGTCATGGTAGTCATTTTCGACTAATTAGGGTGTGCAGATTTCTAAAATGATGTCTATTTTGAAATCAAAGACCACGGTCATACACTTTTTTGGTAAAAATCATCAAGTTAGTCTTTTTCAATTAATTCAGGGGTGTAGATTTCGAAAATAAGGACCGTTTTAAAATCAAAGATGGCGGAAAGGGAAATTTTTGTCAAAATCGTCATGGTAGTCGTTTTCGACTAATTCGGGTGTGCAGATTTTTAAATTCAAGATAGCTCTCGCACACTTATTTGGTTAAAATCGAATGAGTGTCGTTTTAGATTAATTTGGGGATTTAAATTTCGAAAATAGACACCGTTTTAAAATTCAAGATGGCTGAAATGGACAATTTTATTAAAATCGTCATGATAGTCTTTTTTGTCTCATTTGGGTGTGTACTGTGTAGATTTCGAAAATAATGTATGTTTTAAAATCCAAGATGGCGGCCATACACTTTTTTCTAAAACAATTTTATGGTAGTCGCTTGTGATTAATTGAGGCGTGTAGATTTCGATATAAGGATCGATTTGAGATCCAAGATGGGTGTTAAAGGATAATTATTGTAAAAATCGTCATGGTAGTCATTTTTACTAATTCACGTGTGTAGATTTAGAAAATGATGTCTGTTTTAAAATCTAAGATGGCAGTCATACAATTTTAGTAAAAATCGTTATAGTAGTCGTTGTTGATTAATTCGGCAATGTAAATTCCGATAATAAACACTGTTTTAAAATATAAGATAGCAGTGATGACCTTTTTGTGAAAATTTTCATGATAATCTTGTTCAACTGATTCAGGTGTTCAGGTTTCGTGAAAAGGGTCTGTCTTAAATTCCAAGATGGCGGCCATACACTTTTTACTAGATAAACGTTATGGTATCATTCAACGTCATTTTCGATTCAATCGGGGATACAAAAAAGTATATGGCCGCAGTCTTGAATTTTAAAACAGAATTTGTTTTTGAAATCGACATATCTGAATAACGACGATTTTTATAAATGACTGATCATTTCTGCCATCTTGGATTTTGAAACGGATTTTATTTTTGAAATCTACACGCCTGAATTAATCAAAAATGGCTAAAATAACAAGTATAGTGTGTGATAGCCATTTTGGATTTCGAAATAGACATTATTTTCGAAATCTACAGTTACCGAAATAGTCGAAAACGACTCCCATGACGAATTTGAAAATTTTTTTCATTTCCGCCATCTTTGATTTTAAAACGGTCCTTATTTTCGAAATCTACACCCCTGATTTAATCGGAAATGACTAACATGATTTTTACCAAAAAAGTGTATGACCGCGGTCTTGGATTTCAAAATAGACATCATTTTCGAAATCTACACCCCCGAATTAGTCGGAAATGACTACCATGACGATTTTGACAGAATTTTCCGTTTCCGCCATCTTTGATTTTAAAACGGTCCTCATTTTCGAAATCAACACCCCTGAATTAATCGAAAATGACTACCATAACGATTTTTACAAAAAAAGTGTATGAGCGCCATCTTGGATTTCAAAATAGACATTATTTTCGATATCTGCTTACCCGAATTAGTCGGAAATGCTACCATGACGATTTTGACAGAATTTTCCGTTTCCGCCATCTTTGATTTTAAAACCGTCCTTTTTTTCCGAAATCTACACCCCCGAATTAGTCGAAGACGACTACCATGACGATTTTGACAAAATTTTTCATTTCCGCCATCTTGTATTTTAAAACGGTCTTTGTTTTCGATTTAACGATTTTTACCAAAAAATTGTATGACCGCCATCTTGGATTTCAAAATAGACATTATTTTCGAAATCTGCGTACCCAAATTAGTTGAAAATGACTACCATGACAAATTTAACGATTTTTACCAAAAAAGTGTATGACCGCCATCTTGGATTTCAAAATAGACATTATTTTCGAAATCTGCACACCCAAATTAGTCGAAAATGACTACCATGACAAATTTAATGATTTTTACAAAAAAGTGTATGATTTGGATTTTGGATTTCTTCTGATCATTTCTGCCATCTTGGATTTTGAAACGGATTTTATTTTTGAAATCTACACGCCTGAATTAATCAAAAATGGCTAAAATAACAAGTATAGTGTGTGATAGCCATTTTGGATTTCGAAATAGACATTATTTTCGAAATCTACAGTTACCGAAATAGTCGAAAACGACTCCCATGACGAATTTGAAATTTTTTTTCATTTCCGCCATCTTTGATTTTAAAACGGTCCTTATTTTCGAAATCTACACCCCTGATTTAATCGGAAATGACTAACATGATGATTTTTACCAAAAAAGTGTATGACCGCGGTCTTGGATTTCAAAATAGACATCATTTTCGAAATCTACACCCCCGAATTAGTCGGAAATGACTACCATGACGATTTTGACAGAATTTTCCGTTTCCGCCATCTTTGATTTTAAAACGGTCCTTATTTTCGAAATCTACACCCCTTAATTAATCTAAAATGACTACCATAACGATTTTTACAAAAAAAGTGTATGACCGCCGTCTTGGATTTCAAAATAGACATTAATTTCGATATCTGCTTACCCGAATTAGTCGGAAATGACTACCATGACGATTTTGACAGAATTTTCCGTTTCCGCCATCTTTGATTTTAAAACGGTCCTTATTTTCGAAATCTACACCCCTGAATTAATCGAAAATGACTACCATAACGATTTTTACAAAAAAAGTGTATGACCGCCATCTTGGATTTCAAAATAGACATTATTTTCGATATCTGCTTACCCGAATTAGTCGGAAATGACTACCATGACGATTTTGACAGAATTTTCCGTTTCCGCCATCTTTGATTTTAAAACGGTCCTTATTTTCGAAATCTACACCCCTGAATTAATCGAAAATTACTACCATAACGATTTTTACCAAAAAAGTGTTTGACCGCCATCTTGGATTTCTAAATAGACATTATTTTCGAAATCTGCACACCCGAATTAGTCGGAAATGACTACCATGACGATTTTGACAAAATTGTCTAGTTTTCAAATAAAAAATCATTTTCGTCACACCTGGCCATAATGTGAGTTTTACCGCACGCTACGCTAATTGTTGTACTCACCACGGGCAGTAAAAAAGAAAGCCCTCTATCGCATATTTACAACCCTCGCCTGCGGCTCGGGTTACAAATACCTGCGATTTCGGGCTTTCTTTCTTTTACAGTCCTTGGTAAGTAATGTACTATAATAATATAAAGTAAATATTTCAATCTTTTATTTCAAGGATCTTTATAATTCAATCGCACTTCTCGCCACTATAGGGCAATGGAAACAGGTCACTACGTGTTGGGGATTTCATACAAGGTTACCCGTTTTAGTGGCCTCTTAGTGTATCTAGCTGGCAAACTTACGTAATGCGTGTAGGACGATTTAGCACAGGTCCATCGTCTGTGAGCTCTCGTTCCATACTGAGCCAGAGGCGACGGCGCGATGTGTTTTGTCAAGTTTTTAACCGATTTAGAGTCATCTTCAAAAAATTACACTTTATTTAAATTTTGCGGTTACAGTAATGATTTTTTTTTTCGTGGTAGATCTATAGCTGATCTTTAATATATTTATATTTTTAGGGCAGAATATTTATAGGACTTCCGTGAAAAAAATTAAATGTAAACCTGTTTTCATAAAAAAAATTGCAATATTCAGGAGGTATTTTGTCTATTATCCAAGATGAATCTTCAATTTTTCTTACCATGGCCGTCTTGAACATGATATACTGAATTGAATTGTATTCAAATTTTATAAGAAAGGTTCCCTTTATTTGAGTAATCTGAAAAAAAACCAGACGTCTAACTGCAAACTCTGAAGAGGCCTGCCAAGAGAAGCCATGTTTTTCAGGTGTTTTTCTCAAAAATGTATTTTTTTCCCCATGGCCGTCTAGATAAAGGAACGGACTATTATATGCATTAAAAGTTAATTTAAAAACACGAAGCATTTTCGCTATAACCTCCGAAGAAAATGATGCATTTCGCAAAATACGCGCATTTTGGGAATAAGGCCTCTTAATATAAAAGAAAAAACTGATTGACTGACTGACTGACTGACTGACTGACATATCAACGCACAGCCCAAACCGCTGGTTTTAGAGATTCCAAATTTGGCACGTAGGTTCCTTATAAGGTCTAGGGATGCACTAAGAAAGGATTTTTCAAAATTCACTCCCTAAGGGGGTAAAATGGGGGTCCAAATTTGTATGGCGAATCAAGATTTGTTAGACTATTTTATTCGAAACTTCACAGGAATGCTCCTAACGATAAATGAGTAAACACGTGTTTCAGGTTTTTTGAAAATTCAACCCCCAAAAGGAGCAAATGTGGTCACAAAGTCTGAAAATCAACATGGGTATCGCATCCTTTTTGAGTACTTACAGTACGCGGGCAAAGCCGCGGGAAAAGGCTAGTTACTTTTCATATTTATTTGTTTGATTTAGTCAATTTACAACTGGTACAAGTTATGTAATAAAGTAGTGTGAAGATCATTTTGAATCCCTTTTCCGTTTACCTATTTCTGCTGCGGACTGTACAAATTATGTAACATCTTAAGTAACGGCATCAATAAACGATAACAGTCTTTCATATTTATTTATTTGTACGTAAAGAATGTACGCTGATTATACAACAAAAAATTATTGCCATCCCTCCTGGTTGGACTGGTTCCCTTTACGAGACGAAAAATAAATAAAAAAATAATTTGTCAGGCAACCGCTTGAAAATTAGCATGCTTATTCTTCATCACATACAGACACCGGAAACTGCCATCCACCCAGGCCAGGCAGGTATCGAACCATCAGAGTTGGAAGTCGGACGCAAGGCATATTTTTCAATCGGTGGAGGAGAACTTAGGAAAAACGTACTTACAATCATTGAAATCGGATGGCATTCGTTTTATGAGTTTTGTATGATGTGGAAAACGATATGCCCAAATGCCATCCCTCTCCTATGAAACTTCATCCCTCTCCAACCAGGAGGGATGGCAGTAAAATTTTGTTATATAACATTCTTTCAGGCAACCGCTGTTTCAATCGGTTGCCTAGCGATAAAAACAATTTTTTTGCACTCCCCCTCCATTTCCGCTCTAGTCCAAGTTGGGTCAGTTCGGGTTGCACGGGGCGGTTCCTCATCACTTCAGGAGCTTAAATACCGCGAGCCATCCGGTTGCCTCGCGGTCACTGAAATTACGCGTCATTGCTCTGAATATACTGTAATGAAAGAAATTTTGCTTTATATAATAATTTCCTGTAAATTCTAATGATTTGTTTAGTTTTATTTAGCATGCAAATTTGAATGTTAGAATTAGTCAATTTAATTTAGTTTTTTGTATTGTTTTAATTTTGCAAGTTACTGTTTTATATTACATTATCATTGTAACCTACCATCTGTGGAAGAGCAGTATCTCTTGATGCAAGTATCAAAAATATTTATATTAACGATATACTAGCTCAGCTACTGTAAGTTATACAATTAATTATCTTATTTATTATTTTTAACTAAACAAACCACTCGAAGTTATGTAATATCTAAAGGAAGACATTAGTTAATGATCGATAACAACTTTGCATATTTATTTGTTTGACCAAGTCATTTACAACTGGCGTAGTTAGTAGCAGAAGTAGCTTAGTGGGTGAGGTGTTCAAAATTACGTTCACTCACTCTTATTCTCTTAACAATAAAATAGTGTCAAGAAATTTTTGAACACCTCCCCGCTAAGCTACTTCTGCTGCTGATTGTACAAATTAAGGAACATCTTAAGTAACGGCATCAATTAACGATTACAGTCTTTCATATTTATTTAGTTGAACTGGTCAATCCACTGGAATAAGTTATTTAATTTAATCATCTAACCAAAGAAATTCATTAATAAACGATAACAGCCTTTCAATGTAACTTTTCCCATCTGTGCCCACCGTGGACCGAAGGGAACAGTTTGTATTTCATCTGTGCCTAACCGACGTGACCACAGGCGGAGACAGGTGAGAATATACTTAACAAAAACATCAATAAACGATAAGACTTTAAGAATTTACTTCTTTAAACTTGTCGATCCACTACTGGAATAAGTAATGTAATATTCATATCGCATATGAAAGCTATTTGAATCCACAACACCACAGACAGCTATTTGAATTCGGCACAAAACATAATAACATGCTTATAAATATACATGTCCATGTAAAATTCAATAATTGATCACAAAATGCACTTATCTTCGACATTTTGTTGTTTGAGAGGATCATCGCCATCGCGGTTGAGCGGTGAGAGTTAAACACAAACAAAGACAGTGACACGGTGCGTCGTGATTGGCCGACCCGCTCGCGCTGCCTGCGCACAAGACTCCCGCGCCAATCTCCATGCGTTCAAATTACGAATTGAACTGATGAGTTCATAAAACTTACAGCGATTGATAAATTCGTTATTTCTTTTTGATAAACATTACTATAATAATAATAAACTACACACGCTGACTTGAAAATTTCGGAGATTTCTTTTATGGTCAAGACAACGCTTTTAAAATTCAAATGCTGTAATAAAATCAATCTATTGATGAATCTATTATAATTTAAACATGATAGTTACTTTACATAGCTTTCAATATAATGCAGTCATCATAAAACACTTGAAAAATGTTTTTGTGGAAATATGATTTTTTTTAATGTTTTACATTATACTGAATTAAGCTGTTGAAAAATACGTTATTAAATGACAGCCGCTGTTCAAACAGTCAAATACTATTATATCATGAAGAAAAATGCCATTTGTATAATCTTACCTTGAATTGAGAAGGCCTGTTAACAAATACCTACTTTATACCTAAATCTACACCAAAATCTGATATATTTTTTTATAAGGAGTAGTTCTCAGAGTATTCTAACCGACTACAAAAAATTGGCCACTTGTGAGTTATCGAAGCTGATTTTGTTCGTGTACCCTACTATGACTAGCATTTAGGTTTAGTAAGTGTTTGACTCATACAACTTACTTTTAAGCCATATACATACATTCTTCATACAAATCGTCAACGTTTTTAACCCATTTAAGGGATGAATATCAAAATACGCTAAAATGCTGTTCTTATTTTTGAATAAGTAGATAAAATAGGTACAAAGTAGCCAATCTGCAAATTACAACTTTCTAGCTTCAGCAGTTTCGGCCTCGTTTTAGTACAAACTTTTCAACCTTGTTTTAACTCACCTAGGGTGGAATTTTGAAAAACACTGAAATTAGTTTTTTTTTGTTTTGAAGTGCTTACAAATGAACTTTCGAGTCTGTCACAAAAAAGTAGGTATCTATATCAACTTTCAATCCCTTTTTAAACCCCGTTTGCGGGGATGAATGAAAAAAGGACGCTAAAATTACTTTCATTATTTTTAATGTATTAAATGTACGAAGTTGCATGCCTCGAA
Organism: Pammene aurita; assembly: GCA_947086415.1. Lineage (NCBI taxonomy): Eukaryota > Metazoa > Arthropoda > Insecta > Lepidoptera > Tortricidae > Pammene > Pammene aurita. Next base: position 41,405,839 of record OX352296.1, on the reverse strand, counting down.
CTTTAAATTTTAATCCCTACCCATACAAATTTTTAACACTTAGTTTTTACTCCCTTAGGGGTTTAATTTTTCAAATTTGGTTCGTGTTACTTGTATACATTATAAATGAAAATTATAAATTTCTAGCTTCAGTAGTTTCAGCCTGGCTACAATCCAACTTTTCAACCCCATTTCAACTCCTTTGGGGTGGAGTTTTGAAAAACGCTGAAATTATTTTTTTGGTTGGAGCTGAGTAGCCTACATACGAACTTTCAAGTCTGTCACAATTTTTTTTAAATATTTCGTTACAAATTTTCAACACCTTTTTAACCCCGTTAGAGGTTATATACCAGAAAACGCTGAAATAACTTTTATTATTTTTTAATTAGCAACAAACGTACGAAGTTTCAAGTTTCTAACTTAAAATTTTAAATACTAACCGTACAAACGCTTAACCCCGTTTTTACTCCCTTAGGGCTTGAATTTTTCAAAATCGATCCTTATTACTTGTACAAATTAAAAATGTAACCTTATCTGCAAATTTCAACTTTCCAGCTTCAGTAGTTTCGGCTCTGCGTGGATCATTCAGTTAGTCAGTCAGGACATAGGCATTTATATAAATATAAATTAAAATAATATTAAGAATTATTTTTTATCATGGTGATTTAAAAAATAGTGTAATACTAATAAATAAAATGAGCCCATTATTTATTCCACCCTGATTATTACTCCTAAGTAAGCAACTACGCACCTTACGCTATGCCCTTCTGCGCTTATTATATACCTACACGGTCAATGACCTTAGGTGCACTAATCGTATCGGCCGCCGCACGTCTTATGTGTTGTAGTTTCCGCCCCGCGCCCGCTCCAATTATGTATAATTTTTGATTACTAATTTTACAATTCCTGAAAATGCTCACTATATCTACTGGTGAAATTTTGATATTATGTAACATATTATTAAAGCTAAAAGGAGCATCAAAATCATGAGTGTAGAATTAATGCGCGTGTTCAAAAATCATTTAAAATCATTTTAGAAATAGTAATAATACAGTCACCGCTGTAAATTTTTTTTTAAACGAAGCGTAATAATTGTCTCGACAATATAGTGAAAAATCATCATTAGTATAATTAGTGTTTGATTATTATTGAATTTTTTAAACATTTTTATTATTTCAAATGTATTCTCAACTTGACAGGTGGTGAATATTTCAAATACTGTTATAAATATTCAGGTAGTCCCTTGGATTAAAAATCTCTAGTGTAGGATTTAATGTTTGTGGTAAATAAACATTAAAATTTTCAAAATTTTTTTTTAAAGAAAGCACAATGTGTTTTTTGGGAAAAACTTAATACATCTTTTCAATAAATGTTGTTTTACCAGATCCCAAGGACAAAATAGTGTAGGATTAAAATTATTAAATGTGATCTCCTCGAACAACTTAAAGTTTAGTGACGGGACTATAGTTGGCATGACTTGCGAACTCACTCGTCCATCTTTGAGCAGGTTTCCAGCCTCTACAACAATGTATGTAGGTAGCTAGATGACGCTGCGGCTGCTGTAAAGCCGTTTAAGAGATCAAATCCAATATCGAAACGAAAACATTGAAAATTTCATTGTCTTGTTACCTTGTCCTCCGTCATATCTGGCTGGCAAATTTGTCTGACAGGAAAGCATGGTTGTAAATGGCTAGGCTAGAACATTGGTAAAGTAAGGGTATCTATGCAGGTTGGAATCCTGACTTGGTCGATCACTACTTGAAATCATGCTAACACATAATTGTTCACGAAGTGGTATTCATTGAAAGATAAAAGATGTTTATTCTTCAATTTATTACAATGCACTTATGAACATCAGAGAGAGAAAAAAAAACTACAACCGGTTTTAACCTTACACCTCTGACCCGAGTATTATGACCGGCAAGAAACTCGGCGGAAGTTATTCTTTCAAAACATTAAACAATACATTAGATCTTATTCATCTTTCTTTAAGGGTAGCATTGTGCTAGCTGAGCTAAGACGTCGGATAAAAGCGATTAAATCACAAACAGCAGTCGGGAGTCGTGAAAGGTGGTCTCGGGTAGTTGGCTACCGGTGCCGTGTCACACTTGATGGATCACCTTCTCTATGCCAGACCCCGGCTAACGTAACAGTACCTAAGGATCTTGGTAGCCGCCTTTCTTACGGTTTAATTGACTTTTGAGATTAACTTGTAAGTAAGTAATGTAAATCCTTACAATCGTAGTCTCTTTTACCTTAAATCAGTAAAAAAAATAACCAGACTAAATTTCTGATACCTATCTCGTAACTCCGTCTTCTATTAGGTTAACATAACTAAGGGTGGGTTGCACCAAACCGCCTGTAAACGTAAGCCAAATGTTACGCTAATCGGAGCTACTTAACGTTTGCTAACATAAATGGGTTGCACCAAGTGCAAAATAACAGAACGTAAGAGTTACGTGGGATGCCACTGTATAAACGCATTTCTAACAACATTTTTATGGTAGAATATTATTTTCATATGGCAACCCAACCATAAGTGCCAAACTAAACTTGTCAAAATCGTCACACGAAGAAAAAAATCTAAAGAAAAGACCGCTGAACTAAACTTAACTTTGCACTTTGCATATTCAAGAATATTCAACAATTTTAGCCATTCCTGAACATTTTTATTACTCAGTCAAAAAGTGGGCTATCCATAGCCGCCTTACGACCAATTTTTTCAAAGGATAATGCAACTTGTGTTGTGAGTGGTGCTTAAAGCGAAAGCCAGAATAGTCGGCTGGTGTATTGTATATTATATTATAGTGAGTAATTTATCCTGCTAGTTTATTACTACTTACAGAACCCTAAACAAGTAAAGCCGTTGCTGGAAGCACCAAATGGCGAGAAGGCGCCCAATCGCAAAACAAAGGCACCACTAGTTTTGAGAACTTGAAAATTTGTAAAAATAGGGTGTTGGATCCCTCCAACCTGGTTGATTATGGCTGGCACTGTAACCAACGCCCTAAATATTGAACTTATATATGTACCTACTTATTGAAAGAGTGTTCTAAAGCATCTTTGTTAACAAATTATGAGTAGCAAATATGTGACATTAATAATACACAATGTTTTTTATTTCAGGTTTGAATTTACCTTTGGTATTGAAGACAAGATGAAATCGAGGCTTGTTATGCTACTCAGTGCTTAACTCAAGGATGTTTGAAAGTAAAAGTGCAGTGATTTCAAGAAATTGGTAGAATCTCTATGTAAAAATAAAGTATAATTATAATCAGTATTTCAATTTTGATAATAAAATACATAATTATATTTATTTAGTTACCTTATTTTTGTTCTATTCATTATTCAAACACTGGCATAGGTTTCCTTTGTAGATGGAAGCAAGATGCTCCCCCCTCCAAACATATTTCCTACTGCAAATATTATTCACCAGTTTTCTAGCACTTGACATAAATAATCAATGAAACTTGACACTATTGAAGTATTTTAAGTCAGGTCAATCAGTTCTTGGATAGTGTGAAGCGAACCCTTGGCCAAAGTGAGCCAGCTTATTGACCGGAGAAAAAACTTCATATACTGATACACAGATCTTTGATAATGGTTATTAACAATACTCTACTCTTGATACATGTTACAAATATTATTCAGGTAAAAGTGACCATAAAATATTAGTGTGGCTAGGATCCCAAAAATGTTTTCTTATCACTTGTATCTTAATAATCATAATCATTTATTTCTTTGTAATGATATATGTTTACAAGTCATACAACAGCCATGTAGGTTACTATTATGTTTTATTTGTAAATAGGTACCTATGCTGGTTGGGAAAGATATATGATAAAGAGAGACCTTTATTATTTATTACTAATAAATTCATAGTGAAATCATAACACATATTTTATAATTGATTTTGAGCACTGATGATAGGACTAGGACTAATCAGAAATGCATGCATACATACATCATCTTAGGAAGCTTTTTCCCTTATAGAAATGTAAGTATGAAAATATATCTACTTTTTATACTTACAAAATGAAATGCATGTACTTATTTTGCGTACAGTCACCGGCAATAGTATCTTCCTACATGAACTGTACAGTGAGTACAATTTGGATTAAAAAAAGCATGTTCATAATAATGTCCGATTTAAAATATACTAATGGGGAAGGTATCTGTCAAAAGTCAGATGGTGCCAGCATAAGTAGGCACCTACCACTAGTTTTGTTGAATGAGATTTGGCTTAAAGGGCTAAAATTAATGCCAGTAAATTCCAAATAAAACAAGAATTTGACACTATTGGTAGGACTGAGACTACAACCTATGCCGGCACCATCTGTAAACACTTGATTGGCCATAATCCTGATTGCAGCGACGAGCAGCAAATGGTAGGTAACAATTGCCATAGAAGAGCGACACACATGAAGTCAAATTAGTTAAACCATGCTATTACCAAATTGTCAGTAGATTCAGTAGTTTATTTATTTATATGGGTTTAATGTTTCAATAGATCTGTAAAATCTTTGTGTTTATTTCACAAATGAAACTGAAATACAGTGTAAGCTCTATATCAACACTCAAGGGACCGGACATTTTGTGACATTATCACAAGTTGTCATTAAATAGAGGCCTACTGTGCTTGTTTTAAGGCAAATAATGAAATGAAATAAAAAACAAGAATTATATGAATTACTATATTGAATTTTCATACACATTTGAATTTGTGGATACCTAACCATTGTTGAACTATTTTTTTATTGTCCCACAACACATGACACTCTTATTTACTTGATTGTAAATTCCGCATCACACTTTATTTACATGTACTGTTCTGAACATTGTTTAGTTTGGTGTCGAGGCTCGATTTCTGTAGGACATTGGGGATAAATGTTTGGTGCTATAACTTCATGCCCTTAATAAAAGTATTAAAGAAACCTCTCTGATCATCTGGCATCTTTTGAATCGTAAGACTTGCTCCCATCGAGTCCTGTTCGTGGCCTGTTTTACCGTGTCATAAAACTTGTTTTTCTTCTTGACCTGGTCATTCCACCGCGTCGGAGGTTTACGTTCCCTTTTGTCTTCTACCTTGCAGTATTCAAGTCAACCGTTGTTTCTAAAGGTTTGGTCTTCATTGACAAAAACAGAGTGGTTTTTAATGGTTGTCATGATTCTGGTCCTGCTCATTCTACGGCTGTCGGCTTTCATGACAATGACTGTAGGTTCTGGTATGTTTGTGATACATAACAGAAGTCTGTACTATTTCAACCTGAAGTCACTCGGCACTCGATTTTTAACTAAATAACGCACATTTTACAAAGAATTATGTACTTATTATTTAATACCGTGATCTGATCTGAAAATTGTGAATAAAACCAAACGTCAATCGTATGCGCCTTTTTACGTTCAGATACTCGCATATATTTATTACTGCAAACAATATTTTAATATTTTTCATCAAATATCAGTGTCTTTTTGTCTAATAATGCATTTATCCATGAAATACGAGACATTTTTGCAAATTGTCCGCCATATTTAAACGTAGATTTGAGTTAACCAGTGCTCGACGGCTGCTTAAGGTAAACGTAACTTTCTGACTGCTAAAGTGCATGGTGCAACGGAAAAACGGACTTGACGTCTACTGTAACCATGATGAGTTCGTTAAGTATGCGTGGTGCAACCCGCCCTAAGACTGACAGAGCTATGTCTGTGCAAATTATGGTGGAATCGTACCACTGGGGTACATAAATACATATTTGATACTGTCTGCTGTCTAGCCGACCAATGTAAAGGCAATTTGTATCATAAATGTAACCTCGAACGTGTTCATGTTCAACGTAGAAAATGCTGGAAAATTTGAAAACAACATTTTGCTGAAGAATTCTCAGCATTTCTGATCTTGTTGTCTGTTTTGTTATACCGTCACCGGCAATAGTATCTCCCTACACGAAGGCCGCAAAAATATGTGAGACGCTCTTATTTGTAGGGCCATAAGAGAGTGTCACATATTTTTGCGGCCTTCGTGTAGGAAGATACTATTGCCGGTTACTGTACATATATTACATGTCATAAATATTATAATGATCTTCTTATCGTTAGGACGCAGAATGGTGTTGTTGTCAAAACATTAACCGATCGATCGTCGATCGACGCATCGATCAATGTCAAAACATACCTACATGTTTAAATCAATTTTTTTCGGAAAAGGTACCATTTTGCGGCGGCGTTTGTTGCTTGAATACAATATTGAATCTGTACAACGTACGAGGACGTACGCGCCTTCCGCTAAATGGCACCTTTTCCGACAAAGTGTCACAAATCTTCTTTTAACATTACTCAAAACGAAATTTTATAAAGAATGAAGAAAGTCGTACCCTTAAACACAAATGAATCGAATTCGGAATACCAGTATAGTAAGAAAATAACCATAATACAACAAAAGTCCGCGCTCCCTCGATTGACCCGTAAGTTATAGTCACGTATTCCCTATTCGAGGCACGAGTTCTCCCAACTTGGCCCATGTTCCCTCACGGGACACGTATGATAATAGCTGACATATTTATTTTCTATAAAAATGTCTTGCTACATTTTTTGGAACTGTATTCAATCCGACTGTCCCTTTATTTGATTTGCGTTCATCTGATATTTTAAGACCACGCTTGACAATAAGTAAAAGATACGTATAAAGGAAAGAAAATCGATTGAAGTAACTGATGCTTTGCGTTGAGTTGTGAAAAGAGATTGCTTCTGCTCTTCGTTTACATTTCTTGCTAAATAAAGTAAGACTATCATTTCAAATGCTTGCGAAGCGAGCACTTTTTAGTTAAAATGTATGTACAGTATTGCTGCATATTTTCATTTTATAGGTTTACCTATCGTTAGGTACAAAATGGAAACTTATTTTTCCACTGCTACAGCGACTTTTGACGCAGACTTTTATTTAAAGTGATATATTAGCGCATCCACCGCGCCGTCCCTGGCGAGTTGTCAAATGTAATGAGTTTTTGGTAAAATATTTTTATTACTAGAAGCTCTTTCGATGGCAGCAGGTACAATAACACTGCGTGTAAGAAATTATCTTAAACTTTTTCACTATTTGCCCTGATTCATAACCACTGGTTACAGAGTTCAAAATAATGATTATCAGTGATAGTTAACTTGATAATTATCGTGATTTCATAGTCTGATAATTATCGATTTGATTATTATTAAGGTTAAATAACCCAAAATTTGTAAAAGCGCGAATGTACAAAAAATTAATTAATTGTTGAACTATAAAAAAATACATAAAGCAACTTCCATACCTGGGATAGTTATCCGATAGTTATTGAAGATAAAGTATTACAAAATAATGGTCTGTTATAATAATCGAAATTGTGAAGATAATTATGGAATTATCTTGATTATTTCGAACCCTTCTTGTTTATGATAAGGTCATAAGGTAAGGGTTATAGGTTAGACAAAAATAGCGTCGATAATTCAAACTTTAGCTGTACAAGTGTACAATTAGCAGGACACGTTTCCAATACTTGAGGCATTTGTCATTGAAACGCTTGTTTAACACGTTCACTGTCCGAATCTGACATGTGAACCTTATGGCTTTGTAATAGAGGCTAGCCGTGGCCCCACATTGGGGGCACGGACAGTGAACGTGTTAATGATCTATAATAACAACCATAGAAACTATGTTTCAGCTTATGTTTGACTAAAGTACAGTACGTAGGTACGTAACCAAACGTTAATTTGTCCAAACTTCCCGGCCGCGCTCTGCCGGGCTCTACTCTACCTTAATGCTATTACCAATTATCGTCGCGCATGGCCGACTCCGACCCGAATGCGAAGGAATCGAGAATCGGTATTACTTATGACGAATCATGTTATTTTTCGCCTCATTTACTTTCAGTTTGGTGCACAGATAGAACACCGTACTTTGAACGAGGAAAAAAGTTTTGTTTATATACGACTTTTTATACATTTAATACATTTTCCTTGGTAAACTCAAGTCTGAAGTTTTGAATTTCTTGCAATTTGCGCCTGTCAATATTTACAGTATTTTATCCTAGTACAGCATTGAGTATTACAGGGATCTAAGTAAACAAAAAAAGCCGTTAAAGTGTACGCATGCCTAAAGCGTTAAAATAACAACATTGATTTTGGATCATATACTTATAGTTCAAATGCCATAAATGCTTCACTAAATGCGACAATGTCAACCACCCCTAAGGATATTAAAACATAACGTTCATTATTAAATGAAATCAGCAGATTAAAAGCAGTCGGTCAGCCCGGATAATTGCATTTCCTCGCGGCTTATTAATTTTAATTGATTGATTCCATAACGTTGATGACGTGCACTTAATGAGTGGGAATTTGATGTTATCATTGTTTTTATCAAGTGCTTATAAATAATTCGGTTAACATTATGACATTAAAATCATGTCGAGCTGTGACTTCAGTGACCAGTTTTCTCTGAACTTCCAGCTTTAACTGTCGTGAAGGCCATTACTCAAATGACTGTTTCCATTAAGAAATAAACTCGCTCCGGCCGCCTATTAACTTGTACTCGGCTTAATGAAAAAAACCGGCCAAGAGCGTGTCGGGCCACGCTCAGTGTAGGGTTCCGTAGTTTTTCGTCCGTCACAGTAAGTGTCCCCACTTAAGAGTTAAAATAACACCGCCATGTAGGATATGATATGAGCGTTCTACGTACAGCGACATCTATCGGCAAATTAAGTAAACTATTGCGCGCTAGCTTAAAGTATGGGAGATGATTTTTATGGGATAATTCTTTATTGCGTGAACCGATTTTCACCGTTTTTAACCGACTTCAATTTCATAGAAGGAGGAGGTTCTGTATTCGGTTTGGGCTTTTTTTTTTTATGTATGTTCACCGATTACTCCGAGACGCGTGGTCCGATTTGAATAATTCTTTTTTTGTTTGAAAGGATATACTTCCAAGGTGTTCCCATATTAATCTGGTGCTGTTCTGATGATGGGATCTATGAGGAATTGAGGGAACTCCTCAATTTTTAAAGGCACATGTATGGTGATTTGGGTGTTTTCTTAAGCAACTCGAGAGTTTTCTCTCGAAAACCACCAATTTGATGAAGTGGACCTGATAATGATGATTGTTTTGATGATAATGATGATGATTTTTTTAAATGTAGGATGTTCAGCGATTACTCCGAGACCCGTGGTCCGATTTGAATAATTATTTTTATGTTTGAAAGGATGTACTTCCAAGGTGGTCCCAAATGAATCTGGTGCTGTTCTGATGATGGAATCCATGAGGAATTGAGGGAACTCCTCAATCTTTAAAGGCACATGTATGGCGATTTGAGTGTTTTCTTAAGAAACTCAAGCATTTCCTCTCGAAAACCACCAATTTGATGGAACGGACCTAATGATAAAGACCACACATGACATTTTGAACTTTCCTTAGGTTAAGCGGGTGTATTATGAACTTTTTCTTATACGCCTTTACCGATTATTCCGAGACCCGTTGTCCGATTTGAGTAATATTTTTATTGTTTATAAAGAGTTATCTCAAAAGTAGCCCCGTACTAATTTGATTGGGCCTGATGATGAGAATCCATGAGGGACTGAGGGAACTCTTCAATTTTAAAAGGCTCATGTATGGTGATTTGAGTGTATTTTTAAGCAACTCGAGTGTTTCCTCTCGAGAACTACCAATTAGATGGAGAGGACCCGATAATGAAAACCGCAGATGACATATGGAGTCCCTTCCATAAATAGCTATTTGAATTGAGTAAACATTGTGTGAAAGAAGGAAGCAAATTTAGTTTATGTCGAAAGAGCTGATTGAGATCCCGAGAAAGCGTAGCAAAAGATTCTACTAATTTATAAGCATGAGCGTAGTGAGGGCGTTTAAGGCACGAGGTGCAAAGTTAATAACGTCAATCTCGTGTGGCACATACAACTCTTCACCTCAGCCTTCACACCGACTACATCTGCATCGCTGACCGACCGCACCGCGCACCCTCGGGTTTTGATTTCCACCTCAATCAGACTAGTGATACCTATTACGAATATTTTATTTTATATGCGTCCTAAACGCGGGGGGTGGTACAGTCGACTACAAAGAGATGTATCCACTTTTGGACCATATTACAACGCAATAAGGTGAAAAAGTGGATATATCTCTTTGTATTTGACTGTACATTATTCCAACGACGGGACGCGGAGCGACTACAAACGCAGTCATGACTGTGACTGAGACAGCGATTGCAACTACTCCTTGGGCTTCAATTTCGGCTGTGACTTTGAAATTACATGGACTCCACTTTGAAATTACATTTTAATTTTTAGTGAGAGAAAGATCATTGTGTCTTCTTTTGGAACTTTTTATTAAGTAAGTACCCTTGTTCGAGCTGCTTTCGGGTCAAGATCTCGGCTCTGATTAGTCCCGCCCCGGATCCAAATTTAGTTGAATATATGAAAAAATGAAAATGAAAAATATTTTTATTTCCTTACAATTTTGGCATAAAGCTTGAACACAGTAAAATGTGGGCACAAGTAAATGCTTATATATTTTTATTTATACAATATGGAAACTTCTTAGTATTATAAATAAAAACTATTTGATATCCTGAATAAAAACTATTATGACAGCATTCCACTTTGATCATTTGTTTTCACGATGGCGAGCTCTGAACACAAGAAACGTGAAATTATTTTGCGCAAACATACTGAAAATCCTCATTTAAGTTATAGGGCATTAGCAAAACTTTTAAAATTACCGCAATCTTCCGTATGTTTAGTTTTAAAAAGGTTCCGAGAACGATTGACAGTAGATCGCAAGCCGGGAAGTGCAGGTAAGCAAGGCGCAAAGGATAAAAAAAAAGAAGCCCATGTCTTGCGACTTTTTACAGCGAATCCGAAGTTATCGTCCCGTGATGTCGCAAAAAAGGTCAAAATGTCGCAGTCATATGTACAGAAAACTAAGTCAAGAGCTGGATTAAAGTCGTTCAAAGCACAAGCTGCAGCCAATCGCGACGCTAAGCAAAATCTGTCTGCAAAACAGAGATCACGAAAGTTGTACGACAATTACTTGACAAAATTTGGATGCGTTGTATTGGATGATGAAACGTACATCAAAGCAGACTTCAAGCAGATACCGGGGCAAGAATTTTATACTTCTAAGAATCGTAAGGATGCCCCAGAAGATTGCAAGATAAAAAAGAGATCGAAGTTTCCAAAAAAAAATCTTTTATGGCAAGCTATTTGTAGTTGTGGTAAAAGAAGTCGTTCATTCGTAACAACAGGCACAGTAAACGGTGAAATCTACAAAAAAGAATGTTTGCAAAAGCGTCTACTGCCCTTTTTACGCAGTCATAGCTCACAGCCATTATTTTGGCCAGACCTTGCGAGCTGTCACTACTCTAAAGCAGTAGTTGAGTGGTATAAACATAACGATGTCGCAGTGGTACCTAAAGAGTGCAATCCTCCAAATTGTCCTGAACTGAGGCCGATTGAAGAATATTGGTCAATTATGAAAGGGATTCTAAAAAAAGGAGGCGGAGAAGTTAAATCGGCAGCTGAATTGCAAAACAAATGGAAATGGGCTTGCAAAAGATATCCTGATAGTGCTGTGCAAGACTTAATGAGCCGGATTCGACGCAAAGCACGCAGTATGGCATATAGAAAGCAAATTTAATAATTGTATATATTTGTAAAAATGGTTATTAGTCTAGTAAATAAATGCAATAAAAATTTCCTTGAAATATGTTCAATAACATTTTTATTTTTGTTACTTTATGTGCCCATGTTTTACTGTGTTCAAGCTTTAATTACAACAAGGTGGAAACTTCCTATTAAGTAAAAAATACCTGTATCAGGAAGTCTTATTCCGAGACCCGTGGTCCGATTTGAATAATTCTTTTTATGTTTGAAAGGATGTAACTTCCAAGGTGGTCCCAAATGAATCTGGTGCTGTTCTGATGATGGGATCCATGAGGAATTGAGGGAACTCCTCAATTTTTAAAGGCACATGTATGGTGATTTGGTTGTTTTTTTAAGCAACTCAAGCATTTCCACTCGAAAACCACTAATTTGATGGAGTGGACCTAATGATGAAGACCACATATGATATGTGGAACTTTCCTTACATTGAGTAGGTATTATGAACTTTTTCTTATATATCTTCACCGATTACTGCGAGATCCGTTGTCCGATTATGATAATTATATCCACTAAAAATGGAAAAATAAAAGCTTTTTACAAAAAAAAGATAAACCGACTTCAAAAAGGATAAAATAAATTATTATATTATTTATATGCGTTACAAACTGATATGTTTGAAGTCGGTGCCAAGCCAAAAAGTTACAATACCGGTCAAATCAGCTTCAAGTCTGAAAATCACAAAACATATCGATACCTACTTACATTGAAAAGGTGAATGTGAATCTATCTGTTACATTTTCACGTCTAAACCACTAATCCAATTTTGATGAAATGTGGTACCCATGTCTATATACTCTGATACACGTCTACTTTGTCAATAATCAATTAATCAGATAAAGACGGCAAATTAAAAAAAAACATGTATGGTTGACCTTCCATAGAAAATTTGAAATATCGCGCCTTTTTCTACTGAAAAGGTGAGTCCCACACACCCAGTGTGTCTGAGTATAGAAAGATCAATCTAGCTATTGAATTCCTTTACACTTCGATATTACACCTTAGATGAAGTAGGAAAAATAATTCAAACCGAAGCACGGGCTCCGTTCGAGATATGGTTAGTCCGAACACTAGTAAAAAAGTTTATTAAGAAACATTATAAGACGCATGATCATACCTTCTTTCTGTACTTGAATGAAAACCTACGTGCAGTCAATACCGTATTAGAATAGGTCTATAGTATGAAGAACAATTCACTGAGCAAATACGCCTCGTTCATATTAACTGTTTTGTGATTTTCAGACTTGAAGCTGATTTGACCGGTATTGTAACTTTTTGGCTTGGCACCGACTTCAAACATATCAGTTTGTAACGCATATAAATAATATAATAATTTATTTTATCCTTTTTGAAGTCGGTTTATCTTTTTTTTGTAAAAAGCTTTTATTACTTTATTTGAAAGCAAGTCTTTTCATTGTAATTTTGTAGAAATTACAGGTACAATACACACCTGCTTATACGGTTAAATTACAAACTTAGTTCAGAAATAATTTTGTATTTTTTTTTCAAAAACTATTCAACCTATCAAGTTCAAAATAATTTTCCTAGAAAGTTTTTATAAAGGTTTAGTTAGAGCCCCCTCCTCTAACTTTTGAACCATAAGTTTTTTTTTTACTTCTGGAGCGATTATTTCCGAAAATATTTACATTATCAAAAAATGATTTTAGTAAACTCCTATTCATTTCTAAATACCTATCCAACAATATATCACACGTTAGGGTTGAAATGAAAAAAAAAATCACTCCCCACTTTACGTATAGGGGAGGTACCCTAATAAAACATTTTTTTCCACTTTTTATTTTACCACTTTGTCGGCGTGATTGATATACATATTAGTACCAAATTTCAGCTTTCTAGTGCTAATGGTCACTGAGATTATCCGCGGACGGACGGACGGACGGACGGACGGACGGACGGGCAGACGGGCAGACATGGCGAAACTATAAGGGTTCCTAGTTGACTACGGAACCCTAAAAATGGCCAACTCTTATTTAGCAGCTTTTTAATTGCTGACCAATTTGCCGCTGGGCCAGTTCACTGCTCGCTTCGATGTGCACGAAATCTGTTATAAACGTATATTTAACATTAATGCGCTTTCTAGGTACAGTCGACGTCAACGATATGTTTACACTTTTATATCTTATCATCATCATCATCATATCAGCCGAAAGACGTCCACTGCTGGACATAGGCCTCCCCCAAAGAGTGCCACAATAACCGGTCCTGCGCCACCCGCATCCAGCGGACTCCCGCGACCTTCACCAGGTCATAAGTCCACCTTGCGGGGGGTCTACCCACGCTGCGCCTTCCGGTTCGTGGTCGCCACTCGAGAACCTTTCCGCCCCAACGGCCATCGGTTCTACGAGCAATGTGCCCCGCCCACTGCCACTTTAGCGATTCGGAGGGCTATATCGGTTACCTTGGGCTGTATCGGCTGCGTTCCGCAGCAGAACCAAAGTTATATCTTATAGTCCTTTGTAATCGTCATCATCATCGATTTAAGAGCCTGGCTCTTGTCGGTGGAGTAACCGCCATTCATCTCGCCTCTCCGCAATTGTTTTAGGCCCCTGATAAGACACTAAATTAGCCTTTTCCATAGCTTGAGTCATAAACGCCCGTCTCGGCCTCCCGCGGCGCCTTCTTCCTTCAATCTTTCCTTCTATTATGGTCTTTATGTAATCGTCGTGTCGTACCCAACATACTGCCTCTCCTGTTCTCAATCGTCTTCATAAGAAATCTCTTCTTATGAAGACTCCTTTGTAATAAGGTTCTAAAATGTAAACATATGTTTGACGTCGACTGTACAGTCAGCAGCAGCACTGGCTTAGCGCGTGAGGTGCTTAAATGATGTTGACACGTTCTGGTTCTCTTGACAATACAATCTTGCTGTCTCTCTAATGTTGAACACCTCACCCGCTAAGCTACTAGAGCTACTTGTGATGCTAACTGTACAAACACACAATTTAAAAAAAAACATGACGTATTTCATTCACACTTTTTAGGGTTCCGTAGCCAAAATGGCAAAAACGGAACCCTTATAGTTTCGTCATGTCCGTCCGTATGTCACAGCCATTTTACTCGGAAACTATAAGACGTATCTTAATAAAAATTGGACATAAGGTGTATTTTGTATGCCGCTATTTAGTTATGTAGTTAAATCACAGAAAAAAATATTTTTATGGGGAAGCTCCATACATGTAACTAAATAAAAATAAAAATAAACTTACTAAATATCAAACTGTTGCACATCTGTCGATAGGTCTTTAAAAATAACATCGAGGTTTCGTTGAACATTTTGTGATTAAGTGAATAGTTTCAGAAATAATCGCTTCGAAAGTCAGAAAAATTGTTCAAAAAATATGAAAAAATTTGAAAAGACGCGCCTTATCATATACTTTCTACGAAAATTATTTTGAACATTATCGGTTCAGTAATTTTTGAGTTATCTCCAAAAAACTTGTTCCAAAGGCATCAGATACTACCTTTTGGTGTTACTTTGGTTCAAATTCCATTGAAGGTACGGAACCCTCCATTATGCGTGGTCCGACGCGTACTTGGCCGGTTTTTTATAATTGAATACTGTTTTGTATTGCAATCTATTATGCAAGTGCATAAATCAAGATAATAAAATAAATAAATGATGTTCGAGTAAAAAGATGAATATACTGTTTGAATTCAGCATTTCAGACATTAAAACAGAAGTAGGCTATAACTTTATAATTATAATTTATAACATTTATAACTTTAATGAATCTATAAACCATTTAAGCGTTTACGCTCTAAATAATGTGTTTTATAGGTACTGCGCTATTACAAACACTGATAATTTAAATTAGGTATTATTATTAAGATCTAGATCTGGATTATGCCTAGATATAAATACGAGTAACAAGATAAGATCTTATTAATAAAAAAGGTTGTTTATTGCCGCTAACTTTTGAATCTCGAAAAACCAATAGATATGTATTTATTTACTGATTTTCACTCATTATTTTGACAAAAACGGGAGCACGACCTCCACGGGGTCTGCCTGCGACCACGAGCGTTACGACACGCTCGAAACGTCAGGAAAATAATAAACGTAAGTGTACGCGATTACGTCCCGTTTTTGTCAAAATAATGAGATATGTATATTATTGAAAATGGTAAAAATCATGCAGATTCAGATTACAACAGTGAACTCAAATACTTGACCTATCTATAAACTAACAAAATCCCTCTTGCGAGCCCGGATCAAATCAACGTCAGCCCTCGTCGCAGGATATTAGATGATTTCACCAGCGTACTCGATTTCCTCACAAAACATACACTACTATATAAAATCGTAACCCCTTTAGCTTCGTCGTAATAGACTGATGCTTGCGTGATTTGAAACTAGTTCACCGCGGCACAACGGCAATGCTCGGCCAATTCAGCAAACTAATTCCACATGTGTGAAATACTAAAATTGGGGCCAGACGGCATACAACCACAGCCCTCTGCCACGAGACCTTGGCAGAAAACAGATTTTAAACCATGTAGCCAGTGATTGATGCCAAATTCTACATGACCTTTAAACGCCTATGGTTGCTAGGCGTGCTGTGCCAACCATTGGCAGAAGCGGTTGGTTGGTTGTCAGCCATGTAGCCGCTCGCTTCAACAACTCGCTTCCACTAAGGTCACGTGGCGTCTGGCCCCAACTTAACAGACTCCAGGGTTCGTTTCTCATTATGGTGTGTCCAATAGTGACGTATGTTTTATCCTGGCATGTCAAGCGCCTGCGTAACTTGTGTGCCCCATTTGCTGTCTTGTCACGATCCTCTTAGCTTAGAAGATTAAATTAAACGAGGCCACGGATTGATTTTCAAGAGTATGGATAGAATTTTTATTGATATTTTAGAATTATAGTGTCCAGTTCTTTCGCGTGCTGAGCTGAGAACACCAAAGCTATGACCAGTTACTTCCTAACTAACCTCTTTGTGTCGAAGAAGGATTGTAATAGAAGCCAAGTCAACGCACAAGTACAAAATCAGCGGGGCGCGGATCAACCCAGCGTCCGGGGCCGGATATTAGATAATGTTTCCAACTCTCTTTCCTCTGATCTGTTTTGGAGTTCACGGACAAACAACCGACATCATGTACCTAGTGTAAATAGTGACGGTTGTGTTGGAACAAGGAATTATTGTAGGAAACATGTATTTGAGGCCCAATAGTGTGTTCTACGTTGGCCCAAGCAACGTAGAAATGCGGGATGCAGCTACGCGGCGGAACGCGATCGCAATATCGTTTATTAGCTCTAACGGATAACTGTGTCCCTCCCTTAGGCGGATCTCACACAGGCGCCGCGTCCCGCTCCGGTGAACGAGACAGCTCTATACACATTTCGAGCGCTATCTCGCTCGCACACCGTCGCCGCATGCGGAAACCGCAGCTGTCTTAGATTGTCCTACGTAACCGTAGGCCCAACGTGTGGATCAGGCCTGAGTTTTACGCACGTGTTTCTAGAGGCGTGGCGGAGGGTGGGGATAAATACACACAAAATCAAACATGAAATACTTCAATAAATAAATAAATTAATTAATTTTACAGGACAATCTTACACAAACCGACCTAGTCCCACAGTAAGCTTAATAAGGCTTGTATTGTGGGTACTAGACGACGATATATATAATAGATAGATATAGATAAATACTTAAAATACATAGGAAACATCCATAACTCGGGTACAAATATCTGTGATAACCACACAAATAAATGCCCTTACCAGGATTCGAACCCGGGACCTCCTGCTTCGTAAGCAGTGTCACTACCTACTGGGCTAGGAGGCCGTCGCAATGTTTATAAATAAAGGAAAAGTAGAAAAAACCACTGCCTCAGGCGAGACTCGAACTCGCGCCTCTGGGACTCCTTAGCAAAACTTACTACGATCTTATGAACTATTTAATGACAGGCAGCCTGGAGCTGCTAAAGTGTAAACTGGTAGTAATATTTTGTATAGACTTTCAAAATTAGGTAATTTCTATATTCAACGCATAAAGAAACCACTAAACAAACACCAGTGGCTTAGCCAAGATGACAATCGTTTGCAGAAAACGAAACGCTGACCATCTCTTTATTGCACTAATATGGAAGAGTGATACAGAGAACGATAGCGTTTCGTTTTGTTTTCTGCAAACGATTGTCATCTCGTCTACAGGGCCAGATCACTTCTTAATTAACGACATAAAGGTGTAATAAAATGCCAATCACTCCCTGCCCACTCCTACGAGTATAATGTAGTTCAGTCAAGTGCAAAAATACGTATCGAAAAAATCGTCTCATAAATATGGTACTACGCACTTATTACAACGGAATAAGATACTATGGGACATATTTTTGAGTAAGATGAGTACACCCATATTTTTACTCTTGACTGTACCAACATGTAACAACAGAAAATGGATAGGTACTTACTATTCTGCTATCACTTAAAATCCTATATTCAATTCGATGCTTTGATTTGCTTTATTTACTGCGATTTAGTCTGAAACTTCCACTAACTACGAGACTAAGAGTCTGGAACTAAGTTCCAGACTCTTATAAGTACCTATATACTGACCCATTTGAGTTGCTTATGCTATATTACATATCGACAATATCTAAAATAGCATTCCTTCAGAATTCAGGTTTTTACTCTGTTTCTGTAATCAGGCGCTGCAGCGCCATCTGAGTTTAGTTATTTTTTGCCCAGTTCCAAATTAATGGAACCTAGTCCTGCTGCTTTAGTTACGCGGTAGATGGCGCTCAATCGTTTGCCTAAATTACAGGAACGCGATTTAGTATTGACTTTGTCAGTCGGTATTATTTGGTTTTTGCTATAAGTATGTACCATCGCATCGCCCACACTGTTAACTGCCCATCGGTGGACCTTATGCCGTTTGTACAAAGGACAGACACAATACGAATATTCGCTCAAATACGGCAGAGTGAGCCGTCCGAGTGTATAACCGCGCCACCGCCCTAACAATAAACCGGTCCAATAACTTGGCCCACGTTCCATTACTGTAATTAACGGTGCTACGCCCCGTAGCTACGGCTACGGCGTAGCGTCGTAGCATAACTTGGAATGGAAATTGTGCTTTAAGTTATGTTATGCTTGAATATGATCGGTGCATAATTGCATATGCAATGCACATACGAATGGCCGACTTCAGGCGAGAACGTCCGGCGAGGCGACCAGCGTTGCATCGGGCTTCCAATGGATTTCAGCAGTGTTCACACTGAGGCCACTGGCATATGTTCGTATTTGTTTATCATAGACCCGCCACTTGAGCGGAAATTCGACGAACGAAGTGCTTTGCGGTTTTCACCGTTATAGAGTTACGCTCACGGCCCTAAACATAAGTATACCAACAATACTCACAGCTCGAATTTTGCAATATAGGTTTTCCTGATCGTACCTAGCTACGTACGGTTTCATCGTTTTGTAAGTTGGAGAAATCGGGACGCGCTTGACCGTGACATCAAAATGACACGGAAAACGAGAACGTTCTCCAATTGACGCTGGAGGATATTGTCGCTTTCCTTTGATATTTGAGAATATGAAGCGCAAATGAGGACCGTTATTCTATGCAATGTTTAGAAATAAGGAAAAGTAGGAAAATCTGCCTCAGGCGGAAGTTGAACTCGCGATTCCGGGATGGGTCGGTTGGTGAGAGCGACGGGCATGTAACCCGAGTTCGAGTCTCGCCTGCCTGAGGCAGTAGATTTTTCTACTTTTCCTTTATTTCTTACAGGGCTCGGAACCGGTATTGGAAGAAAACCCGGAAATAACCCAATATATTTAATTATTTTCCGGTTTTTATGTAGAACTGTATAGTATTTAGGTAATGCCTTCATATATAAATAAGAGTTTTCGATTAAATCTGAAATAGTAAACGAAATAAAGAAAAGAACGAAAAAAAAATCGGTATTATAGCAAATACCTGTTTCCGATCCCTGATTTATAAATATTGGCGTATAAGTTAGCAGACGTTCTGCTTAATACAAAAAAAAATACTTTTTTTCTGGTTTGCTTTTTAACATGGATGGGCAAAAAACATAAATCGATAGTATTTCGTGTGTCGTTTTAACGGTATATGTATTTTAAACGTTGTCCATTTCTTTAAATGCTTTCGAAACATTTATTCTCAAAAACGCAGAAATATATAGTTTATTATCATGGAAAAATAATTGTATATACTTATTTCAGAAATAATTTACTTTGTATTTATCAAGGACTAGCCTATTCCCGCGGCTTCGCCCGCGTACTATAAGTACTCAAAAAGGATACGATAGCCATGTTGATTTTCAGACTTTGTGACCACATTTGCCCCTTTTAGGGGTTGAATTTTCAAAAAACCTGAAACACTTGTTTACTCATTTATTGTTAGGAATACTCCTGTGAAGTTTCGAATAAAATAGTCTAACAAATCTTGATTCGCCATACAAACTTTGGACCCCCATTTTACCCCCTTAGGGGGTGAATTTTGAAAAATCCTTTCTTAGTGCATCCCTAGACCTTATAAGAAATCTACGTGCCAAATTTGGAATTTCTAAAACCAGCGGTTTGGGCTGTGCGTTGATATGTCAGTCAGTCAGTCAGTCAATCAGTCAGTCAGTCAGTCAGTTTCTTCTTTTATATATTTAGATGACTAAGACATGGATTGACAATGCCTATACAAAATCGAACTCCTTGAACCTTCAGGTTATACGTCTGTTTTCAGTACTAAGTGCCACAGCGCCATCTGTCGAGTCTGGAGTCCAGTTATTCTGTCAGCGTTAATCGACGAACAAAATATTCTAAACTAGGATTTAGTGTTTGTGGTGACCGGATAGATGACGAGGGCTTTAACCTGAAATAAGGGAACGCGACTTTGTATGGATATTGTCAATCCATGTCTTAATCATCCTTGGTATTTATTTATGCTATTATTGACAAAAAGGTGATTACATTATATTTGATATAATGACTATTAATAACGCTTAATGATATGAATGTTTATTCTATTTAAATCTTGGAAGAATAATAATGTCGATGATTTAAGTACGAAAATAAATATTAAAATACGAAATCGCAATCTGTAAAATTTTGTGAAATGACAAGTATTTTACTGGCTATATGACAAAATAATTTGTGCTTTCAGTAATTAGGAAGATAAATAAAATATTAATTTGTTACTCAAGAAGAAGAAAGCCATTAGGCGTTTGAAATGAGACGGAAATATATTTTTGTTTGCTGTAGGCCGACTGACAAAAACTTCATTTGAAGATGAAAGCTGCTCACCAGAAATCTGGGAATCGGCTTTGTCGAGAGGTTAATTATTTAAACATAACAAGTCTGTCACATGTTTGTCTTAATTAGGGTCTCAGCTGTGATGGCTGGGATCAAAGAAACGGCGTGGAATGTACCTACCTTGTGGAAGTTGTATGTACGCCGTGCCAGTTATTTCGGAATACTTACAGTGCAGATTTTTAGCTGTTAGCAGATTTTCCTAGAAGAAATATTTATTAAATATTCATTTCAAAATGAAAAGTGCAAATTTCTTATAAATTGGAAACCCTCCGAATATTTTTTATAGTTGAGAATATCTGAATGTTACTAAAGGGTTCTCCCAAGAAATTGGCCATCTTAAACAAATCCAACTATATAGGTACTTTTCTAGACTAACTAACTCTCGTCTTCAAAGTCGAAAAGCTAGGTTTTGTTATGACCACCTTCTTATTATTACAAATACATACTAAAACATCTTGGCCTCATCTTTCATCAGAGTAACGGTAAATATTAAATAAAAGAAGCTTATCAGCATTTCGTGCATACCGACACATAAACACATCCACTCGTTCCGACCACGGAATTCCTAGCAAATCCCGCTCACATTCGTTCCTGACACGGAAAATAAACTATCAACACTATTGACCGACTCCAAGCTTCGGAATTGCACTCCAAAATAAATTCTCCTTTCACGCTCACAGTAATTTGATCACCGACACGTTCAAAGGATAATGGGCTTTATTGTGTAGCAGTAAAGCGGGGAGTCGTTATCGGCGCTGTGATTGCCCATAGAACTCGCAATAATTTATCTCTCGTCGGTTTATTTGTAATTGGGTGTGACACGGGCGCCATTGTGACTGATACATTGTTACAGGCTACATGGGTGGTGTAGTAATACTAGTGATAGCTTACCGCGACCGCGCGACCACAACTTGCGTCGATCTTGCGTCGTAGGTCACTCATATAAAATCTGACATCTAACAAGATGAATGTTTTTTTTTCTATAAATTTGATCTCTCATCATTATCGCCATCATTAAAGCCTTTTATCACTGACCGAGAAACTGACTGTAGTTCATAATATATTAGAAGTAAAACTATATTGGAGTCAAGGCTGCGATTCTACCAGAGATGAGCGAGAATCCGTTGCGAGGAATGTGTTTTCATCTCTCCTGTTCGGAAAGTTTTATTTTCCTGGGTAGATAGCCGGGTGGAAAATTGCTTTTCCATCCCTAGGGTGGAAAGTAATTAGCTGTGTTAATTGTGGATTGAGCCGGTGCCCACCTCAACGTCCTCCTCTCCGACCACCGGCAAAAAATTGAATTAGTCTTTTTCAAATTGTACGAATTTTACTTAACATTTTTATAGATTATTCTTTATATACCTGTTTTATAAAATGTGCGTGTAGTATTGTACTTTCCTCACAGTCGAAATGAAAAGCAAAGTGTTTAACTCGGGTGAAATTACCCATTTCACCCTCGAACTATTGGCGCTCTCACTTCGTTCGAGCGCCAGAAATATCCCAGATGGAATGAGTCACTTTCAACCCTTGGTTAACAATCTACTATTGTTAAGCACCAATCCTAGAGCCGAGGATAACCAATTCCCATCAAAAACATAAATGTTAAATGAGAGCCAAGTTCAATATATTATAAATACCTTGGTTGGTGACTTCAACGACAAAAGAAGTGAGATCTAAATGGGTGCCAAGTTCAATGGTCAGTTCTAAAATTTATTTATAACAACATATTTTTTTATATAACAACTCTAAATATCATTTCTTCGTAAAACTTAGGATAATATATTGAAGCATAATGTTTGACTTGTCTAGTTCTCATATTATTAAGTACTTCCCTATTATAATTTTAAACAAAAAAGAACCGACTTCACTAAACATCCACCTTTCCAACACCAAATGCTCGAATACTCAAATCACCATAGATGTGCCTATAATAGTTGAAGAGTTCCCTAGATTTCTCCAGGATCCCATCATCAGATCCTGACATGGTTGCAATGGGACCAACTGTGAAGTATACGCTTTCAAACAAAAAAAGAATTTTCCAAATCGGTCCAGCCGTCTTCGAATAATCGGTGAACATACATAAAAAAAAAAAAAAAAAAATAGCAAAAACAAAGATCCCGACGAATTGATAACCCCCTCCTTCGAAATCTTGAAGTCGGTTGAAAACAGCCATGGAATGTGTTCGATGGTTTGTTTCTACCAACAAGCGAAATTTTCGGAAGACTAAAATAAGAACTTACAGCTTTAGAACTTGCGAAGGCTATAATATAATTCGTATATGAGAACTAGCGAAGTCCTTAGAAGAAATTAAAAAAAATGATGTTATATAGTTATTTGTGCAACAAGAGAGGAAAGTTGGTTTTTCTTGCGAGTGTTGATTTTGAGTCCCGAGTAAGCGAAAGAATCTATAATTGAATCACGAGCGAAGCGAGTGATTCTAAGTTAGAATCTTGAGCGTAGCGAGGGACTCAAAAACACGAGATGTAAAATAACTTTGCTCTCGTGTGACACATACATCTTTTCACCTCAGTAGTGAGAACATATTAAAGGTTAAAAATATGTATTTCGAATTTGTAATAGACCCCGAAATATGAAGTGGCAGTTCATGGCATTCACTAAATTAAAAAAACTACTTTGTCTCACTCCCTGGAGTGTCGAAAGTGCGACTTTCGTCACTGTGTATTCGCAGGGAAGTAGGCTTGTTCGAGCTGCTGAGGTGAAAAATAAATTTCAGGACTGACCATTGAACTTCATCACATTTGACTGACACGGCACTTGGTATAAGTAGAAATTTTTAATTAATTATTTTCCTTTTTACAGGTAAGTTTACCCATGGTCGTCCCTCTAAGGCAGTACATTCTAAGTCCTTGAAATATAAGACACCCACCACACCAGTTGTGTTTAGTAGGTAAGCATGGTAAGATAAATAAAAGGTTGAATGCGCGTCAAAACAATGAATGTTCAAATCAATATGATGTAAATGATAAACCATTAATATTATGTAAATGAAACAAAGGATGGCCTGAATAACCCGCACATCTCCCAATCGTGTTTTTCCAGCGTAACCAGATTAGCCGACGATGTACATTACATAACACGTTCCCACGCGTCGCGGCCAAGTTAAACAAACAGCGATATGCACTGCCCGGGCTGCCTAATCCGCACATAATACGGAACGAGTTTGCCCTATGCTGTTTAGTAATACTTGTTCACTTTGGACCTAGGACTGATCTCCATCTGACGTCGAAGTCACTGTCTACAGCGTAACAGATACAATCAGCTTTAGATGTTGCTAAAGGGGCGAATTGTTTAAAACCAACTATATAGACGCCTTTGTTCCCTTAGCAATAAAGTTCTGTCAACATCATTAAATACTTCACCAGCTTAGGCAGCTTAGCTACTTGTACAAACAGCAACACTCTTAACTGTACATCGGTGGACCTTATTACATAAGACATACGGTCCACCAATGGGCAGTTGTGTGGGCGATGGTACTGCCGACTGTACGGAAATACAGCAAAATTTCTGTCCAAAGATCGTTGCACGAAGCACGGGATGTCAATCGGACACCAAGATATAACAGAGCTCTGTAGGGACCAAGTGAACAGGAACTAATTGCTATCAGTCAAGTTGGTTAGGCAGGCTCATAGCAGTATGGCCGTATATAGTTGCAAAACGACAAAACTTGTGTAGCCTGTCTCCAATCTCCTTTAGTGTGGTCATAAACCATGTGGGCTGCACGGTGCAGGATACCAACCGACTTCAGAGTTTTTGATCCTATAAACAACAGTATTAACGGATAAGTAACGTGTGATATGTAGTTTCCTATCCTGAGCAGCAATACGCTATTAATCTAAAACCTGCTTTGGTTTTAGATTAATAGCGTATTCATAAACATCTAAAATGCCGTTGATCGTCGATTTGTCTCTATCCGTAATTTTGACACAAGCACAAGCTTGTTAGAAATACACAACATTTAACAGAGCTTTGCTAAGTTTTATGAATAAAGGGATCGAAGTGTTTAACTGGCGCGTAACCAAATTAACCCGATGATCGAGTTTGATTACATTGCCCGCGTTCCCACGCTCCTCGCTCGCCAAATTAACAAAACAACACGATCTATCTGTATATGTGTACTGGTCAGGAACTCTGGTGGACTAATTCTTACAGGATAGTTTGGGAACATAACTCGTTAAGGCAGAGAAATAATGTCAGCCCACAAACGTGGCAGTGATACAGAAAAAGGGGTCCCCTACGACCTCTTTTGCCTAAGTAAGAGAGACGAGCGAATGCTGACTGTAACGCCCATTTGCCCATATCCTACGGTTTTCTACCTACGTTTTCGATACGTATATGTAACTATAGTCTGGCAAACCATTTATGTCAGTAGAAACGCGCGGCAAATTCAAAATACGTACATGTGGCAACCCTTTGTGATGAGACACCGTATTTCATGACGAACATTTCAATTCACATTGAATTTGTTTCTAGTGCATTTCACTCTCTCATCTTAAGCGCGAGTGAGTTAGAACTCCTGCAACGTTCCCAATTAAATTAAAATTTATTTTTAAGCCATATATCAATTGCCTCAACCAGATTATCTGTTGCAGTTGATGACAGATCAGACGAAATATATCCGTCTCCTTTTTACACACCGTAAATGTCACCTAATGAAAGGGGCGGAAATACTACCTAAAATTAAAAACATAAAATTTGATGATCATTGCTGCTTTTTTCACTGATTTTTAGTGTTGTCATACTTTTGTTCACTGTACATTGCTACTGCGTTCGTTGGCTGGCCAGACTATATATGTATAAGTGTTTTCTTGTTTTATTGTATATATTTAATCATATGTATGTATGAGCTATGTAAGTTTATATTTTTTCTTGATTTTATACAAGGTGTAACTAAAATTCTGGTTATCCTTTTAAGGGCATAATTGGTATTGTATTCTTATTATGAAAAACTAAGAAAAAGAATATTTTCTCGCAAAAAAAATGGCTTTGTTGACCGGCTGGGACGACGTGTCCCAAATAGGGTTGCCAACTCTTTTTGGGAAAGTTATAGTATTTTCCAAAAAAAAAAGGTAAAATATATAGTACAGAGTAAAAAAATATAGTACCTTTAAGAAAACTCTGTTTTGGGGTAAACTATACGCAATTATATACTTACTAGTACCTATTCTGTTAACTCCTTTTACATAAGACTACTTTTACTTTTAACTTGAACAGTTTTTACAGCCTGGCCAGAATCTGTTCCACTTCAAGCATAGACAGGAAGAATCATACTGTCTCTATCTTATGCTAGTACTCTGACCACTAAAAAAAGGGAGTGATATAGTATACTCCATTTTTACTTACACTGCGTGGCTAGCCAGACTATAGAACTTTTAATCGTCATCAGCTTGCAAGATGTGATTAATGTTACCTGGCAGTAATTAAGAAATAAATTCTTGGAGGGATAAATAATGAACACAGACTTAACAATCATACTTATAGTCTTCTTTATTGCTTAAATTTGTATTTGTGTTGGCTTTGTGCACTTTTCAATATTTTTTTGGTAGCCAGAAACTGTGTAAACGATTCAGTACACTCAACATCTAAATTAATATTTACTAATAGTTCACTTTTAATTAAGTTTATATCCGCCCTGTTCCTGTCTTCCCTCCATTTTATTTTCATTATTGAGAAAACTCTCTCTGTGAATGCAGAGGAAGCTGGTACAGACAAAAGAGTTGATATAATTTTTAATAAATTTTTAAAATCATTATCAGATTTTTGAAAAATGTACTGCCACTTTTTGTCTGTACTCATTTCACTAAATTTGGTATGCTCGTCTGAGCTTCTGATACCTGCTAATATTTCATTTAGCAAAGCTATCTCAGAAAACAGATCATCCATTTGAATATTTAATTTGGCCTGAATATTCAGTTTTTCCAAAATCTGGTCACAATCATCAAAAGAAATATCATTTTTTAGATTCAGTTTTTGAATTATATAGAGCCAATTTGTTTCTTCAAATTTGAACCATTTATGTAAATAGGCCAATGCTTTGTCAATAAACAACAAAAAGTTTCTTTTTATTCCTTCACTCATGTTTTTCGATACATTTTCAATGGTTGTAAGAATTTTTTTTGTCTCATATCCAAAAAATTGCTCCTTTTTTCGTTGTTCAAGTGCATTCTTTAAAGTAACCATAATATTGTAAACATCTATTACAGTAACATTATTTCCTTCTAATTGTTTGACAGCTTTGTGCAAATTGTGTAGAATGTGGCTTGTGAAGTTCAGATAAGCCTTAATTTTATTTTCTCCTTCAGGCTCATTCATTAGCAATATATTTTGCAAAAGCATAGGGCAGTCCTCATCTAAACTTTTAAAATAATTGTATAAGGCAGTCCAGTTTATTAAAATATTATCTACACAAGGTAGCAAAGAGAGCCATCTTGTTCCCACATGTCTGATCAATTCGTGCCATTCTCCTTCAACATCAGCAACAAATTTCTTTAGCTCTTGTCGCCTACAAGCTGATGAGGAAAAGTGACTGTATATTTTTAAGATAATGTTTTCCACATCACAGTTTAAGACCCCCATTGCATGCTTTGTGGTGTTGTGCACTATATGTGCATGGCAATTACCTTTAATCAAATGAGGTGCCATATTCTCAATGTTTTTAAAAAGAGAATGGTGTATACCAATGTTAGCATTTATATTGTCAGCACTGAGGCCAGACACTCTGTCAAAAGATAGCTTGTGTTGGATTAGTGATTTATTAATTGCTTCAAACATCCCATCAGCCGACTCATCGGGATTCTCATAAAAATCTAACAGCTTATTTTGGACACCTTTTTCAACATCAAAATATTGAACTACTAATGGAAACAACTTAATGTTCTTTTTGTTGCTTGCATCAGTTTGCAAGCAAAAATATGTATGTGGAGAGTAGAGGTGATCCAACACTGTCTCTAATGCATGTGGTGCTAAAACTTGACAAACAAGTGCTTCCATTTTTGTCCTGCCCAGTTTAATTTTTAAAGCGGTTTTCGAATCAACATATATTATTTTATTATTGCAATCATAGTTATTGCAATCCATGCTATTATAGGAAAGGTTATGCTTAACAGTGTGATAGGTTAGTGCTAATTCACTTGCTGTTATTTTGTCATCATCATTGTTAGAAGAAGAAGCAGTGGAGGAGCCCGCTGTACCAAAAAAGCGATCAAGTGTGGAAGATTTCTTAAGAAGCAATGCTTTTTGATTATGATTTTTAGTTTCACCATGCTGTTTAATCTGGAATTCGAAAAAACACACCATACAAACAAACACCAAACACCCCAAGTTAGTCAACTCAAGCATGGCTCGTTATATATATTACAGTGTAATTAGTCTGATTACTGCATTTCTAACCTGAAAACTGGCGGGAAAAATGACGTTTGCCTAATTTACCTTATACACAAAGTGTCACTCCATGGATTTTTCATTTTTCCCGCCACTTTTCAGCTTAGACAGAGTTAGAGTATATGCAACTGAGTGATGTGTTAATTAATGTGTTACTGTTAATGATTATGTACCCAAATCTGTTGCAATTAGTTATACTAGCTATTAAAAAAAACACACACACACATACGAGCGAAAAACATGATCAGAAAACAAACTTCTAAGCATACAATTTGGTTGTTCTTACCTGGCCGATTCCGCTTTTTCCGATATTAAAAGTTATGTTGCAAATCGTACACTTGGCGGCATAATCGCTGTCGGGAACTTTATCGACCCAGGAGTACGTGCTTTCCCATTCACTTCTATATTTTTGTAATCTTTTTACAAGTTTAACCTTTTTAAGTGGAGGTGTTTCATTTCCTTCGTCTCTATCGCTGTCACTAGTGTCACCATCACTATTCATGATCATTCACACACTACACAGGCACACAACACAAAAAGTTCAAAAGTTTTAGGGACAACAGGAAAAATAACGGCTCGCTGCGCGCTAATCTGACTAACAATAACAAGCAACACATTTGACAACTCTGTCAAGACAAGACTGACATTTAACAACTTGACACTGACAGTTCTTGTTGTAAAACGCTACGGCTGTGTTCCGATTCGAGCTTACAGTACTCACAACGTTTACAGTGCTGAATATTAGTGGACGGAAAATGTTGCTACTTAATAAAAGTCACTTGGAAGTTGGAACGCGTGTAATTTTAAGTATTTTGTAAAAACCTCAAAATATAGTATTTTTGCGTACTATATATTTCTTCAACAGTATATAGTACAGAGAGTCGAAATATAGTACAATACTATATAATATAGTACAGTTGGCAACCCTAGTCCCAAACAAAAAAAATGTTTTTTTCATACCTTTTCTTACTTTCAGTACGATACCAATTATACGGATCACCAGAATTTTTGTTACATTCATGTGTAAGTTTATTAATGTTTGGTTTATTTGCTTTTGCAACTCCTACTTTTCTATTATTTAAAAAGGTTTACGCTTCCCAAAGGTTGTCTGGACGAGATAGCTCTTTTTATGTTTTACCTCTCCTTTTCTGTTTGTAACTAGTGTATACTTTGTTTTTAGAGTTCCGTAGTCAACTAGGAACCCTTATAGTTTCGCCATGTCTGCCCGTCCGTCCGTCCGTCCGTCCGTCCGTCCGCGGATAATCTCAGTGACCATTAGCACTAGAAAGCTGAAATTTGGTACTTACATAGTAGTAATCAATCACGCCGACAAAGTGGTAAAATAAAAAGTGGAAAAAAAAATGTTTTATTAGGGTACCTCCCCTATACGTAAAGTGGGGAGTGATTTTTTTTTTCATTTCAACCCTGTGAAACGTCAAACGTGGTCGTTCAAACGTGTGATATATTATTGGATAGTTATTTAAAAATGAATAGGGGTTTACTAAAATCATTTTTTGATAATGTAAATATTTTCGGAAATAATCGCTCCAGAAGTAAAAAAAAATGTGTCCCTCCCCCTCTAACTTTTGAACCATAAGTTTTAAAAATATGAAAAAATCTGAAAAGTAAACCTTTATAAAAACTTTCTAGGAAAATTATTTTGAACTTGATAGGTTGAATAGTTTTTGAAAAAAAAAATACAAAATTATTTCTGAACTAAGTTTGTAATTTAACCGTATAAGCAGGTGTGTATTGTACCTGTAATTTCTACAAAATAACAATGAAAATACTTGCTTTCAAATAAAGTAAAAACGGTGAAAATCGGTTCACGCAATAAAGAATTATCCCAAAAAAATCATCTTCCATACTTTAAGCTCGCGCGCAATAGTTTACTTAATTTGCCGATAGATGTCGCTGTACGTAGAACGCTCATATCATATCCTACATGGCGGTGTTATTTTAACTTAAGAGTTAAGTGTCCCCACTTAAGAGTGGGGACACTTACTGTGACGGACGAAAAACTACGGAACCCTACACTGAGCGTGGCCCGACACGCTCTTGGCCGGTTTTTTTTTAATTTGAGGTGTGCATTAATAGTAGTTTATGCAACAGTTGTATAAGAGGGGCCAAAAAAGGTGAGTGGCGTGGGTAACAATTTGAGCCGTAGGCGAAAATTGTTAAGAAAAACGCCACGAACATTTTTTTACCTACTTATACGACGTTGCATACAATACTTTATCTACACCCATACTGTAAGTACTCTAAAATGCGTTCAAAAACCGTAGACAATGACAAGCATTGCAACAAACGATTTAACTATGATAAGTTTCTTATCTGCGGCAGTCATCCGTCACCGTCACCGTCATGTGACACCACCAGCCAGCAGTTCTGCTGCAAGGACGCAGAGGCGTTGGTCATACAAGGGAGGGAGGGGCGAGTAGGTTTGCCGAAATAGCTCAAATACACGCGCTAGTATGGTTCAGGCCGTCGGTCAAAGGTGTAGAGTACGGCGGATTAACGACCTCTGTCCGGACGTACCCACTCCGAGATAGGGCGTGTATCCGGGCTTCCTCGCGTGCTCTTCCCGTCGTCTGCCGCCCCGGGATGCTCAACTGTCCCTCCTGCCCGAGAAACCGGTGGGCCAATAAATACAGGATGGGACTGTCGGGTTTGTGCAGTCAAGGATATTTGGAATGACAGGAGGTAGAGCCAGACCGAATACTTGCATCGTGCCCAGCATGAGGAGGATAGATATATATTGTGTGTAAATATGTATAGAAGGGATAGTGACTGCGAGTACGTTGCGATACTTATTGTTTTTGCATAGATTTACGGTCTAGCCGGTGATCTGTGATCAATTCGTCTCATCCGGCTCGGATTCGGTGTCAGTCTCCGGCCGATTGTAGATCTTTTCAACTTTTTTCTTGAATAGGCTTCGGTTTTCAGCAATTGTATTCCAATAAGACGAGGACTTGTTGGTGTAACGTGTTATGTCATGGTTAAGTGAGTCGATCCATGTGAAAATGGGTCTGCCTATCTTTTTTTTGCTTTCTCTGTATTCCATTGCTGCGTGAAGGAGGTGCGGTTTAGGCCGTCGAAGGATGTGTCCATAATAGGAGAGCCGACGAACTTTAATGTATTTTGTAATTGACTTTCCTTCTAGGATTTGGTGTATCTTTTGTTTCGGGGGATTGTTTGAGACACCTAACATTTCTTTAAGTATGTGTCTTTCGTATTTTCTTAGCCTCGATCTGTTTCCACTTGTGAGAGCCATAGCTTTGAGACCGTATGTCATAGCGGGTGCGATGACCATTTTATATAAAAGCCTCGCTATTTTCCAATCAACGTTATACTTCTGTATGAACTTAGTTATAATTTTTGAATTCCGAATAGCCTTGTCGCATCTTGTTTTAATTGCGGCTCTCCTGTCGTGAGCCGCTGTTATGTGTGTGCCTAGGTACCTTATCACTTCACTTGGTTTTATTGGTACCCCGCCGAGGTTCCTTTGTTGTTGTTCGGATGTCGGGGGGCCAAATGGGTCTCTAATGATTAGCTTTGTCTTTGTCTCATTTATGACGAGGCCTACTGTGCTAAGCAGGGTTTTCAGTTTATTTATTACTCGGTCTAGTATTTCAATGCAGTCGCCAACCATTATAAGGTCATCTGCAAATGATAAAATTAAGGGGAGGGTGATTTTGTTATCCTGGTTTAGAGTGATCGCCTCATCCTCTTCTTCCAGGGTTTTCAGGACGTCGTCTATTAAAATCGTGAATAGCCTTGGTGATAGGGGGCAACCTTGTTTGACTCCTTTTCCTTTGATTACTGTCTCAGTTGTTTGTCCAACCCACGCTATAAATGTTCGTTCTCTCATACATGCTGCGATAATTCTGTTTGTAAGAGGAGTACTTATTCGGCTAAGCAAGATGTCTCTTAGGGCATTGAGGTCTACGTTGTCAAATGCTTTTTCAATGTCTATAGCTACCACGAAAATCCTTTTACCTTGTCTCCAGTTGGTGTCCAGCACCCGACGGAGGGTAAAAAGATGGTCATCGGTGGACCTATTGTTTAAAAACGCGGTTTGATAGTTCCCTAGAGTTTTCATCTCCTTGTCCAATTTTTTAAGTAGGAAGTTGGCATATATACGATAGCCGACGTTACAGATAGATATCCTCCTGTAGTCATTTACGTCTTTAGGTGAAGTCTTTTTTGGTATTGGTACCTGTTTTGATATTAACCATTCCTCTGGAACTTTATTTTCCACCCATGCTTTCTGCATGACATTTGATACCTGGGCTATAAATTCTTGCGGCGCCGCTTTGTAGAGCTCTGGTGCGATCTGGTCCGTACCTGGTACTGTACCGTTTTTCATCCTCCTAATAATTTTAGATACTTCCTTCATGTCCGGTCCGTCTTCTATAGGTAGTTGATCGTTTTCGCATGCTGTCGTATCTATGGGTGCACCCTCACTCTTTTTCAATTCCGTTACCCAATTCGACATTGGAATAAAGCGGTTAGGGGTAGTTCGGTTTTCCGGTGCTTTTCTAAAGCCTTTCAGAAATTTATAAGTAAACTTCATCCTCATTGCCCGGGGTGCTTTGCTAAGGGTGCGAAAGAACCGTGTACTTTCATTGTGAAAATCCTGTACTTGCGCGGTGCGTAGCTGTTTGCGTGCTGTTTTAATTGTTATATCGAGATTGCGAGTATAAGGAAATTTATATTTCGTAAAAAGGGCTTTTTGGAGTCTGGCAAGAGCTAGTCTGCTTTCTCGCGAGCGGGCGATGCACAAAGGGGGAATAGTCTTTGTGGCCTGTTTAAGGATCTCGTTTAGTTCATTCCACGTTAGAGCCCTACTTGTACCATATTGACTGACTGTTGCTTCTATTTTACCTGACAGCAGGCGTTGCACTTCTGTTTGGAATTCTTTGACAACTGCTAAGTCTTCTTTTAGTGCTTCGTAATTGATATTTCTGTAGTTAAATATGCTTTTGTTACTTTTAGTACGGCAGGCGTTATTTTGATTGCTATGTTTATTTTGGGCCCAGCTTGAGTTTCGTATTTCGCCCCAGACGAGTTTGTGATCTGTTTTGACTGATTTTTGCTGAGCACCTTGGATGTAGTGGAAAAACACTGGCCGTTGTAAGGTGGTTAATATGTGGTCAATCTGAGATGTTCGGGACCCCATTTGCCATGTCACTTTGCATGAAGGGCGTCCCCATGTCGTTTTTATGCATAAGTTATGCTCTTGTATAAAGTTTATAAGGAGATTTCCGTTGAAATTTGACTCGCTGTGAAATAGGTTATTTTTGGAGATAAGGTGAGTTAAATTTTTAACTTCTTTGGCCCCGATGTGAGCGTTGAAGTCGCCTAACACTATGGGAAAGGCCTTTTTTGGAGCTTGCCGTAGCAGGGTTCCTATTTTTGCGAGGCACGTGGCCGCACCGGCTGGCACGTGTGTGCAGACGATGAATATTTCTGTTGGTGTATCGTTGTCACCTATAAGGAGTTTTAAATGGGTGGCAATAATGTTATTATATTTTTTATATGTGTTGATTAATTCATATTGGACATCTTTTTGAATGAGTATAGCCATTCCTCTCGTCTCTCGTGGGCGCGGTCCCCCATGCAAGAGCCAGCGATAGTTGTTTGAGATGAACTCCCCGCTTGTTAAGTGGGTTTCTTGTAACGCTGCTATTGTAATATTACGAGCTGACAGTTCGTGG
Source organism: Pammene aurita (assembly GCA_947086415.1). Classification (NCBI taxonomy): domain Eukaryota; kingdom Metazoa; phylum Arthropoda; class Insecta; order Lepidoptera; family Tortricidae; genus Pammene; species Pammene aurita. Next base: position 41,371,753 of record OX352296.1, on the reverse strand, counting down.
TCAATGTTGATCTTGTCTTGCAGTGAGGCGCAGCCTCTTACGTTCCATGTTGCTACGGAGACCGATTCACACGGTAGGTTCGGCCTGGCTTCGGGTTTGGGAGCGGTTCGTAGTAACCTTAACCCTGTCGAATCGACATTCTTATCGCTGTCGATTGAGCTGTTCAACGTGATTATTGCTGGATCTTGGGTGCCTATTAACAAGCTAGGACTTAATAATTCTCTGTGTTGGTCCGTTATTTTTGGTTGGCTACGATAAACTGCGCTTGAAGTTTGGTACTTCTTGATCGACTGTCTCGTGTTCGCTGTCTCCGGTGTGGAGTTTACAATCCGAATTGAGTCGTAGTGTTGATTATGGTAGTAGAGGTGTAGGGTTGCCATTTTGTGGGCCTCGTATATGGGAGCCTTATAGAGCAAGGGTGTTTGTTGGTCCATGTGTACATATATATTGAGCATGAAATAACTCGTAGTCGCTAGTAGGATTTCCTCGCCGCCCCAGAACCCGTCTTTGAACTGATTTTGGATATATTCCTCTACGAGTTCGGCGCAGGGGGGCCAGCTGATAATGGTAGATCCATTGTAGTCCGCTACACTTCCATTGAGCGCTAGTCGAATTTGATCGTCATCTTTTTCAGCATCTAGGTGATTAGCGAGTATCTCTCGGAGTTCCTTGTGGTCGACGTTCCTATCTAATACAATGTTTAGTTGATCTGCTATCGCTCTGTATAGGCAGTTGCCGTCTTTAGGTATTGCGTATATTTCCATTGTGCTGGCGGCTGTACGTTGTTTATCTTTTACTTTCGGGTGTCTTATTTAATTCACTTGCAGGTGATGACGTTGCACAACAGCATGTAACAATCACTGTACCTATTTACCTACGAATACCTACGCTGCGCCATAAAACTGGCAACTATGGTAACACCTGTAACTCCGCTTTATCTAATGATCACCTGAGCTACCACTAGAACGTAATTAGTAAGCTGTAAAGAGGTTCATTGTCACTATAAGTACCAGTAGCTGAGCTTTCAGAAAAAAGGAAAAGGAAAAAAAGACGTTTGGCACGTGGCACTGATGGGGAAGTACAAATAAAGATTAAAGTTACCTCAACAATGGGACGACCAGTTCACAACAATTAACTAGGTATGGCCACGTGCGGTCTCTGTCCCTCTGTTGCGTCGTCGATGAAACCCTTGTTTCTTAATGGTTTTTTTTTTAAACTTAATGGTTTTAGTGACTTTGTTTCGGATCGGTAAATTAGGGTAGTGTCGGCGGATGTTTAATTGTGTTAAATATCTTCTGTGTTAAATATTTTTTATGATGCCTTAGAAAAGTGCCGGCTTGTGATGAGGAATATAAATGCAAAAGGGACCTCTTTGCGTCAATGATGCCGTTTGTCAAGCTTTGTTCCTTAGTTTTTTAGCTCCCAGATGTTGCTTCTTTAATAGTTTTGGGAATGGTGTAATAAAGCAAAGCAAGGATTTATATTTTTACTGCGCTCCGCCTTTTTGTTTTTAGAAAATGCGGCGCTATTCTCTTGGAAAGTATTATGCAATGATCCTTTATTGTGTTGTTTGTACTGTCAGGGTTCCCAGACGAGCTGGTCACCAGATGTTGGTGGCTAGCTAGCTTTCTCTTGGTTGTTTTGCTTTGAACACGCAAAAAATTATGACTAGCAGAAAGGCGGAACTGTCCCTACGTCTAATGTAGTAAATATTGAATATCCGTTCAAAATGTGTGAAGTATACGTATATCTAAGTGTATGTGTGAGTATATATATATTTGTATTCAGATGACAGTGTCCATTGGTACAAACAAAAATAATAACATTACATGCAAAAAATTATGATGTATGATATATTGATGATGACCACTTTTGATCGAGCCTTGGGTTCGTTTGGTAATCGTCGTTTTAAGTTAGGGTCAAACTGTTAGGTCGTCTTTTTTTTGTACCCATCGGCCCACACTGGTTAGTCCTAGAGCTATCGCTTTGATACTTATTTACTATTCGCGTCTCTCTATTTAACAGCCGTGTTTTTATTAGTACCTCTAGGTAGTTATTATGATCCTCTTAGTAAGCCCACCTTATTGATATTTCACGTAAATGGGTATTCTGTAAGGATTTTAGCCGGTATTTAAAAAGAAACCGATATAACGCGATATTTCCAATTATTTTGTGGGATTCATGCGACACTCTATGTTCCCTGTAGGCATTGGCACGGCGTGACTAGAGTGCTTGGCCAAATACTAGATAAAGGACGAAAAGAGAACGACAACTTTCCGGCCTTTTAGTACCTCTGGAGTAAAGAACGGTTCCCAATTAATCCCTGATTCTAGAGCGTTTTCGGATTTAATTTGCGATAGTTATGCACCGCTTGGGATTAGTAAGCGTTTTTGTTGTAAATTTGGTTTTCCTGAAGTGCGGACAAGCTGGCGGATTTAGCCGCACCGCAACGCTATTGCTTGCGAGCTGCGTCTACGCGCCAAATTGTTATATTTACCTAATAGGTGTTAATAATATGGGAATAAGGAATAAATAATCGTGTCTGATCCAGTACTGGCTTATATGACTAGTATGTCTGCATGTATATTGCTCATTTTTTTGGTAAACTATAGAGGCTGGGTAAACCTATTTGATGTTGAAACGGCTACTTATGGACTTTGTATACTTATGCACTCTCCCCGTATGCGAGCCGTGTCTCGCGAGAAGTTAAATAGCTCTTGAGCTGCAGTTGGTTTTGTAAGGTACAAAACTTGGGAGCTTTTGTTTATTTATTTAATTAATTGCTCTTATTTGAGCTATAATTATGTGGACGAATAATAGCGTGTTTGCTATTGTGACAAAATTAAACGGACTTGTGCGAGCATGCGTTATAAAGTTTACGTTCTGGGAATCAGTTACTCGTATGTAACATGGGCAAGTTAGATTATAATGTGTGGGGGCCTGTATGTTAACGATGGTCAGTACAGGAACGGGCTCACCGAGTTTGCCAGTGTAGAAGATGTAGATCGCGCCGCGTGTCAGCAGTTGGGCGAGTGGCGATGGTAGGCTGCGGGACGGCTACACGCAGCTAGCACGGTTGGTGTGAACACGGCGTCAGTCACTTAATATCACTCACTGGAGCACTTAAATATAATAAAGACGCGAATAACGCGATGCACTGTTGTAAATATGTACACTTAAATAGCAAAATGCAGCACTGAGTTGATGTTCGGTCGCGCAGACTTGAGCTTGCCTATAGTATGCGCACTCAGGTCACTTTTGTCAGCGAAATTGCGTTAACATCTGGTACAAGACGTCTATTGTTTCGTGGGGCTCCGGGACGCGTCCGCTCGGTTTGGGATCCCAAACGAAACTCCTAAGTTTCTTATCTGCGGCAGTAACACAATTTTAACGTTGTATGCTCACACATTGTTAAGCACTGAGTTTCAAATTTGGAACCGCTATCAAAACCATCAAAATTTAAATGGGTCCCTATTCTAGTTTCCATAGATATTAAAATTTTGGCGATACGAAACGTCAGTTCGATATCTTTTTAACATAAATCACCCGACTTTTTGATCTCGAATGATATGAGAATACGGACTTCGTTCATTTGTCTATGACAAAAAAAACTCGCGACAGGGATTTTACGCCCGCCATTACTGTTGTCAACTTATCAGTTGTTTGTTTGTAGAAGATATTTTGCAGTTGTTAAAATAAAATTAATAGACCGAAAATGAGTAGTGAAAGTGATACCGAAAACGAAATTAACACTCCACCCGATATCGTAAATACAGCTACGATTGCCGCAAATAACCTATTGCCAGAAATATCACGGGCCAAATATGAGAAAGCCTATAAAAATTTTATAGAATGGCAGATGAACAAACGCACTACGTCGATGTCCGAAAACGTATTATTAGCGTACTTCGAAGAGTTATCCCAGAAATTCAATCCTGCTACCTTGTGGAATATTTACTCGATGGTTAAAAGTACGCTTAATATCAAGCACGAAGTGGATATAGCAAAATATTGCAAGTTAACTGCTTTACTAAAACGAAAATCCGAAGGCTATAAACCAAAAAAAGCTAAAATATTTTCACCCGAACAAATAAATAAGTTTTTGATAGAAGCACCAGACACATTTTATCTTCAGTCAAAGGTAACCTATCACAATATTTGTATAAGTATTCAATGAAATTTTAAAGCATTTCACGTATCTATGCTTGAAAGTATTTAGTTTCCTAGGCATTAGTAAATACTAAATTTTACTTTCTTTGATATTGTTTCAGGTGGGCGTTATTTTTGGAGTAATGGGAGCTTGTCGCAGACAAGAACTATATAATCTGAAATTCAATGATGTAAAAATTTTTGAGAACATAATTTTGGTTACTATACGGAATACCAAAACGAAGACTAACCGCACATTCACAATAACTGGCAGCTACAGTGATCTCTGCAAAAAATACATGAAATTACGTCCCGGTGAATGCTCCGAACCCAACTTTTTTCTCTATTACTCTGCTGGGAAATGCACCAAACAAAAAATAGGCATCAATAAGTTTGGAGGCCTTGGAAAAACAGTTGCAAGTTTTTTGAATCTCCCGGATGCTAAAAAGTATACAGGACACTGCTTTCGCAGGACGTCGGCCACTTTGTTGGTCGATGCAGGCGGTGATATCACAACCTTAAAACGCCACGGGGGCTGGAAGTCAACAACAGTTGCTGAAGGCTACATAGATGAATCAATTCAAAATAAAGTTAAGGTGTCTAACCAAATACTAAACTCGATACAAAATAAAGAAGTAATAAATATAAATATGCCATGCACTTCGGCAAACCCGGATCCACCTGCTACAACACAAGCACCGTTAAACATTTCTCATTGTGAAAGTGTTAATGTGTACTATAACTATTACAATAAATAAAAGTTATCTTATCTGTTCTAGTTTATTTCTTTCATTAATCTTACAACTGTGAGTATGTTATATTACAGCACTATTAACTAGTAATGCAGGTCATTTGCCTTCGGCTTTTGAACACATCTTAGAGTACTTACAATATGTGTGTAGATAAAGTAATGTATGCAACTATACGTAATTAGGCCTTAAAACACTCGTGTGATCTTATTATGAAATTCGCCTGCGGCTCATTTCATAAAACCACACTCATGTTTTAAGGACCCTTATTACGTAACAGTTGCATAAACTAACGTAAAAAACTACGAAGTAGTTCTGTGGTTCTTTTATTCTTTTCTTTTTTAAAGTTTTTTTTTCTAAAAACGCTGCGTTTATTTAGGTTTCTTAGGTTGGCAGTAATTTATTTTATATTAATAGTCGTGTTTGCACGCGATTCCGCGATACTATTTTGGCCCTTTTATAGAACAAGTGTTATTTTGGGGAATAGACTAGATAGACTTTTCATCGAGTGTATATTATCTACGTTCTTATAAAGGTGTTGACGAATGTATAAATGACAGATAAAAGTACAGGAGTAGAAAAAGAGTATTTATGTTATGCTATAAGTATCTATTCAGCTATAATTCTCATAATTATGTAATACCTACTCAAGATATAATATGAATTAGCTGAAGCGGTAGTAAATTAAATATTTTTCCTTATTGAGTTTGAAGGAAAACGGTACGATGTTATGTTATTCGATATTTTGTGCTTAGTTAAATATTTATCAGGGATTTACAATTATATTAGATCTTCTGTTATTTTATTTACATTGAATGTTTCCTGATTTTAACTTACATTAGAATTATGAATAAATTCAATTTTGTTCATTATTAAATCAAAATTTAATAGGCACTTATTACGAAAAGAGATTACGAATTGATATTTTGTACCTTGAAATCAAATTCATATAATTTTGAACTTAATATTGAACTAAATCCGTATAACAGTTGTTTTGATGAACTTGTGAACTCGCCAGAAACGCAATTCAATCCAAGATCTTTAATAATTCTCCTACCCAACTAACTGTTGGCCTCTTTTCCATAAACCTACAGTCCCTCTACCAACAAAGTTAATTTATGTTTTATTACCACGGGACGAGGTTTGATTTATACAGCCAGGTTATCACCAAGCTCCGTTGCCCCATAGATTTTTCACGCGAACTGCGCAAACTTTTGTGCAAATAGGCCACGAGGGCACTTCGCGCGTCCAACTTCCCTTGGATTAGGACAAATGCTCCCGGCTCACGTTGGCGGAAGTGCGAGGGATAGTTTCTCATCAATTAATTGTTCTTTGGAATATGTCGCAACATAAAAACATTAAAAACTACAATGTTTGTAGTATTTCGCGTCGATGCATTTAGTTATTTTGGCCACGTTTCTCGACCTCCGTTATAACGAGAACACATAATTGGATTTACACTTGAAATCAGCAGTAATAGTATTTTATACAATCGTGACATAGTAAAGACCTTTTCAGTCGAGATTGAAAAGCTTAATTATGTCACTATTGTATACAATACTTTTTCTATGAGTCAAAATACGCAAGTCGGTAAGAATTGAGTTCGACGAATGTGTTACAATCTGCTGCCTCTATATACAGTAAGTTCAATCTCCCGGCGGATTGTATGAAAATCCTTTTTAGATTTGTCGACGATGCTAAAACGTGCGCTCCATCGAAAAGTATGCGCTAGTAGTTCGGTCTTCAAAGTCTCAATTCAAGAATTGTAGTCGACGAGTATAAAAAAGTTCCTAAACGCTCGACCCTGTTCAAAAGAATCTTGTAACGCTCTTATTATTTTACAGTAGTACCACGATCTTTGTGAACTCCTTGGCGGCTAGGCATCTACTGCTGCCGACTGTAACTTGTAACATGACTCAACTCGTAGTTTCCGTATCGCTTCCAGAACTTTGGAAGCGAGAGTTCGATTGCGCACCAAACAAACGGCTAAAAATAGAAGGCGGTTTGTTTAAAATTCCACTTTGGTCCAACGTTCGAGCCCGAGAATTTCTGTTTGACGAACCTTTACATCGGTTTAAAACAGCGGTAGTAGGCGTTGTTAAGAGTTCTGGGAAACGAGAGATGAATGTTTGCAAACTGCTGCTGATAGTGAATGCCTGGGCTATGCTATAACCACGAAACCGTTCGATCGGTTTTTTGTCCTTCTGCCTCGATACAAGAGATAGCGTAAGGCGGCTGGGTTTTATAGGTGCTTCCAGTTATAGAGAAAGAGGATATCATTTATACAAATAGAAAATATTTATTCGTAATTAATATTATTTACGTAACTGTTACGTTATGAGCATGCTCAGGTTACTTATCCTCTAGGTATAGATCCGATTATATTTCGATTACGGATAACCAATAACCATATCCTCCATGTGTTGGTTTGAAACATGACGTCATTATACCGATAATTTATGATCGTGTAAATTGCGAATGTAATTGCATTAAAATACGGCGCGTTTGAACCGTTCGTCATGGGTTATTGTAAAATTAGTCACGGGTTGCATTTCCTTAACTTATCCATTAACCTGTAACATACACACAGACGGATACAGGTGTAGCTATAATCAATTTCACATGATAATCTCTGTGACGTTGTCATAAGGTTCAATTTCGCCTCACCCGTGTAAAAGTGTTTTTCATTGCACCCATAATATCTATAACAATCGCATCGACGTTTACGTGTGTGGCCTTAATGTTTAATGCTCGTGCTTATCACCATTTATTACCTGACCGTCTGTTGTCAATGGCTGTGTGAGTCGAGTTCTTTTGCACATCAGTATATTTTTACCTTTAACATGTGATATCTATAATATCTGCCTCTCTTTGGAAGAAACAAAGAAATGGACGAAGTTCTAAATACAAACCTGGCTCCAAAAAACGATTCTTATGTTCTCTTGACGGTTTTCGCTTCATGCCCTTTCCCGGCTTTGAATATGACCTGATACGCCATTCTATTAAAAAAAGTTTTGATTGGTCAATCTAAGTTTTCGATAGAATATAAAATTTTATAGGTACGAAAAACGTAAGCGTATTTATGCCCCGGCTCCGATGCCAATATGAACACCCACAAATGTGGGGTCATTTTTCAGAGCTAGCTCGATTTCCATGCTTATTGCCGTTCATTGCACCGCGGTAGCGGAGACGGCTCAGTCAAGCCTGGCTTTTGTTCGCCAACCGTCAAAGAGTTATATTAAAATCATTGAACTGCACTAGTTGTGCATAAACATATCCTTTAGTATTAAGTTCACACTTTTATGTTATAGTTAAATTTAAAATACTCATTCTTTGTTCAAACCGGTATTACACAAAAATGTACGCTATAAACTTTTAGAGGTGTTTAGCCTGATAAAGTAGTTATGTAATTAATTATGATTTGTAAGTGACTGTTTGTGTGTACAGCACATTACTATGTATTTTTGTATTTATCTTGAAATAAAGAACATATAAAAACAAAACAAACAACCGTTTCTTGGAAAACCAGATTGAGCTTGGAGCTTATTGTTCCAGAATATAATATAAACTTTTAATGACTTTTGCAATTATGACTATCACGGTTCTTATGGGTGGTGGCAGTAATCAATGCGCAACAGTGGCGTCAGTCTGGCGACTATGAGACAATGTGAGCGTGTCTCATAGCCGCCAAGTCAGTCAGTCATTTTAAATGTTCAAAAAATATGAAAGTCGAGTCTAGTACATGTCATTTTATCCACGTAGAGCCTTATTATAGTTAGCTTTCAAACCCCCCAAGCTATTCGTACAGCCATTGGCTGTACTGCAGCCAATAGGTAATAGAAATCGACTCTTTCTCATGCCTAGCGATTGGAACTACACTCGGGCATGGAAAGTGCTCCCCTTAAATCATAAATGTCACGGGAAAGCAATGACGTGTGGCAACATAATCATTCGATATGAGCCTCGGCCTCGCCCCTACCTCATGGTATGTAGGTGAAAATGTTTTATGTTCGTTTCAAGCTAAAATTGAGGAAAATTGTAAAAAAAATTGTTTAAGAGAAATGCACACAATATTTGCTTTACTGGTATAGAATTTTAACAACGTAGTTGTTTCTGTTGTCAGTGTAACGTACAGTTATTTTAATGTGAAGGCCTATGTATTTATATTACAGAATATTGCTCCAGTAATCTAATCAGTTACCCGCAGACTCGATACAGGAAGCGAGCCTAAAAGCTCTTATGGAGAACTGCTAACTTCGTAGCCTCTGAGTCTTTCGGTGCCACTTAATTTTGTTAGAAATAGCGCTACAGTATATCAATATTGATTTTAACAACACAGTGCGCAGAGCGCACAACTTTAAAAACGATAAAATAATAAAACGTTGTTGGTTTAAGACATACGCTTCTCAACTGCTCAACCATCTCCATGTGTTGGATAATGGAGCTCAAGACAGTGCTTTGAATTCCTCAGGATCTGGATAGCCAGTACCAAAAGTCCTTCATTCTCCGTTTGGCTAGAGCATGGCATTCACCCAATAAGTGACATGTTTTATTGTCTCTTCTTCTTCGCTACACATTCTGCAGTCAGTGTCGTCTGAGAGTTCCACTTCTCAGCGTAATACACTGTAAACACCCCTGTTATTATTTGGAGCTGTCTTCTGCTAAGTTTCCATTATGTTTTTGCTCCAGGTTGAGTCAAAAGTCTTATGCTGTAACAAAAGCACACTTATATGGCCATCAGTGTACCTTACTTATTAATTTAAAGTTTCATCCACATATAAAAGTACCAGTTTTGGGCTTAATGCCTTAAGGCATTCTCTACCCGGTAACCGTTGAGCCAAAATGAAACATTCCAACAAAAATAAACTTTATGTCATTACATTAAGGTTTAGTTATGGTTTCTTAACAGTGTGGACTGTGGAGTGAACAAACTACTCTTTAGCACGCATGGGTTTTGTAACCAGCAATCAATACGTCCGCTGTATAACCTTCGAAGTCTGGTCTAGAACTCAACTATATAAACTGTTCAACTGTGATTCAACACTAATATAAACTGAATTTTGAGGTCGGACGAGGTTTGTGGCTGACTTCGACAGAACTCATTAGCAATGTTACGTTTAGAGTAAACATGAAACATAAACTGAATTACCTACATACGATAAACTAAGCATTGCTTGTACCATGGGTATTATATGATGATATAAATACTTACTAGACATAAAAAACCGTAACTCTGGAACAAAATGTGTGATAAACACACAATCAAATGCCGTTACCGAAGTGAGGACCTGAAGACTCCCAGCTAGGGTTTGCAATCCGAATGTTTCGAATAGTAATTTGTATGGAAATTATTCGAAATATTCGTATTATTCGAATAATATTCGAATAATTGCAAACCCTACTCCCAGCTTCGTAAGCAGGACCATTACCAACTAGGCTACACCGTAATCGTTAGGTATTCACTGGCGTAATAAATAACAAATCCCTTAACATTTATTTACTATTTCCAGTACAGACAAGATACTCCCTTCATCTTTTTACATATTCCAGCATAATGTAAGTAATTTGTTATTATTATTTGCTTCTCTACATTAAATCAGAGCAAAATCTGGCAAATGTTTCCCCTAGCCGTGAAAGTACAAGATTAAATCAAATATTGAACGTAACATGTAAACGGCAACGCTGCGCTGTTAAAGAAAGCAATAAACGTCGGATGTAATATGGGAATAGATTATAGGATGCGGCAGCTTGGGGTAAATATTACATTAACGATGTCTCGTAACGTGATTTTACCTACTAAACATAAGCTACTAATGTATAAATGTCTTTGTTTATTCATAGAAATAATCCCGTTAGCTTTTTGAAGAGTTGCAATAAAAATTAAACTATGCAGCAAGATATTGTCATAGTAAAGGGCACCGTACGTTAGAAACGTATTAGAGATATCCTAGAGCGGCCAAGGTACTCAAAAATATTGAGATATTTTTGACATGCACTTTATCGCCTTGACAATAGGGGTAGTTCAGATATTTATGACCACAATATATCTGATTGCGACTCTACTAGGAGCATTATCAGTTATTTATCACGACAAAAAACGGTTTCCGGACTAGAATGCTAATTTGGCAAATTGGCAGTTGGGTAAAAATCGGAGACTGTCGAGTAATTTTTCAGCGCTAGCTAGCGCAAGTATTTTGAATTGTAAAGATCCGTAAAAAGTAATTAAAATGCAATACTATAATTAAAGAAACATGTGTTTTTAAGAAATCAGGTATCGTCACAGTAACGCTGGTTATTGAGGAGGATTGCCTCACGGCGCCCCTCTGTACTATCTACGACGCACCAGGGCGCAGCGCAGCACACTTTTGGAACCTGTTAACCCTGTTAACCCCTAGGCTATCCGAGTCACAGAGGCAGCAGAACATTTTCCAATTTATATGCAATATTTGTAAATGCTAAGGCACATTTCACATTGCTCAAATGAATAAATAATAGTAGTTTATGCAACTGATACATAATGAGTGGCCTTAAAACACGAGTGGGGTTTAATGAAACGAGCGCAGCGAGTTTCATTATAGGATCACACGAGTGTTTTAAGGACTAATTATGTACAGTTGCATACATTACTTTATCTACACACTTATTGCAAGTACTCAAAGATGGGTTCAGAAGCCGAAGGCAATTGACCTGCATTACTAGGTAGATAGATACAAGTGCTGAAACATACCCACAGGTGTAAGCTTAATAAAAATAAATAAATCAGAACTGATAAGGAAAGTATATTTATTTATTATAATATAGTACATTTTCGCAATTAAAAATGTTTCGACAAACAATAACTGACAAGTTGATAACAGAAATGGCGGCCGTACAAACCATAGAGAAATATATATATGTACAAACTTCTGTCGCGAGTTTTTTTTAAATATTAGCCAACGAACGAAGTCCTCGAGGGACCGAGACGCAGACGTGCTCCTTGCGGGTTGTTGCTTCCTTCACAGTTTACTTGTCGCGTACCTATTTAGTTATGCCTGTAGAAGTATAGACGGGGATTTGGGAGCAAACGTGTACGAGTCATGTCATTTGCCTAAACAACCCAATCTGGTAATATGTAATGACAACTAAAGACAATTGGACTGTTGAATTAGATTGTAAATATCTAGTAACATTTTATTTACAGTTTCCGATAGCTGCTCAATTCAATGATTAACAGTTAATATCTGAGCTCCGACGTCTGGAAACCGGGAGTCGAACCCACGACCGTCACTTCCGTGAGCGATAAGAGGCGAGGTCGGCCAGAAAATAAATATCCTCTATGTTTCCGTATTCAATCAACTATTAATGTTAACACTATTAGGTTATATTTTAAAATCGAATTACTATTTTATTATACTTTATAAAAAAGTAAATTGCGGCTATATCTCAAGAGAATTCCCTGCCAAACTCGGTCGAAATGTATACACAAGTATTTTTTCTCAAACATACTCCGAAATGTATGCGTTAATGTCACGAAATGGAGACATGAAGTTGCTCATTTATGGCTCCTTACATTAATAGTACAAGTAATGTAGGGAGTTAGTATGAAACGAACATTATTGTCCGCTGCTCTAACTTTTTAAATTTGCTCACTAAGGTTAGACTGACAAAGGAAATATTACATACAGCCAACGACCACTCTCTCTGTAAGTATACTTGCGACATTAAAATTAAAATAGAAAAAACAAAATCTATGGTATTAAATTTATAAGCGGTTAAACATGGTGCTCGAATAGCTTTTTCAAATGTCAAGTTTAAAAAATAAAAAAGGCGGCAATTTAAACTTATTTACTTGATTACTTAGTAGTTATTTTAATTATAATATTTTCTTACATTGTTTGAGGAAAGCACTATATAATCCTTGGCCGGAACAGGGATTGCAGGACTAGCTTTATCCGGCCTCGTCTAATCTCGTCCTTAAATCCCTTACTTCACGGCCTCTGCAGTAATGTACTATTACTATCATAGTTAATAACCGTTAATAACCAAAGTTATAACAAATAATACCGCTTTTATGGCCACATGACAATATTACAAGTTTTTACGACAATGTCGCCATAACACGACACAATAGACTTGTATTAAGGCGGGATGGTTTTGCGACTTACGGACACAGATAAAACGTATAACTTAACTGAGAGTAGGAATATATGCAGTTTCTCAAGACCTGCTCTTCACCGCAAGGTAGCTGTGTTTGCTTCAGTAAGATATACTTCGGTAATATCTACATACAGGGATGTACTCGTATGATCTGGGCCAGATACTGGATAGCGGGCACATCCATGGCCGATATTCGTTGCATCTCTAATATTAGTATACTATTGGTGGTATTTGTTTTACCTATAACTTGTTCAGCATTAATCACTACAACTTGTCGTGGTGCCTATATGAAGCATTTTCGCTACATATCAAGAAAACTATGGTTTCATAAATGCTACGGCGTGCGCTACGAGCGTACGTAGCTTAGCTTAGTAGAAGAAACGCTTACGCAAAGTTATTTGGATCTCGAAGTGACGGCACACATAATCTTTTAAAATTGTGTTGGCAAGCAACAACAAGTTCAAGATTTCCTGGTCTAACTCTAGCCCGCATAGCTAAGCCTAGCTACGTTTCTAAACCTGAAGATTGTGGAGACCCCGCAATTTATATCAACTAGCGCCAGCTAAGCGGCTTACGCTTCGGATTTTATCTACGGGCTCGGCGGGCTGGAAAAGTTTCTTGTCTTCGGTTTTTTCGGAAGCTGCTTAGTTCTTAGTGAGCGGTTATCAAACAGATTGATTTAGGTTTAATTGTAAGGTGTGTTTTCGACCGCGTTATGCTACAAATAAAAATATTATTAAATTGATTATTCGTCAATATAATAAAATAGTAGATACAGAACATGGCAGACAACTGGTCTATTTCTTATATTTAAAAAATTTGACTACTGGTTGGTTCTTAGAAAAATAATCAGCTTAGTGCGCAAACATAATTTTGACAAAAATCTCAATAAGATTTACTTAGGTACTGCCTGCCTAATTAATTCCTTTGCTCGTTGGTAGGTAAATTAGATAGTTTTCAGGCTAATTGGAACTGTGTTTACATAATCCAATTCTATGAATAAATGATGAACTCGTAGAAACTACAAATTAGCGATTCATCATGAACCTAATCTCAAAACTGGAAAATTATCAATGACAAAATTGTAATCTCTAAACTGACACATTCACACAGACAGACGACGAGTTTCCAACGTTCTCATTCCCCCCTAAATATACGGTCTGAGATATCTGATCAAGAATCTTGCACTGTAATCACGATCCCAAGTGACTAGTGACGCGAGTGTGAGCTCATTTACATCTCACAAGGGACGCTGGCTCAGCGTCTTGGCGGCTGAAAGGTTTGGCACACATATTTTATCCTTAATACACTCGACAACATCGGGACACTTCATGTGGATATTTTCATGAAAAGTGATCCGTTATCATTGATCTTCAGTGTGCCAGATAGTCAGGGGAATTCTACTACTGATTTTTGATAGTAGCGCGGATAAAATAAATATGGCCATAATGTCATAATGATAACGGGTCGCAAGGTTAACTTTATCGATGTATAGAAAGATTTTTGAAAGTCTAGAATTTTAAAATACTTTTGTATTCCTGATTAGTCAGATTTGACTCGTCCTAAAAATAAACAGGTTGTGTTGTGTTGTAGGTATAGGTAGGGTAAAGTAAATCGCCAAAAACTGGCCACCCTCCAGTTACTGGCTTCATGACATGGGCAAGAACTACATATAATTATAGGGTTGCATATGAAATATACAACCAAATAAGTATATGACGACGAAAGTTTTGTCTCGTAACTAAATAAACAAGGGCTAGTTATTGGCGGTTTACTCTATGTGATTGTCATTTTCCAACACTTTATATACGTTGCCTTTCGTCAAATTATTCAAATCAAAATGTTGCATGTAATATCTAAAGCGACCAAATATAAGCACGCAGCCTCTAGACGGAATATTTTATTCATCAAGTTCAAAGATGTGAGAGTTCTCGCGTCGTGTGGTGAAGGAAAATACTTGATATTTCACGGCTAGGCTAGGTGACATTCATTCTGCTTCTATTTATTATTAAGGGCGAGTTCTAAAACAAAGATGTGATTTATTGGACAAAACTATATAAACACAACCTTATTCGTATGGGTTCAAGGTCGTGTACACAAATAATTGACAATTTAATCGCATCAGTTTTTTAGAACTTGACTGCACCTAGCTTATTTAGGTTTCATGGAATCGACATTTACGAGTAGATGTTGAATTCATAAATATATATTAAAAAATCTGACGAGTTTTATTTCATATTTTCAGCGAGTAGACTATAGAAAAGGAAATATTATCTTATCTGTAGGTATTCACTGGCTTATTCTTGGAATACAACAGGATAAAGATGGTGTGTGTGTAAATTAAGAAACAGAACGTTTCTATCCCGATACGAAATTATGACAAGATTCCGGAAATATTCCCATATGAAAAAATCCGCAATTTAGGAAAGTTTCCTTCGGAAGTCGGCGCATCAGTAATCCCGCTAACTGAACTGCCGCGGGAGTTTACAGATCAGTCTGGAATAGTGTACAGTTGCAGTCGGTTCCAATTTAAGTTAGAGCGAGCTTACCTTACCTGTTACCTGTGTTAAGGGCATGTGTAGTGGCGTACTAGTTCGGAATGCACGTGGCACGAGTCGAAGACGATAGCGGATACACTATATAGACTTCCTCAACTGTATAGGTAACTTAATTTTAACTTATATTCTTTGCCCGAATCAGGGACCGGAACCGGTAACCAATAAAGGGGTATTAGATTGGGTATTTGATAGAGTTGTTTTTAAAAACCCTATCAATTCGGTAAGCGTATCGCTTGACTTACCCGAACGAAAGGCTAACCATATCAATACAGTTAATTCGGGTAAGTGGTTACAACCCAGCATATGGTTTCCCTATCAGATAGGGTTTTTCAAATGCGATTAAGCTATTTTAAACTCTGTGACCAATACATTTGGCTTATTTATTATTCGAGCACCCTACGAGCTAAGCGCTGCCGGTATGGCGGCACGAGCGAGCCTACAGACAAGTTTTCGTACTTACGCCTTTGATCTAGACGCTATTATTGCTTGTTAGTGCGCTAAAAGGTCGTTGTGTGGTGCCGGTGTTTTTGTTTTTGCCATTCGAACGTGACCGCTCGTGTCGATTGAATCTTAGACCCGGGCTTATAGGAACCAAAATCAAATGCATATGTATTGTGAAGTGTTAAAATATATAATTTTGTGTTATTCTAGTTATAGGTAGTACTTTGTTTCAATGGCTCCAGCAAAATGTGACGCCGTTCACCGATACTTCTAGTATAATGAAACGATCAATATCAGTCAGTATTGGACACTCAAGAATTATTTGAAAAAAATATCGTAAGAATAAACTTATGTTGATTGTATTCCCGTTAAAATGATTCAAAATAATTTCGTCGGGACTAATTCATATGCGAGAAAATGTAATAAAAATAATTGATTCTTAACTGAATTATTTAATCATGCTTTTTATTTTAAATAATGTTTCGCGTATAAGAATATAATCTGGGTTTTTCGGTGTAAGAAAACATCGTGTGGAAACTGGACCTAATCCCAATAAGGCGTAGTTTCCCTTATGCCCAGCAAAAGTTATATCTGTTTTAAAATCCAAGGTAGGCAGATATACTCTTTTCACTTCTCATGCTCGTAAAGTTCGACTTTAAATCGTGCGTGGACAATATAAAATCGCATTTTAAGCTCTAGGGCATAAAGTAAAAATAAGACCAAGAATGTGTCTCAACAGCCGAACACAGTCAAAATATATTGCACAATTTAATTGAGCAGTAAAATTTCGTAGAATACTGAAACTTGTTCTTTTATTTTATTCTTGCTATAATTATTTGAATTGCGTGTTTTCTATAATTAAATAAATGAAATCAAATAAAATAGGAGTTGATAATAGTTTAGAAAATTAATTGGTGGGAACCATATTTGTTTTCATTGTAATATTTTTGTTACAACTTGAAATTGTTTTACAATTACCGATAAATAATTTCCTCGCAATTGAAGTGAAAATGGGTTTTATGGACGAGGGTTACCCTCGTCCATAAAACCCATTTTACACTCGACTTTATATCAATCCTCGCTCGCAAGCTCGCTCGGATGGATAAACGCCTCGCGTAAAATCGTACGTTTTATGCACTTGTTGTAACAATCTACTATTATAATATAAAAAAAAAAAATAAAATAATGAAATACAACAACAACAACAACCCAACAACACAACAAGTTACCCGTCGATGCTTTAAATTTATCATTTCCCGCTCTTAAGAAATATTTGAAAAAAAGTTTAATGTCAAAGGGTTATTACAGGGTCGAGGACTATATGACGGACAAAGATGCATGGCCCAAACCAGAAACTACTACAAAATCATCTAACATTTAGAGGACACAGTTCAGATAGGAAAGCATATGAAACGTTTTGTGAAGCAATCAGATTTGGATTTTATTATTATTATTTTATTTTAATTAAACTAGACGTACATTGTATGTCTCTCAAGCTGTTTTAATATGCCTTCTTATAGAACTACGCATTATTGTGTATCTTTAAGATATAATATTACTGTATTACTGTTTTGAAAAACTAAGTCCCGCCGAGTTTCTTGCCGGTCTTAAAAATAATACTTCTCGGGTCAGAGGTGTAGGGTTAGAACCGGTGGTTGTTTTTTTCTCTCTCTGACGTTCATAAGTGCATTGTTATGTGCCTAAATTGAAGAATAAATATCATTTGTCTTTTTTTTATCTTTTAATAAAAATAAAATAAAAATGAAATGAAAATGAAAATAAAATGAAATATGTATTAAAAATGTAATGTAAATGTTATTGGTAAAACTGTCGATTAAAATAAATTAGTACATTTTGGCCACGACCACTCTGTAAAGAGTGTAACGACAAAGAAGAAGAACTCTGAAACTAGGCTAATTCCAGAAAAGTGTATACATTTTAGTCTCAGTCAGTTATTTATCAGTCCAGTGAGTAACCCGACAGATTTTAACCATACATTCCTGATAATTGACTGATAAATAACTGACTGAGACTAAAATGTCGAATAAACTTTTCTGGAATTAGCCTAGTTTCAGAGTTCTTCTTCTTTGTCGTTACACTCTTTACAGAGTGGTCGTGGCCAAAATGTACTAATTTATTTTAATCGACAGTTTCACAAATAACATTTATGTTTTTATGTTCAACAGCATTTTAAAAAATCCAAAAAAAGAACAGAAATCGACCTAAATTCATATAATATTTATTACTCCTTATGACCTCAGGAATTTATGGTTGAAATCTATCGGGTTACTCAGATTCACCGTGTATAATAATAATAATAAAGATGGTGGTGGCAGTAGATAAGGGTCTCACGCCGCTCTCCTTGGCAAACGAGAGCTGGCGCAAACCTGTGGTGCTAAGCACCGAGGATCGCAAGGCGGTATGGAAGAGCAAGGAGCTCTACACGGGCGGTTCTACAGGGCCCTCACGGGACCCGACGTAGACCTGCTCGCGTCGGTGAACTGGTTACGATTCGGGGATCTCTTCGGAGAAACCGAAGGTTTTGTCTGTGCAATTGCGGACGAAGTTATCATGACGAATAACTACCGGAAATATATCCTGAAGGACGGTACGGTCGACATTTGTCGGGCATGCCGCCGTCCCGGAGAGTCACTCAGGCATATCATTTCCGGTTGTTCTCATCTTGCTAACGGCGAGTACTTGCACATACATAACCTCGTAGCCAGGATTATACACCAGCAGCTTGCTCTCCTATACGGTCTTGTGGACCACGAAATGCCGTACTACAAGTACACACCTGCGCCAGTTCTCGAAAATGCTCGTGCCACGCTCTATTGGGATCGATCTATTATCACGGACAGGACTATTGTAGCCAATAAGCCTGATATCGTGGTAATAGATCGACCGCAACGCCGGGCCATGCTCATCGACATTACCGTCCCATGTGACGAGAACCTCGTGAAGGCCGAGAAGGACAAGTCCAGCAAGTACCTAGACTTGGCTCACGAGGTAACCGCCATGTGGGAGGTCGATTCGGCGATCATTGTGCCGATAGTTGTCTCTGCGAACGGTCTCATAGCGAAGAGTCTCGACCAACATCTTGAGAGACTTTCGCTACGGGGTTGTGGTTGGATTAAGGGTCAGGTTCAGAAGGCGGTAATCTTGGATACGGCGCGCATAGTCCGAAGGTTCCTCACTCTGCGGCCCTAACCACCGGCAGCCTGGGCCCTGCTCCGTTGCCGGCGGCACCCTAGTTTAGGTTTTTTATAATGTTTTTATTGTTTTTATATCTTTTAGATGTATTTTTATATTTTACTTTTATAAAAATATTGTAAAACCCTAAACTAAGAAGAAAAATAAATAAAGAGAATAATAAAGAAACCAGTCCATCTTGAATTTTAAAACAGATATAATTTATACACCCCGAATAATTAACTGAAAATAGCTACCATGACGATTTTTCAGTAAAAAGTATATAACCGCCATCTTGGATTATAAGAAATTATTTTCGAAATCTACATCCCCTAATTATAAATATTATTTGAAACAGGGTATTTACCTCGCACCCGAAATATCGGATGCCCAATAACGCTAATATACATGGTAAATACCCCGTTTCAAATAATATTTATAATGTGAATGTCCATGTGAGCTAAAAATCATATATCCCACAATTAGCTGAAAACGACTACCAATCCCTACGCCAATTCATGGGATTAGGTTGCCAAACGGACCACAGGCTCAACTGAGCCGTGGCAAAAGCCGGGACAAACGTTAGGAGGATGAATGTATTGGTTTGTGTCAAATCGATTTGAATATGAATAAAAATTGTGTTTTTATTCTTATTCAAAATAATTATTGCCCAACTCATCAGTACGTGCGAACTATGCAAAAATAAACTGAAGGTAAGACACATTTCTTTAACAGATATTATTTAATTTAAAGTTGTGTACGCGAGCAGAGGACTGGACTGTGTGTGACTTTTCCAGAATGAATAAACGACAGCAAATCTTATATTCACTCAATTTGTTCCGCCGCCACCTCTCCTGTTCCATTTCAAATGAGAAAGATAGAACCGCCTGCCTGCGTGGAAAAGAGACAGGAAAAGAGTAGCCCTTTGATAGGGTAAGCGGTAAATATTAAGGCTATCTTTACCCCATTCGACTCGGAAACCACATTGAAAAGGGTTAAGCCTATTCAAAATTATTTCCATATCGATAGGGTAACCCAATGATAGGGTAACCCTATCATTAGGGTAAGACGTTAATAGGGTTACCCTATCGAAACGATTAATCAAATGAAGGGGTTTTCCGGTCCCTGGCCCGAATTGACGTCGGCTGAACTCGGGATGCAATAAAGATTAAATAAACATATCCCAGGAAGTGGAAATCCTTTCTCTCCGGAAAACGCATGATTATAGTTAAAATATCTAATGGTAAACAATATGAGTTAAATTAGACCGACGCCAAATTACCCATATTTAGACGTACAACTCATAAAGTTTTGCTGCAACCGGAATAGTCTGTCTAGAGCGCAGACAGCGGGTCACGACGTGCACATCTCTACACTACAACGGACGCCGGCGCACGTGCCGTGGAAATGAGACGTCATTACACCCTACGGCCGCCGGAACATTTTTATATACATTTTATAATGTTATGTTGGGATTACCTTCATACATGTGGTGTGAGTTTAACGTAAAGCTAAATTCTTTGAAGTGATTCTTTTGTTTTCGGTTGGAAATCAAGTTATTAAAATCTTGCATGATTTTAATTAAACAACAGTCCTCCACTTCGGGCTCAATTTCACTTCTTAATAGGTAGTTATAGTCCATGTTTACGAAACGAAACGCGCTATGAATAGGACACCTCCATCGAAGCACGACACCAACACGTCTTTCATCGTCGAAGTTGCCTAATGAACTTAGACGCCGGGATGTAGCTAGATAAAGTGCCGCTTTCACGGGCTCGATATCACCGCCTAATATCTACGAAATAGACGTAATATGCTTGCACGTGAAACGTTTTATTAAGCTGTGTGTTAAGTTTTATATTATATTACATTGATGTTTCTTGTGTTTCTTGACCTTATCTGATCTTATGCTGTATAACACAGTTCGATGACCATGGTTGTCTTTGAAAGCACCTGAAGTGTTTAGCAAATTTATAGACAGATCAACCTCTTGTCGATTTCGTATGTCACCTATAAGTAATATTTACTTACAAACAACAGTCCATGATTAAAAATAAATTTAGTCGAGTGGTCCCTGATCAATTAAACGTAAACCACTGACTGCGGCACATGCAGTATACGAGTATTTTCTCTGAAGAATTGCCTACGCCACCTGTTGCCCGTTAGGCCATAAACTATGTAACAAAAGTACGACAATCCATTGTTGTTCCGTATACAGCAAATAAGACAGATAAACTGGCAGTCCCATTTATAATATTAGAAAAGGCAAGCATGATAATATTATCCTTAAAAGGACAGGCGCATTTTTCCGCGATAAATAATCTGCTAGTCATTCCCAAGATTCTACTTATTCAAGTTTATGATTTTACACACAATGATAAAGTTTAAGCAGCATTTGAGCTATATAAGGTCTGACACACCCTTCATTTTTTTCTTGCCTTAAGGCAATTTTCTCAATTACAACAAATCGGTGGGACATATTTCGGAGAGCTTAGGTCTCAATTTTCAACCGTTGAAAATACTAAGACCCGTTTGTAGCAGGAGAATCTAATTGTACCCTAAAGCGAGGAAAA
Source organism: Pammene aurita (assembly GCA_947086415.1). Classification (NCBI taxonomy): domain Eukaryota; kingdom Metazoa; phylum Arthropoda; class Insecta; order Lepidoptera; family Tortricidae; genus Pammene; species Pammene aurita. The sequence goes on along the minus strand of OX352296.1, from coordinate 41,349,955 downwards.
GAGAACATTTTGTTTTTACAATTTCTCGTGTGCATAATTCTAGTGCCGTGCAAGAAAAATACTCGTATAGAAATACATTTCCTTGTGTTTTTCTTATTTAACCGTAGAATGGGAATGTTATTTCAGTATCTTTCTCAGATACACGTGCCGGTTGTACGAGCGAGTAGTATTAAATAGTCTGTTTATTCTGACAATACGCCGTAGTGTCTAGGTACAGGCGACCAACGTTTTGAATCTTAACACTTAGCGAGCACCGCTTAATACCTCTTTAATTTTCATATTAAATTATCTTTTCCTTTATTTCTACACATTGAAACAGAGTCGTGTTTTGTCTTGTTAAGCAGTATGGTTCGTTAACCATTCTTGGTCGGTCAAGCAACAGTTCGTCACTTTACTATACCTTACAATACAAGTCATTAAAGTAGCCTATGATGGAGTACTTGTAGCAGAACTGCTTTCAATCTAGTTTTAATTAATTACTAACTATGATGATTGGTTGATGCTGATACTGCTTTAACTAACTAAAACTATCATAAAACTTGAAACTACATAACAACGTTACTAAATCCCAGCCATGGTCACCAGTTACGTGTAATGAGAATGTACATATTTAAACACCTACAATGGCGTCCTTACTTACACTAATCACCTCGTTTATTCCTTGCCAATGAAGGTCAAGCGTCCGAAAAGGTTGACCTTTGTCACTTGAAGTGAAGCCTTAGACCCAATGTGTTTTATTGACTAAATTTGTAGCCCTTGCTTTTGAAATACTTTTTATTCTTACTTATCGTGCACGGGATTTGAACACGGGACTGAGAGATGTCGCCTCAGATGACCTCGTATACCAACGGTTGAAGCCGATACCGCACCGACAGGTGTAGCAACACTCTCAAGGCTCCTTGTACGAATTGAAACGAAAGATTATCGTAACACAAGAAAAACTAACGCAGCTCGAAGGGCATGCCGGCGATTTGTTGAAATGCTGAATTCCGTTCAAATGAACTGGAGTGACGTTAGGAGCGCTGCTCAGGATCGAGAGACGTGGCGTGTACTGGTGCCCTCTGTACCTCTGGGAAATCATAGGAACGCCACTATGACTGTAGTCTAATGGTTAGTTGAATGTAATAGTAGTTTATGGAACTGTTACGTTTTAAGGCCTAATTACGTACAATTGTATACACTGCTTTATACACACATATTATAAATCCTAAATGATGTGTTCGGAAACCAGTATAGAATGACCGCCATTGCACCTGCATGACCAACTTGATTGTGTCGGCGGTCGCGCGGGCGCGTGCCGGCGCTCGAGGAGTCGGCGGATCTTCGTTACGTTACCGTAGGTAATGAATTTCAATACGTTATTACCACACTCAGAGATGTTACGTTACTGGTTACAATAACGGTGGTAATTACATATGGTTTCCGAACGCGGAATAGAGGATTTATGATATTGGTGTAGATAAACATTTTAATACGACATTCACTTCGTGCTGATGCGATTATTCATCAAAAATCATACGAGAAACTTGCACCATGGAGACGAGCCTTTAGAAACACGTGATCTCAAACGTGCTCGTTACTCCCTCCAGGCCGCACTCCAGCCTCAATGGCCTCCCTCAACACAACACGTGCCCTTTCATACGTAAGCCTTTTCTAACCTCAATTACGTCTACGCTTGTATCACTCTCATTAAAAGTCGGAAAAAACATCCGCAAACCTCTATACGCGACGTCTTTAAATATACCCGCTACTTGTCACTCGCAGACTTAAACTTTTAAACGTTTCGACGTAAAATAATGCTCGCTCTTGGTAAAGTTGAAATTTGTGATTAGAAAAGTTTAAATAAGCGAAATAATAACTCTTGTATGCGGGACGCGAACTTGGGAATTTCGTTAGGCCCGGCATGTTTATTCATTGCCGAAATCAATCAATGGCGGGGCACGTTTTTATCTCGCCGTGAAAAGTTATCGACGCCTTATAAAGCGATTTGACGTGCGGAATTGAAATTCGATGATTAAAGAAGAAATCTGGTAATATTTTATTGAAATTCTAGTTCGATAGCTATTAGTTATTGAATCTCAATTTGCTTGCTTTTACGAGGGGCGTCTGATAAGTCCTAAAAACAATGTATAAAAAATAACTTATGTGTATTTTTCAATATAATCTCCCTCTAATTCAATGCATTTTTTAAATTTTTTATACAATGCTTTTAGGCCGTTAAAAAAATATTATTTAGATTGGCCTTCAAAATGCTCCTGTACAGCCGCCTTCATCACTGCCAAATCGCTTTCCCCGTAACTCTCTCTTTAAATTACTGAACAGAAAATAATCACTAGGGGCTAGGTCTGGACTGTAGGGTGGGTGGTCGATTTTATCGAAGCCGATTTTCTTCAGAGCCTGCCTCGTAACCCGGGCGGTGTGAACGGATGCATTGTCTTGCAAAAACAAAATGCCTTTCCTTAATTTGCCCCTCCGTTTCTCAACTACCGCTTCTCGCACCTGTCTCAATAGATTGGCATAATAAAGTGCATTTATTGTAGGACCTTTGGCCACATAATCTATTAAGATAATGCCATCACAGTCCCAAAACACAGTGGCCATTAACTTAGATGCCGATTTTTGCACTTTAAACTTCTTCGGTGGTCTTCACCCTTTTCAATCCACTGTATGGATTCAGACTTACACTCCGGATCATACTGCCTGATCCATGTTTCACCAACAGTTACTATTCGGGAGCAAACTTCATCTATACCATCTCCGCACAGATCTAAAAACGCCTGGGAAGTTACAACACGACGTTCTTTATCGAACGCCGTCAGCATTTTCGGTACCCAGCGAGCACTGACCTTAGTCATGTTCAAATGTTAATGTAAAATCTCCCCAACCCGTTCTTTACTAATGCCTACAGTATCAGCTATTTGCCAAACCTTAACTCTCCGGTTTTCTAATACCAATTTTCTTCAGTCACCACCGATATTGGCCTCCCTGAACGGGGATCGTCTTCAATCGACTCCCTACCCAGTTTGAATAAGCGACTCCACTTTTTGATCGTAGCATAAGAAGGCCCAGAGGCACCATAAATACTAGCCATTTCTTCAAAAATACATTGCGGTGATTTAGCACTTTTTGTAAGGAACTTAATTACAGCACGGTGCTCAATTTTCGTTATATTTGTTGATAATTCAGATATGGTGAACTTTGCCGTTGAATATCTCAAGAAAAATTCAAACAAATGTGACATGATTTTGTTTTTAAATGGCCATTCTAGTGGCCAGTACCATAAATGCATATACGACCTCGAAATACCATAGGCTTAGGACTTATCAGCCGCCCCTTGTAAGGTGTTACTATTAGGCTTCACTTCAACGTCCTAAGCACAGTCAGCTGCAGACATTATTTTTTTCCCCTGCATAGAGGTTGTATATAGGCAAGAAGAGTCAACTTTACACATTAGTAAATATTTTTTTACTTTAAGCCAAATCCTACCGATTGCGCCAGTTAACCTCACATATATAACCCTGTTAATGTGATTATTAAATGAGAACTCATTGAACAGATTCTAGTTCCTCTTTTACCTAACTGTCTGGCCACTTCACGTCGATTACTTGATTGACAATGTCATGATATTTGCCGAACCATAATGACATTTAAGACAAACAATTGGTGACATGAGACACATAGTAGATAGATGTAGATGTACATGATGACAGATAGTGTTAAAACGTCTTGGCACATGATGATTATTTTTAGACGAAATTATAATAAATTTTTTGTTCGGTAAGTAAATGAAAACAAAAAATAATAATTAAATATTCTTAATTTCTATTTAAAGTTAATTTTGCATTTTTAGTTATATAAAGTATGATCTGTTAAAATATCTGCAACTAATAAATTAACACCTTATACACCGTGGGCCCATAAAACTAGACAGATTTTAACAGTGTATTCCTGATCATATTTAGATACTAAAATGTCCTATACACTTTTCTGGAATACGCCTAGTTTCAGAGTTAATACCAATTTAAAAAAAAAACCGGCCAAGTGCGAGTCGGACTCGCGCACCGAGGGTTCCGTACAAACCTATAACAAGCAAAAGTTGTAGTATGTTTATTACTAATTTCAATTTAATACCTCTTCCGTTTACGAGGAAAAAGGTAGTAAGTTTAAAATTTAAAAAAATATTTTTTGTATGATTTTACTAAGAATGTCTACTTTTCGTAATTTTTCCTTTGTCTGTGCTACATGAAATTTCTTCGTTCCAAGTTTCAAGTTTCTGAGTTTACGGGAAGTAAGTACCCTTTAGGTTTTGAGTTTCTTGCGAGTACTCAGTTTCAAAATATGCGACTTAAATTGCTATTTATTTTGATTGCGTTGACATCAAAATTTGGTTTTGCTACATCTGAAAGGTCCTATAGCCCTGAGTATTTGACATAAATTTCAATTTAATATCTCCACGCGTTTACGAGGAAAAAGGTAGTAAGTTTAAAATTTAAAAAAATATTTATTGTATGATTTTACTAAAAATGTCTACTTTTCGTAATTTTTCCTTTGTCTGTGCTATATGAAATTTCTTCATGCCAAGTTTCAAGTTTCTGAGTTTACGGAAAGTACCCTTTAGGTTTTGAGTTTCTTGCGAGTACTCAGTTTCTAAATATGCGACTTAAATTGCTATTTCTTTTGATTGCGTTGACATAAAAGTTTGGTTTTGCTACATCTGAAAGGTCCTATAGCCTTGAGTATTTGACATGAATTTCAATTTAATACCTCCACGCGTTTACGAGGAAAAAGGTAGTAAGTTTAAAATTTAAAAAAATATTTTTTTGTATGATTTTACTAAAAATGTCTACTTTTTGTAATTTTTCCATTGTCTATGCTATATGACGTTGCTTCGTGCCAAATTTCAAGGTTCTGAGTTCACGGGAAGTACCCCGTAGGTTTTGCGAGTGCCGAAAAACTGTAAAATTTGCAGCATAAACGACTGTATCTTTTGATTGCGTTGGCTTTTAAGTTTGATTTTTTCACAGCTCCAAGGGACAATAGACCTGAGTATTTGATATAAATTTTAGCTTGATACCTCCACGCGTTCCTGAGAAAAATGGTCTTGACAGACAGACAGACAGACAGACAGACAGACAGACAGACAGACAGACAGACAGACAGACGGACAACAAAGTGATCCTATAAGGGTTCCGTTTTTTCCTTTCGAGGTACGGAACCCTAAAAAATACACTTTTTATTATAACTCATCACAAAACGCCTTTCTAATGGCGTTGTTGCCACTATTGGACATAGTTTACACGTCCTTATTGACAGATATCACAGTGACAAGGAAAACTTTGCAGTAACTAAATTTTTTCAAAAAAAAATGTACCAATTTGTTTTAGGCGATAATTTTATTAATAACATTTGCTTTTCATGTGCAATAAACATTCTAAAAATGGAAAAAAAAACGAAAAAAAAATTTTTTTTTGGCGAAATTGACTTAAAGTCACATAATATTTTTTCCTTCTTTTGGTCTTAGAAATTCGTGGTTAAGATCTGTCGGGTTATTCCAGCCCACGGTGTATATTTGATATAGGGGCACATTTTATAAAATGTACGTTCTAATTATCGACCCGGCCGGGACGGTCGGCCGGGTACTAGAACCCGGTGAATATATATTAGAAATAAAATAATTCATTAGCTCTCCAAACTGGGCCAATTAATTGGGTGCCAATGTCATATCCTGAATGTTTTCTGGGTCATTTTCCTTCAATATAATTTATATAATCACCGGGCTCTGTTCGGGCTTATCGAGTGGCGGCGTGACAATGCCAGAGTCTGTCTCTTTCAATCGCGAGGTGAAAAAAGTGACGGGTGCGCCGGCCCGTGGATCCCTGCGTCCAACATTCGCCCACGGGGATCTAAGATATCTCGGAATTAATAATCCGTAGCATCGAATTTCAATTAAGTGGAACAATGAGCCGTAGCTCTTTATTATGAAGCTTATTATTCGATATTAATATCACTATATACCGCATCTCCGCCTTAGTACAAACAGCAACACTCTTAACTGTGCATCGGTGGACCTTATTACAAACGGCATAAGATCCACCGATGGGCAGTTAACAGTGTGGGCGATGGTACAGTGAAACCTTGATAATTAAAAGCTTAATAAGGTGGAATCTTGTAATCACGAGAAATGTTTCTTGTTAAAGCTAAAGTTTTATAATTTACTTAGGTTGTGTTAGTACCTAAGCAAATTATAAAACCCTTCGCCTCGAATTAATAAATGTTATTTCATGGCCTTTATATCACTAATTTCGAAGTGATTCTTCGGCTTCGCTCGCGTTAAATTCGGAGTAACACGGTTCCCCTTTTCTGATTGCCCCCCGGAATGCTCCATACAAACTTCCACCTCCCATTTTAGGGTGGTGGGGGGGGGTGTAGTGGGGGGGGTTAGAAAGAGACAAAAAGTAGCATATGTCACTCTCCATCCCTTCAACTATCTCCACTTAAAAAATCACGTCAATTCGTCGCCCCGTTTTGCCGTGAAAGACGGACAAACAAACAAACACACACATACACTTTCCCATTTATAATGTTAGTATGGATAATAAAATAATTAATCTTTCTAAGTTGAGAACTTCTATAATACGAAAAACCGTGTTATTTTGGTTCCGCTTTATTAATATAGAAGCGAACTTGAGCTGTCGTGGTATTATTTCGGTTATTGAAGTAACATGTTTTCTATTTTATTTTATTAACCGACTCCAAAAAAGGAGGAGTTTCTTAATTGAACTGTATTTTTATTTTTAGTCAGGCAACTATATTTCATGAACATTTGAAACTTGTGAATTGTGATTATGAAGTTTTTTGTTTAGTAAAGAAGCTTCAGGTTGACTAGTTTACAAGTTACAAGCTTTCAAACAGGCTACAGGTATGTAGCCCTGGCCTTTCGTCTCAAGGAATCATTGTATATTGTAAACAGTAAACCCCCACCTCCCCACACCCCCTGCCCCGCGATACCTGCCCCCCGTGATGGATGGAGACACTCCGAATTCTGAGAAGGGCCATGAGGTCATTGCCCCGAGCAGACATATATCTGTTTAGATTACTGTAGTGTTTAAACCAGTGTTGGCCGAACGTTAGTGTAATTGAAAATTAAAAATTAAAGATTGGAACACGTTAGTTAAAATTGAACACTAATAGTTTATTGCAAATTGATTTCAATTAGAATTAAAATTAATTGTAACTAACGTGTTAATCCTTTGCGAATAACTAATAATTGAAGATATTTAATTTTTAGACTTTCTCAAAAATTGAACCCATTAATATATTTTTTAGTGTAGATTGAATAGATAATTGACATTAATAATTAACCTAACTAAACGCGGATTTAGGTAAAGCTACGTGGTTTTGATTTTTGTTTTGATTTTGACTCCGGACTCGGGGGCTTGTATTAATAAGCAATGGGAATCTCGAGCTCATGCTGGACCTTGGGGATCCCTACTGGATCTCGGGTTTGGCGCATCATACACTCATGCTGTTTGGGCTCATTCGACTTGTACTGATGAGCAGTTGGTACCGGTATCAAAATGTGGAGCTCATGCTGGGCCCTGGGGATCCCTACTGGATCTCGGGTTTGGCGCATCATAGACTCATGCTGTTTGGGCTCATTCGACCGACCCGAGAATCCCGAAGAATCCCGAAGAAGAAACCCAAGATCCAGTAGGGATCCCCAGGGTCCAGCATGAGCTCCAGATTTTGATACCGGTACCATCTGCTCATCAGTACAAGTCGAATGAGCCCAAACAACATGAGTCTATGATGCGCCAAACCCGAGATCCAGTGGGGATCCCCAGGGTCCAGCATGAGCTCCATCTTGTGATATTGGTCCCAACTTCCATCCATACCCGAGATGCAGTTTAACATTAATTATTAGTACAAGACAGGATTAATTTAGTTACACTAACGTTAATCTAAGTGACTGTTAATCTTATTAAATTTTCAAGACGTTAGTGTAACTAACAGGTTAATTCTTATTGACGGTTAGTGTAATTAATGACGTCACGAAATCAATGCGAACTAACGTTAGTAAAAATTCTTCTGATCTTCAATCTTATTGATCAATTTTCAATTCTAATTGAAATTAACGGCCAACACTGGTTTAAACGGGCTACAGATAGCCCTGGCCTGGCTCTCAAGGAAGCGTTTATACCTATATTGTAAACAGTAAACACCTATTTTGTAAAAACCTTTTAGGTATTGATATAATTTATTAAAATCGTACATTTGGCCTTACATCAAAATCAGGTATTATTATTATTATTTATATATGGATCGTGTCCCACTGCTGGGCAAAGGCCTCCCAAAATATTTCCACCGATCCCTATCCTGTGCTGTGTCTGACCATTCCTTCAAAAAGGAATCTATAGTTCCTCCCGCCATCGCCTGCGGGGTTTGCCGCGTCCCCGATTTCAGTTTTCGGGCTCCCATTGTGTAGTGATTTTGCCCCACAACTCATTCGGCACACCTCGACGTCTTAACGATTTGGGTCTTGGAGCGCAGCGTGGTGTTACGGACTCGATCCACCAACTTGACACCTGATATGCTACGTTCCATGGCTCGTTGGCAAACCCCGAGTTTGACATTTGAGATTTAGTCAAAGACCAAGTCTGTGCACCGTAAGCGAGTACCGGAAGTATGCACATGTCCATGAGCTTCCGTTTGAGTGATATCGGAAGATCATTGAGTGTTTCATGGACCAATAGCTCCTCCAGGCGTTTTTAATCCTTTTAAAAAACACTAAAGTTTTCGTTTTATTTTTGGTTTTTAACGTGTTTTTTTTTAAAGAACGTATGTTACGACGAAAGTTCCCAAGGACATGTTATAGTTCACTATATTTTCAATATAATGACTATAATGAGCCTAGTTAAGTAGGAACATAGTTCTCGAGAAACAGTTATTCAAAGTTGCACGTATTTTGTCAATATGTGTGTTGAATGGGATTGTATATGAGGTAAGATTAAACCTGGTTATTATTATACAGTTACCAGCCTTACTAGCACTTACTTTTGAATGTTATTAGTTATAGTACTGGGTCCCAATAACTGCCTCTATATTATAGTCTTGATAGGAACAGTCTCCCGAGTAATGACGTCATCAACATTATTTCCCCCTTATTAGGAAGGATGCGTTACAAGGAATGTGTTTGTTAAGAATCAATAGAATCGCTTCATTTACCTATCTTTGCACAGCGCAGGTCTACGGTTGGTTCCTAACAAACACATTGCTCGAAATGCATCTTCGCTCGTCTCTGGTGGAAACGCAGCATTAGGCGGAGTCTATTTATGAATACGTCTATCGCTCCAACACAACGAGATGGATCTATGATGAATGCTCCTAAGTGCTTTAATATTGGCCATCAAACTTTGATCACTCTCCGTTTACGTAAATACTGGTACGACTCCATTACAGTCTTGATTGATTTCCACCGAAATACATTAGCGATAGCGACGCTCCGAAATATCCACTGTCATTTTATACGGAAAAATGATTTAATGGCTCTTAAAACTTTGAAGCGTTGATTACCTCCTATAGACAACCGCTTTACATAATTCATAGTTTATTGGCAAAATACAGGTAAAAGAAAATATTCAATATTTAGAATATTCAAATTATTTCACCGTTTCGCCAGTTACTTTTACTTACATTCGCGGTAACTAGAGAGTGACAGCTAGACGCATAGCCTAAACCGTTGAAGATAGAACCTTGAATTTTGGAATATGTATTATTTAAATATTATTGACCTCCGTAAGGATTTTTGGAAATTTAACCTCTTAAAGTTGTGAACGAGGCACATAAATATGTGCAAACATGAATGATAAATAATAACCATATAAAGTGTTTACGAATACGGCGATCGCAACAATGCTCTTTTACTGAGCCACTTCACTCGGTTGCATAATACGCTATTTTATAATACCTACATCAGCACAATTTTACTCTTAAAACCGAGTTTGTTACCATTTGTAATTTAATATAAATGAATTACGTTTATAGTTATTTATAAAACTTATCGAATCTCAATAGGTACATATAAATGATTATCACAGATATACAATGGTATATCTGTATTATGTATAAAATAAATAACACTGAGTTGAGCGGTTGCGCTTTCAAATTACACTATTAATTATTATACGAGTAGAAGCGCCATGTGTGGCGACCGCGAGGTAAGTATGCCTAATATGCATATGCCTCATCTAGTCAACTGGTCTGGATTCAGAAGTGATATTTTATTAATATATTCAATTTCATTTCGAAGTTGCAAAGTTATAATCCACCTTTCACCAGAACCTTGCTAATGGACGAACAGTGTGAAAACTAAACGAACTATTTGCGGGATCTGTCATAATTTAGCTCGTGGAAGGGACTCCTCTTCCGACTGCTCTTTGAGCGAGAGTGAATCGAGTACAACGTACAAACAGTCGGCAGCAGAAGAAACTAAACGGATGAGGAACTCAAAATCACACACACACACACGCACGCACGCACGCACGCACGCACGCACGCACGCACGCACGCACGCACGCACGCACGCACGCACGCACGCACGCACGCACGCACGCACGCACACGCTTCACACGCTTTTATTATCTTGACATTACCTGTGACGTGATTCTGAACACCTCGCGCGCAAAGCTTTTTTTTTATATTCATGACTGTATTTGGTAGCTATCATATATATTATTAGGTAAGTAAGTCTCAGTTTTACACAGTGAGTCATGGGTCAAGCATCAAATAAAGAGTGGCATACTGTTCATACTACTGCTCGACTAGCAGGCGCTCTGCGAGCAATGTGAATTATACGGCCAGATTTCATTCGGTGAAACTTTAATATTGGTAGAGTTTGTAAAGTAAACATGGACGTCTGGGCGGATGATTTATCTATCGAGTCATTATTCCAGTTAAAGAAAGTTTACGCCTGCGCCAAGGTAAACAATGATTCCGCTTTTCCATAAAAATAGCCGCGTTATTAGTCTTATTGTTAACTTTGATTCGTTGTTAGTTCAATGATAGTCATGATAGATGAATGAAAGCTTGTGGAAGAATGAATAACTGGACAGAAAATACAGGCTGTTTGTAAAGTTAATGCGGCTGTACAAATGTAAAGGTCGGTACTATTCTAATTACAACCTAAACATATATTGGTATTTATATAACTTATAGTATAGGACGTATAGTTTATTAGTTAGGTAGTTTGTTTATTTATAATATACATATATTTATTTAAATTATTAGTATTTTCAATACGTAATTTAAAGAGCATGCGGAAGTTTGCTTTTCAGTTAAAAGCTGGTTAGCTGTAGTTTTAGTATTTTTGTTATGAAACACGTTATAATAGATACGATAGAGCTAGGGCTGTGGTGTGTCCAAAACAATGACAAGATAATTGAATTTACGTTTGGTCCATGAAGGCGAGGCTCAAGCTCCAGGCTAATGTTTTAATTCAATTCCCTGGCTGTTATCAAAACGAAACAGGTACTGTTTACGCAAAAGCTCAACAATTTATGGCCGTCACACAAATTTTATAGGGTAGATGAGACTTGAGAGTGCTTTGAGATTGTCAATTGCCTTATGAAGTTTATAACGTTGGAGGACCTAATGTTAGGTTAGGTATATTATGTAATATTTCCATTAACATTTTCCTAATGACCATTAATACTTTACCGTTACCAAAATTCTGTGACTATTTATACTCAAAAAAAATGGCGAAGTAAACTCATAGATTTTGTTGGTTACTTTATTTGATATTTACTACAATAAAGGACTAAGGGCTTGATGAAAGATGAGACCTCCTGCTTTACACTCTTGTATTGCTTTATAATATACAGGGTGTCTCATTCAAATCGGTCAGTATGGGAAAGTCTGAAATTATAAGACATACGAAGATCTGTTCTGAGGAACCATGTCATCGATTTTAATAACAAGAAAAACTGCATTCATACATTTTAAAAAACATCTGTACTCCGTTCGGGAATCGAACCCGGTTGTTTTGAAAAAAAAAAACCTACACTATTTCTATTTAGATATCGATTGTGTAGGTCTGAGGCAGTAAATGTCTGTATGAAACATGATGTCTAAAATGAATAAAATGCATTTTATTATATGAAGATACAAAATGCAATTGTAAGATCGTTACCTAAACGTGTTGAATATTGTATTGAAAAAGGCGGTGGTCACTTCGAGCACCTACTAAAATAAATTAAAGTATGTGGAAACAATGCATTTTATTCATTTTAGACATAATTTTTCATACAGACATTTACTGCTTAAGACCTACACAATCGATATCTAAATAGAAATAGTGTAGTTTTTTTTTTCTTCAAACAACCGGGTTCGATTCCCGAACGGAGTACAGATGTTTTTTAAAATGTATGAATGCAGTTTTTCTTGTTATTAAAATCGATGACATGGTTCCTCAGAACAGATCTTCGTAGGGAGACCTGTACAAAACCGTATACCGGGGTATAACGGTACACCACGCTTATTTCAGCCATTAATTCAAATTTCCCGCTCACGAGCCGCTCTTCGGCGCTGACCAATAGGAGCTATTTGTCAACAAAAAGTGTTCGCCGCGCGCACGGGTTGCATCAAGTTATTTAAATTTATTGTTTTTCGGCGTATCTGATGTTATTTTTATGAAAATTCAAGTGGCAATCACTAATTTGAACGTGCAATGAGGTGAGTATCGAATTAATTATATTAAAATGATTAGCTTTGATTGTTTTTTTAAATAAGTTTTACCCTGGTATTTCGTTTTGTGTGTAGTAGTGAGTGACTTGTTTGTACGTGTAGCCCTCGGGTAACAACCGTATGGGGTAAAATCGTATCATATACGGTTTTAACCCGGAGGTAATTATTTATTGTTTATTGCGTATTTTTATTGTTTTAGATACTTTAACAATGCCGCGTACTTATAAAAGGACATCAAATAGACAAGAATGGGATTCGGAAAATATGAAAAAGGCAATCGAAGCCGTGTGTGGTGGAGGCATGGGGTATTTAAAAGCAGCTCAAACTTACAATGTTCCTAAATCTACGCTGCAAGATCGAGTCAAGAAATTTAGAAAGAGCCAGGATTTGATTGCTTCGACAGTTAAAGGATTGGGTAGATATAAACCTACTTTTACGTCAGCTCAAGAGGAATTACTAGTTGAGCATGTTTTGACCATGGAAAAACGACTGTTTGGTCTCACGTATAAGGATCTGCGTCGTTTAGCTTATCAATTTGCTGAGGCAAATAATCTCGATCATAGTTTTAATAAGACTACTCAACTGGCGGGAGAGGATTGGCTGGCTGGATTTATGAAAAGACACGCACAGTTATCATTGCGTGCGGCTGAACCGACATCTGTGGCAAGAGCGATGGGGTTTAATATGGTCAGTGTTAACAAATTTTTTGATTTACTCGAGGACCTAATAGACAAATATAAATTTTTACCCACAAACATTTTAAATGTGGATGAAACGGGTTTGACCACCGTTCCTAAGCAAATGAGTAGAATTATAGCGTTAAAAGGGAAGAAACAAGTCGGTCTGGCTAGCTCTGCAGAAAGAGGTCAGCTTACTACGGCTGTCCTATGTGTTTCTGCTTCTGGTAACTATGTTCCGCCATTACTCATATTTCCCCGCGTCCGTATGAAGCCCGAACTTCTGGATGGTGCTCCACCAGGAACAGTTTCAGTTTGCCATCCAAGTGGCTGGATACAAAGCGAAATTTTTGTCGAGTGGCTAAACCACTTCATATCAATAGTAAAGCCTAAAAAGGAAGATCCTGTCCTACTTTTACTTGACGGGCATTCTACTCATACTAAAAATCTGCCATTAATTGAAAAAGCAAGAGATAATGGAGTTATAATGCTAAGCTTTCCTCCTCATTGCACACATAGATTGCAACCACTAGACGTCAGCATTATGGGTCCCATTAGCACGTATTACACCCAAGAAGTAAACTCGTGGCTCAGAAATAATCCCGGCAGAGTAGTTACCCAATTTCAGCTAGCGCGACTATTTGGATCAGCGTACTGTAAAGCAGCTACCATACAAAATGCAGTGTCTGCTTTTTCAAAAACAGGCATATTTCCAACAGACCGTGGTGTATTTAATGAAGCAGATTTTGCCGCAGCAGAAACGACTGAAATACCCCAAGAACTGCCTACGACATCTACTGCATTAATTAACAAGATAACGCCCGCTGCACCTGCAAAAGACCTCCTTGATTCAAAATTAATTTCATCGACATCTGATTCGGCCCTCATAAAGCCATTGCCATCGACCTCTATTGCGCCTTTATTAGAACCAACTCCATCAGACTCTCCAGCACCTGTTGTCGACACATTACCGTCTACTACGCCATCGACCTCTAATAACTCGAAGTGTATTCCTCAAATAGTGACACCATCAGATATTATGCAGATTCCAAAAATCAGCACCAATCAAAAACGAGCAACTGATCGCCGCAGAGGAAAAACAGCGGTTATTACCTCTTCTCCTTACAAAAACGAGTTGATTAATTCTAAAAATAATAAAACTGTCAAATTGAATCTGGACCAGTCCTGTGCAACAAAAAAACCAAGTAACTTGAAGTGTCGACCTAATGAAAAGAAACAAAATAAAACATGTCCACAGCCTACAAAAAAACAAAAAAAATCTAACGCTGATGATGACAATACTCAGCAGGCAGTACTTGCATGTACTGCCTGGAAGAATATGGCACAAGCCGCATAAATGAGGGCTGGGTGCAGTGCCTGGGCTGTCAAAGCTGGGCCCATGAGGGCTGCACGGGCTACGACTCAGAGGAGTTAAATAATTTCATGTGCAGGCGATGCCTTATTAATCAGTAACTTATGGGTCAATATCGTATATGGTATACGGTTTTGTACGGGTGCCGGGTCAAAATCGGAAATAATAGACATTTTGATTTCTGTTGTTAATTCTAATAAAACTTACGATAATCGTAAATATGTTTATTTCTTTGTGATCTCAATTAAATATACGAGCTAAAAAGGTATATGTCTTTTACTTATGTTTTTATATGAATATTTTACAGAATTTAATCCTTAGCTATCCGATTATCCTATGTCTTATAGTTTCAGACTTTCCCATACTGACCGATTTGAATGAGACACCCAGTATAGTCAGCTGCATAACTACAGAACTAAGTGAGGTAGGTGTACGTCTGTACGTGTAGGTACACGGGCCAATCATCATTTTGACCGACACAAATATGTCCTCAACTTTTAAATTTCGTTGTAAAATTTTACCTTTAAATTATGGATTTTCTGTGTTGCCGTTTATGGTGTATATTGTATGTTAAAATATTTGAGCCCCCAACTGTTAAATCTAATAAACAAAAACTATGTATATTAGAAGCCCGATTTCTTGGTAAATCCAGATACATTTTCAGTAACGCAAGAGATACTCAAAACTGTCGGTCAAGAAGTTGATTGGCCCACACAACCGTGCGTAAGCACGCAACGCAAGAGTGTGTGCAGATCATTTTGATCACCTTGCCCGCTTAGCTAGTTATGCTGCTGACTGAACGTCTGTTCTCGAAACAAACTTCATAACTTATTCAAGTAAAATATTAAGTCGGACTTTGCTTTTAGATTTTTTCACTTTATTCGGGTTTGAATTGAAGCGACGGGTTTTAAATATGCAGGAGCGGGGCGGGGTTGGTTGACCTGTTTTCCTCATTTGCTTTTCAATTATGTCAGACATCCTAGGGATAGGTAATTCATCGGTGAAATAAAATCGCGGGTATTATTTATGTGGATATTAAGTTAAATTCAGTTACTGTTCAGCAATTTCTGTTTAAAAATCATATAAGTTTTGTGGCCGTCATTAAATATATGTATAAAAACCTTAAACAAATCCATTTTAAGGCTTACAATAGTTTAAAAATCAGTTAATTCATCTTAATATTTATAAATTCATAATACATATTATGACGTCATGGTTATATTGGTTACAGGTCTTGTATAGGAATTTAGAAGTTTCGTTAAGAAAATAGGCACTTGTTGGCTTCAGCACGGCTAGCACGTCTTACGCGCGACTGGCGCGACGAGAGACAGATCTGCGCGACTTCATGCGTTGTCGCTAGTTGGCAGCACAACTTGCGCGTGAAAGGAGCGACAGACCCGCGATCAAATGCCACTGTCATAAAATGACAGTGACTCGCGACTTTGAACTTAAATCCTTAGCACAACTTCTTAGCACGAGTTCTTTTCGCGTCAGTTGCAGCCGCGGGTGTACAGATGTGCAAGTTGCGGAAACTTTCTAAATAATTGGTAATATTCTCGGAAATTTCTAGAAACTTTCATAAGAAATATAGGAAATTGGAAATTTAAGAAATGGAAAGTTTAAAAATCCCCTACAAAAATGTAAGAATTTTCCGAAATTTTCATATGTGGAAAATTTCGCAATTTTGGAAACTTTCCCACGGCACATCAGTACGCGGGTGCATGGTATGCTACCGGAAAGCGAAATTTTTGACAGGCGCGGGATGGTTTTCCCTACTCGCGGCTTAAGTCGCTCTTGCAAGACGTGCTAGCCGTGTTGGTGACACTTGTTTCGATTGTCAAAGTGGACTATATTTTTAAGGCATGGCAGTATACCACTATTGCGTGTTAACCCGATCCGTCCATCTCGCCTTACTGACATTGGCAAAGGCCCTCGAGGCTGCCATAACCAAAAAAAAACTCGAACCGACCCTTGTACAGTCAACTACAACAATGTTCTGCACAATGCAGGTCGCAAACATGTGACATGCTCTTAGTATGGTAACTTACTGCTGACTGGTATTGTTGGCACAATCGAGTTGGCCATGGCGGTGCAATGGCGGTCATTCTAATGGTTTCCGAACACGTCATTTAGGATTTATAATATGTGTGTAGATAACACAGTGTATGTGTATTCAACTGTACGTAATTAGGCCTTATTACGTACAGTTGCACACACTGCAATGTAATGAGTTATTACCAATAAATGAAATCTAAGTCTATGTCTACGTAACAGTTACATAAACTACTATTTCATTGCGACAACGATGGGTCCCTTTGTTCAAGATAACAACTAGCGTTTTGTTTCAGATTTCTCTTTACTGAATAACTGACCCGTTCGGATTAGTCGCCGAGATATTCCAAGTAGATTTGCAGGTTAGTAATTTCAGAGTACAGTCAGTAGCGGATCTATTTTTTTAATTTTTCATGCTCTGAAAGTGAGTCACTATTTATTTATTTTATTTTCATTTATTTCCAAAATGCTCGACGGTTTTAAACGTGTCGCGCTTAATGTGACGTTAATCGTAAAGTTTTATTAATTAAAAATCATGATAACTCGTAATATTGGACTCCTTCAGCTTTACTTTTACGTATAGAAATTTTCACTGCGTTACTTTATATTTTAGGTGTGCAATAATGACATGTTACTGTCACTTGTGTTGCTAACTGTACCGAGACCAACCGAAGCTATCTAGGTTAATATCGCCGACTTCTAGAATTACCTACGTTAGGTCACCTCGATGCCATTACATTAGAGCTAGTCTTTGTGAGACCTGAGAATAATGCCTGGACCTAATCTGATACTTATTAATCCATTACGTGTGTTTTGTTACGTTATATTCAGAAAAGACTTAGCTTTTTACTGATACATTTATAAATAAATGCTCTCATTACTTATTAGAGGAGTATAATTATTCTGTTTCCATTTAATTAAAGGTAGGTACACATTTGTGTCTTCTGTAAGTCACGAAACGCAACAACGCCACCAAAAACAACGGCATATTAGTTTTAGGCTGCGTTTCCACCAGAGATGAGCGAGGATGCGTTGCGAGGGATGTGTTTGTTATGAACCAATAGAATCACTTCATTTACCTATCCTGATTCCTCGCACAAAGCAGCTCTAGGATTCGTACCTCTGGTGGAAACGCAGCCTTATTAGACGGAGAGCTGGCCACGTCAGATATGACACAATATTGAGAGCAACGAAACCTCTCTAGTCAGTTTGCTATATTATGCTTATTTCTAGATCCGGACATCTGGCAGCTGTAAAGTGGTGGAGGTCAAATAATGCAAATAACTTGAAAAAAGCAAATCTGAGTTCTGGGTTTGATGCAATATTATGGGAGATTATGGAATAAATTCGATTATATTATAGCCAGAAGTTTCTGTTGGGGGAAAGTAGTGCAAAATGATGTATAAGTAATGCAATTTATAGTTAGTCGCCTGCTGTTTTTGTTTCCGCAATAGTACACAGTGTTTTTTGCTCTAATGTTACAATATAGGCACTGTCTATAAATGTCACAACTTCGGCAGTTTTACCTATTTTGGTATTACTTTTTTCCAACTGACAAACTTTGTTGGTCTGTCACTCTGACCTCCACCCATTAAAAGCTGCCAGATGCCCGGATCTAGCAATTAGGATGGTAAAGGTATCTAACTAGACAGATTTCATTGCTCTCATTATTGTATCATATCTGAGGTGGCCAGCTCTTAGTCCATATGAAGGAACTTCCACACTACGCTTTTTCGGATGAGGCTTTTAGGAACAGCCCAAAATAGACACGTCGCTTCAACACTCCCGTACAAAGTGAATCGTTTGTCAAACCAGTCCTGCTGGCGCTAGCAACTGTTCATTTCCATTTGCGACTCAGATCTGCATAAAATGATTACCCGGGCACGTGGATAATATGCCGTGCAGCATTGGGTGTCATTCCATCATAGACCACTAGGTTATTAAGGCAGGTAGATCATGTAAGAGGATTCTTCGTACAGAGTGAATCGTTTGTAAAAACCGTTCCCGATGACAACTGTTAATTTCCATTTGCGACTCGCGCTGCATAAAACGATCACCCGGGCTCGCTGATAATAATGCCGTGTGCATCCTTGGGTGTCATTCCGTGAGACCATTCGGCTATTAAGCAGGTACATCAAGTACTCCCTGTACAAAGTGAATCATTTGTCAAAACCGTTCTGCTGACAACTGTTCGTTTCCATTTGCGACTCGCATTTGCATAATATGATTAACCGGGCACGCGGATAAAATGCCATGCATCCATGGGTGTCATGACTCATGACACATATACCACTTGCATCTAGGCAGATAGAACATGAACGACATCATACATATTGAATCGTTTGTCGAAACAGTCTTGCTGACAACTGTTTGTTTCCATTTGTCAGTCTACAGTCAGCTGCAGAGATAAAGGCCACCTCCCCCTGCATACAAACTTTGTATGCAGCGTGGGCCTTTTTCTCTGCAGCTTGACCATAGTAATTAAAATAAAGAAACTCTAACTCTTGGGCTCTTGTATTATAAAATAATAATGACTATTTTAATAGTGTCGACTGGTGTAGCTTGTGGCACAAACAATCAAAACAGCTACCTATTCGTTTTGTCGTCTTCACGCTTTAAAAAGCGGAGTCTGTAGAATAGTAATCTCCGCATTCCATTAATCGGGCAACCATTAAAAGAGCATTCTTTGCTTAATACACGTAGTTGTTACTGACCTTGAGAACATATTATACTGGTTTAGTAACCAAACTCGACTCAATATTCCACTGAATATTCAGTTAAACGCAATTTGTGACGCTCGGTGTAGCGCGGCATCCGATTGGGAGGGAGATTATACCGGCATAGGTGTCGGGATCTGAGATATTGCGAAGATTCACATCCGACACTCAGAAACAGATACAGCACCAATATTAGAATATAACTTGAGCTCAAATGCGTATTTGTAGTGAGAATAATCGTAACACGTTGAACTTACGGTTTTTGCGACGGTGATATGAACGCACGCTAATAGAAACAAGTCTGCATGATGAAATGAGTAATGCCTGACGTAACATTTCACGCTAGTTTAGTTAAATTTTAATATTTGTGTCGGTTACGGCTTAATATCAATCAGCCTTAAATCTTTCGTTCAATGTTTTCAATGTGAGCTTTGTACTTTGCTTACTTTATTAATAAAAAGCTTGACAATTCAGTGTGCAGCATTCGCATGTTGATGAAGACTCACGAATCGTACGATGTAACCAAAAGCAACAATTTTGACATAAAAAACCGATTTGATTAGGTTCTAATTAACTGGTACATTTGTACAAAATGCTATAATAACACTATTGGCCCAAAATCTGAATTTGATTCCTATTCGGGCAACCCTACGAGTAAATAAGATATTTTAGTCCCTTGCGATTTTCACCGATATCTTTATTACGTATACGGATTCCGGATAGTTAGGTATAATTTATTTAATTCTGTGTTTTTTTGCAGACAACATTCAATTCAGATGCCTTTTAACAACTTAATTGAAGTTAACTACTTCACTTAGCTCTTTATGGTTTGGTAATTGACTTAGTGACCGCGATCCGTTCAGAAAAAGAGTTAGTGGGCGTCGGTGTACCTTCTTATATGTTCATCTAAATACACCAACCGCAACCTTCGAATAGTATTTATGTAAACCACGTCTCTAGTAACATTACCGCGACCGCAAAACCTCGAGGCAACAATATAACCCACTAATGATTAAAGTAAATATGTTTTATTGAACAACAAGCTAAATTCTTTGTGAAAAATACGTTGAAATTGAATCTATTGATGTAAATTTAGCGCACCCGACTTTATTCCGCCTTATTCGTGCCTTATAAAGGCTCAAATTCAAAGAAGCGTTTTGTGTCCATATAATTTTCAATCTTAGATCAGTTTGCATAAAGCCGATGTTCTATTAGAACTCTCTCACTCGCAAGTTCGAAGATTATCCGCAATCTGCGAAATTGTGGGAATACCGTAAAAAGAAACATTTAATCTTTCTTGTTTTTTTCAGACGCATTTCTAGTACCTAAATTGCCGATTTTATTGCTTTTGTAGCATCTAAACGTTTTCTTTTAACTGACTTAATGGATTTCGAGAAATAACGTAACATTTTTGACTGCATAATATACTGTTTCGTTTGAAACAGTTTACCTCTCCACAAACTATTGAAAACTATGGCTTTACACACTTGGCGGGATCTTGTTCGACATGTGTTGTGACACAGACAACGACTTGTGACGCAGAATGATTTATTCGTAGATGTATATTTGGGTCGACTAACGTTTGGGCAGCTCTACGGTTCGCAACCGGTTCAGTTCGCAGAACTACGATTTGAAGAAATTCATTTGGCAGAGTGATCATTTCGTTTTCGTAACTTTTACAAGAGTAGGTACCATTTCGTTTATTAGGATTTATAAAAGGTTAAAGGCTATATACTCTATGTGTTTAGGTATTTAAATAAAAGTAAACAAACAATTTTTACATTTTCGGGTAGTTATAACTTTTATTGGTTAACCAATCAAATACAAAACTGCCTGGATCTGACACTTAACGACCTGGCTTTAACCAATATTATTTGATCGTGTAATGTTTTCATCTACCCTAAACTGGCTTAAGGAGCCATTTGAGGGTAGATATTATTTACTTTTATTTAAATACCTAAAGATACAGAGTATAGTCATTATCTTGTAAAAAAAATACGAATAAATAACGACTACCAGTTTATTTTTTATGATTTTTTTTAATCTCTAAAAAAAACTACTAAAAATGCTGCTACATTTTAGACTGTACAATGGTACTTTATTTTTTTAATAATATCGTACAATAATATAAGTCAGTCACAGTTTGTTCTCAATTCACCTAACACACTCCTCCTCGTTTCGCTCGTTGTCTTGCCTATCTTGACTCTGTAAAATGACAATCATCCGTGAAAATATTTTCAAAATGTTATTGAACTTTTTTGACCTTATCACCTGTTACACCTTGCACCTAAAGCTAAGATTTAGCCAGACAAAGCATAAAATGGTGGTGATTTAGCCATAAATATCATGATGTGCCTAATAAACAAATACGGCTACTTACAATATGCCTAAACGGCGTTAGGAAAATCGTCAAAGGATGTTAGTTACGCATATCATGAAATAGCGGCGTTTCAGGCTATGCCCAGGAAACAATATTAATGCCAAATGATGCTTTTCGACCAATGGTTGTTCGGCTAATCGAGACTTACAAAACGATCATTCTACGAAAAGAAAATTTGCGAATCAATAATCTGCATACTGATTACTCCGCGTAATGAAATTCTGCCAATCGTGCTTCTGCCAAAGAATCCATCTGCGAGTGGTTGTCTGCGAATCGATAATCGGCGAATAATTCATCGGAGAATCTATTTATTTTGCCTATACTTATATTATAACTGTGTAGACATATAGTGTTGTGTTAATAATGGAAACGGTTTAAGCGTTTAGTAAATATGAGCTTTGCCGTTTCCCAATATAATTTGACCGTTTAAGATGTTGTTTTGTTTGTGCATGAAAATTAAAAGCAATATTCTTTCCCTTATAGCACTTCTTTCATTTCAAACATGCATTAAACTGACAGTCGCTGCAAAGTGGAATATAATTATATTCGCCCAGAAATATTTTCAGACCGCCTGTTGTTTGCCTCTTTTTATCATGTATTTTTTTTTCTACTGCGCTGATTTTTTTTTGAGGTGTGCAATAAAGCGTTTATTCATTCATTCAAATCTTTAATGGTGGTGTTTTATTTGTTGCAGGGCGGCGAGGCTGCGCAGGAGTAGCTGGTAGCGGTGGCGCAAACCCTGGAGCCACGCGCGGGTCCACGTATGTATTCACTACTATTACTTTATTCAGATTGTCTTTTCATAAACACAAGTGGTACTAGTTACAATAAATATTCAGCAAATTGTACTTTCAGGCATGCATCTCTTAACGAAAGTCTGAATTTCTGTTTTGCCTGATGTAGGTGTCATAGGAGTCATATCAAAAGATGTTAGGCCTCAGTTTTTCAGTATTCGATACACAATTTGACATTATTTTAAGAACAAACTCTGAAGCATTTGCCTCCGTTAAATCTGCAGTGAAATCAGTGAAATAAATATACAAGCCTACTAAGGCTAGTAGGCTTGTATATTTATTAGTAAAAAAGTGTAGGCACACTTTTTTGCAAAAACAGTTACTTATTAGTGAATCTGAAAAATAGACGTTTGCTATTTCAAGGTATGTATAATTCACCAATATTTTGTTAAAGTTTTCTGATTTGTAGCAGTGTTGCGGAGGGCGCGGTGGCAGCATGGACGACGCCGGGAGCAACAAGCAACGGCAGGCCACGAGGGTCTTCAAGAAGAGTTCCCCAAATGGCAAGGTAAACTATAGTTCTGCTACCTAGTTTTGTTGAGTTTTACATCATCATCTTCCTAGAGTTCGTCTCTGCTTTTTGCCAAGACTCATAAGAGAGTCGGGTCTGGTCAGCATCCCCGTACGTTCCAAGTACTTGTTTCTACGAAAGCTAAAAAATCAAAGCCTTATTGGAATTAAGATTCCGTTTCCTCGCGATGCTTCCATTATTATCGTAAAAACGAGGCAGGTTAAGAATAGCACGTCACAGTTTCTAAACCGGAGAAACTTTGGGACCGTGTATAAAAAAAGTACAAGGGTTCTGTTTTTGCCATTATGGCTACGGAACCCTAAAAAGAAACATTCTTATTCGTAAATAGCTGTGAATATGCGACATACATTTTTACTTTAGAGGCCGACTGTAACTTGTTCAGTATGTAATTTAGAGGTTATGCTTCGCCTTGTAAATTTCTTTTGATTCTTAAGATTATGTTATATTGAACATGTCTCACCCTTGTGTATAAACCACCCTCTCCACTAATCGTGTCCCTTAAATGCTAAACCGAAGCATGAGACTTGTAGAAAAATGAACTTGTTTGTTTCCTTTTCAGATAACAGTATACTTAGGAAAGAGAGACTTCGTAGACCACATCTCACATGTAGACCCGATTGGTACGTCCCGCTTAACTATCGTCAGCCGGGACAAGCGCGCTTGTAGGGGCAACTGTGTCTGTCATATCTAGATATTGCTGTAAAGAAAGGGTTAGAGGCCTTTCCACCGTGACCGCAGTTTTCACTTCAAGGGAAAGGCTGGTCACGGAGGAAGGTTAGGATGCAGTTACCCCAACAGGCGCTCTTGCCCATTTACCTGGATGTCCACACCTTTGCTTTTACGATTTGGGGATAAATCATTATCTACTTTAGGCGATCACTTTCTTAACGTAAGTTAAGAACACAGTGTATCCCAATATTTAATACAAACTTAAATTTAAAAGATTAATACTAAGTTAAGTGTGAAATTGTTACTAACCCACTTCAGAATAATAAACAGTTTTTTTTAATCCTTAAAATTCTATGGATATGTGAATCACACAGCTGTCATTTAGGTAAAATTTTGCGTTTTCATGTCATAATTAATAGTTCCACCGAAATAGTAGTTGTCCCAGACAGAGCCCTTCAGAACTGAACTTATCATATGAAAAGCATTCCGTGTTCATAGAAGTATAAGAGATATATCTTACACTCGTACAGTCAGCGTCATGGATATGTTTACACATTAACCTCTTACGCCTTTATAATAATAATAAGGTGCACATGTCTTTGACGTCGACTGTACATAACGGTTGTATAATTAACTCAGTACAATTTTTAAGAACATCAATTAAAACTGTAAACATAATTAAAAACTTATATGAGTTACAATTGCGCCCGATTGGCTCAATTTTAATGAAACACCTTACGCTTAGAGAGTTTTCGAAACAGACCGACTCAAAACGTGGAAATGGAACGTTTTAGTATAAATGAAGCCACTTGTACTCACTACAGAAATTTCATTTCAACGACCAAATCTGGGTTACGGCCAACGTTTGTGAGCGAGATGCTCGCTTTCATAAATTGAATTGATTTAACTTTGAAACAATGTTCACCCGTCCCGCTCCGAACTCTGTAGAACCTTCTAATTTCCTAGCCCGACTATTGTTGCGAACCTACTTTAAGTTTGTTAAGAATCTATCTAAAGCGCCAGGTGGATTTCATGGGAAGTAATCATAAAAGTAGAGAATTTGTGTTTGATAATTTTTGCGCGGAGCGCCTATATTTCGGCGCATTTGATATTGTCTCTTATAAGTGTTAACTTAAATTTTTAACTGAGAATTCGTACTTTTAATTGCTGTGCATTTTGATGTTGATCGTCAGTCAACTAATTAAGTACTCGTTATGTTTTCTAAATAGAGTTTATGTACAGGTGTACATGGTCTAAGGCCCTACATTCGTTTCAAGATATATGTATATATATGAGCTGGTGCAAGCTTAGTAACAGTCTACTAACGGTTTCCTTTGCAGACGGCGTGGTGCTAATCGACCCGGAGTACGTGAAGGACAGGAAGGTGTTCGGTCATGTGCTGGCGGCCTTCAGGTACGGGCGCGAGGACCTGGACGTCCTCGGCCTCACCTTCAGGAAGGATCTTTACCTGGCTGCAGAACAGGTGAGACTCGATCGACTATGTAACAAGACTGCTCTCGTTCAACACTTATAACTTACTGGCGTCATGTTATTGTTTTTCCAGATATACCCAGCAACGAGCACCCTGAAGCGACCGCTAACGCGGTTGCAGGAGCGCCTGGTCCGCAAGCTGGGCCCCGCCGCGCACCCCTTCTACTTCGAGCTTCCCCCTCATTGCCCGGCATCAGTCACTCTGCAGCCGGCACCAGGAGACACCGGGAAGCCGTGCGGAGTGGACTACGAGCTGAAGGCGTTCGTGGCTGACACGCAGGATGACAAGCCGCATAAAAGGTAAAGTTGTCGTGATTTCTGTGAGTTGAAAATGATGACTGTTCTGGAAACTTAAGAGTGACGTATGTACTCGTAAATACCTTAAGGAAAAGCCTGTATACATCGACAGTAGAATTTATTTAAGAAAAGCCATTGATAGCCAAGGTTTTTAAAGAAGCTCAACGCTTGACAGTAATACTACAGTCATTTTACGGGCGGCTAGCATGGGGAATTGGAAATAATTAATAATAGCTAATATTTTTAGTGTAACGGATATATCATGATACAAGTATTATTTACGCAATGAAATCCTACAAAATATCGTTATTCGCTAAGCGCCACAAACATGTACACACGTATTACAAGCGTTTTTCCTGTAGGATTTTAATGAATATATCGTTTCTAAGTCATTTAAAAAGTGTAAGAACAAACTACCAATTATTACTATTTGTTTCTAACGAATTAGGATATAGATCGCCCGCGCCGTACATTTTGTTATTTATGTGGTTTTACATGGACACGGTTTCTTGTTTTTCGCTTTAAACAGAAAGAAGACTTAAATATCGTAATATTTACAAATAAAAATAACTGATATTATTGTAAATAAAAATATAAAATTTATTTATATATATTTTTTTACCTATCTACTTCCGGGTGAAAAGTTGGTAGGATTTTTGCTTATGTTATCTATAAATATTCCATAAGAATGAATAATAAAAAAAACAGGCTATTATAAATTAATGTTTGACGCAACCGTATCTTTCCTCTACTATAACTGTTACTGAAATAATATGGAGACATGATTTTTATGCCAAATAATTTGAGGTTTCATGTGTTACGATAGGAATAAGTTAAATTTTCCGTATCTATTACAATATAGAAGGATAACACAACAACAACAATCAATATCCTGTAACGCTACATTTCCTGTGTCTTTCCTCCCTCCCTAACTTTATTTTATCCCTACATTATCATACATGATTGATTAACATTAGACATCCGATGGGAACATATATGACAAAAATTGAGCTCGGGTCGGTTAAATTACGTACTGAGACAATATTTGTATGCAAACGTTTGCCTTAAGACGCGCCTTTCTTTGCTCCCGGATCCACGACCTCTCGCAACCTTGGATATACGTTACTTATTTTATGAGCGTAGCGTACGAAAAACAACCGTCATATAAAACAGTCCGATTTTTTTTTGTAACGTTCTTTTGCTTCAGGGTGGTAACCTTTGATATTTGTACGGTCTTGTTTTGCTGCAGAATTTTTGTAAACAACTTGAAATTATTAAATTAATCTTTATTGACGGTACTGACGGTCCACCTCAATAAAGATTAATTGAAGGGATGTTTACAAAAACAACATAACTACATTGGGTATGATTTTACAGGAGATCGATAAAACTAAATTTATCTTTAAATAATAATGATTAAGGTTTGATTTTCATTGACGATAAAGATATATGGTCACAAAGTTAGGAATATCTCTTTATTTGTTCTAAGGCTCTTTATTTTTCGGAAAAGATATGAAATAAACTATGTCACTTATGCTATTTTTGTAAAATGTTGGTGTGTTACGTTGTTTTTGTGCAAAAAGAAACAAATTTTAAGAAACAAGATACTAATTTCTTTTTTTGTTAATTTAATATTTATTTTATTATAATTCTTAATTCCGCTGTTTTTATCATCACTTTTTAAGGACATAGTACTATGCAGGAAATTATATTGGTAATTTTTTTTCACCTTTCGTAACACCTTTGGGGATGACATTGATGACATCAATAGCACAAATCCTGTTTTTGTAAACATTCCTTCAATTATTCTGCAACTTATTATACATTTTTTTATTGATTTCCAGGAATTCCGTTCGTCTAGCCATAAGGAAGATAATGTACGCGCCGAGCAAGCAAGGCGAGCAGCCGTCGGTCGAAGTCTCTAAAGAATTCATGATGAGTCCGAACAAATTATACTTAGAAGCCTCCCTCGATAAGGTAACTATTACTTTGACATGTTGAATTACTTTCATTTTAAACATTTCTCAGTTTTGAATAAGACACTTTTCATTGACATAATTATTTCAATGTGGTGCTAAGAATAAGAGTGGTTGTAATTAATAACGTCGAGTCTTGAACGCGTTAGCTTACATGAAATGTACATTCACGGAAGGACTAATTCACAATGGTCGAGAAATTATACGCGAATTCAAATCATATTCTAATAAACTTAAGTTCTTAACCATATCTAGCATACTGTCATGCAAAGACCATATAAGTCTGAACTCACAGATAACCTCAACCACTAGATAGACCATAAGTACAACTCGAGGTCACCACACATAGGCGCTCTCGTACTAGTTTGGTATGAGCGACCGCTTATTTCAGTTGAGTTAACGTTTTTGATCATTACTCATGTGAATTAAAAATATCCACAAAAATCAAGTTTTAGGGGTGAACCTGGATTGTTTTACTACAAAATGGGGTAGAATACTATTGATTTGTTTTGTTTCTAGGAGCTGTACCACCACGGCGAAAACATAGCCGTGAACGTACATATAGCGAACAACTCCAACCGCTCCGTGAAAAGGATCAAGGTGTCCGTACGCCAGTTCGCGGACATCTGCCTCTTCTCCACCGCGCAGTACAAGTGCACCGTCGCCGAGGCCGAGAGCGAGTGAGTTCAAACTATACAACACCATATGTTATGGCGAGAAACTCTTTTTCGGTGGTACGAATCGACCAATTTGCGACACTTAGCGGTCTGGCACATAAAAGCGTGTGCCACTTACACTACACACAAATAACTCCAACTACTCCGTGAAGAGGACCAAGGTGTCCGTGCGCCAGTTCGCGGACATCTGCCTCTTCTCCACCGCGCAGTACAAGTGCACCGTAGCCGAGGCCGAGAGCGAGTGAGTTCAAATTATACAACACCATATATTATGGCGAGAAACTCTTTTTCGGTGATACGTATCAACCAATTTGCAACACTTCGCGGTCTGGCACATAAAAGCGTGTGCCACTTACACTACACACAAACAACTCCGTGAAGAGGATCAAGGTGTCTGTGCGTCAGTTCGCGGACATCTGCCTCTTCTCCACCGCGCAGTACAAGTGCGCCGTCGCCGAGGCCGAGAGCAAGTGAGTCCGACTCATACACCACAATATATGACGGCAAGCAACTCCCTTTCGGTGATGCGAATCACGCTATGTGCGACAGTTCGGGGTCTGGCACATAGTCGCGCGTGGAGAACAAGTAAGTTTACTTATAAAGTTTGCTAAACTAACTACCACAAAACATGCAAGCAGTTCACGGTTGTAGCGGATCAAAGTATTTGTGTCACAACTGTAACTGCTTATTTGTGGGTTTAGAATGTTTTTAAATAAATATTTTCCAATCCATATGAATAATGATTATGTGATTACTTTACGTTTAACGGTTTAACACTTTCTTACTTTGTATTTCTTATTCAGGCAACCAAAAGCGAAGGTGAAGAAAAAGTTTAAATTCCCATTTATCGGGATCTCTGATGAGAACTTAAAAATTGAGTCCCTGTAAGTTTGTTTGCGTTATTCATTGCATGTGCAAAGGTTCTAAGCTGTACATACATACATGAAACACTATTTTGTTACTGTTTTTTAGTGTTTTTCACTAACATTTGAATTTAGTTATTTTAGGAGTTTGTGAGCTTTTACCTCGTAGTATTAATGTATTATGAATTCCCAAATATATTATTACATAATGGGTTTAAATTTTGAATTCCTTGGTTTCGAGTGTTGTGCCTCCTCCAGTAGTTTAAAATTATAGAGTTTAGTCGCACACACACAAGTCTGTTGGGATAGGAGTGCAGGCACGTTGTTATTATTTTTCAAAGTGCTAGTACCTACGTTTTAGATACCACCAAGTATACCAATTTTGCGCTCAGGACGACTTCGACACTTTCCTAAACTTGGCACTTTTTATCTTGTCCTTTTTTTAACTTGCCATTTTTTTGGCTGGTCTCTTTTCCAAACTTG
This sequence comes from Pammene aurita, assembly GCA_947086415.1. Classification (NCBI taxonomy): domain Eukaryota; kingdom Metazoa; phylum Arthropoda; class Insecta; order Lepidoptera; family Tortricidae; genus Pammene; species Pammene aurita. The sequence goes on along the minus strand of OX352296.1, from coordinate 41,320,234 downwards.
ACTCTTTCCTAACTCGTCCCTTTGTAATTTTACTTAGTCTCTTTCTTAAACTTGTCCCTTTCCGAACTCGTCTCTTTTTTGAATTGCCATTTTTTTACTTTGGTCTCTTTTTTAAGCTTGTCTCATTCTTAACTAGCCGCATTTAAACCTTGACTGTTTTAACGCTATAATGATCTTTTCTACTCCACTACTTTAATCGGTCAATTATGTGCAAACGATTGTAAAATCATGTTTTACGCAACTTCAAAAAAGTATATCTTGCCTATTCTTCATTAAGACCCTAGGATTATAATGTGATATCATGCAACTGTCTGAATAACCACTACGTACTGGCTACTTGAGCGATTTGTTTAAAACCTACTTGAAAACTAATCTCAAGATACGTTGATTTCATTGTCTATACATTTTCCATGGCAGTGACATTGTCATTCGTCATAATTGCAATTTGTATTAAACAGTAATTCAAGCGGTGATTTATTGTTCGTGAACGTGAAAAATGTCGAACTTCACCTTTATTAAAACACAAAGAAAATGTATAGACAATGAAATCAACGTATATCACATTATAATCCTAGGGTCTTAATGAAGAATAGGCAAGATATACTTTTTTGAAGTTGCGTAAAACATGATTTTACAATCGTTTGCACATAATTGACCGATTAAAGTAGTGGAGTAGAAAAGATCATTATAGCGTTAAAACAGTCAAGGTTTAAATGCGGCTAGTTAAGAATGAGACAAGCTTAAAAAAGAGACCAAAGTAAAAAAATGGCAATTCAAAAAAGAGACGAGTTAGGAAAGGGACAAGTTTAAGAAAGAGACTAAGTAAAATTACAAAGGGACGAGTTAGGAAAGAGTCAAGTTTGGAAAAGAGACCAGCCAAAAAAATGGCAAGTTAAAAAAAGGACAAGATAAAAAAGTGCCAAGTTTAGGAAAGTGTCGAAGTCGTCCTGAGCGCAATTTTGTAATATACATAATCATAGTATGTTATTCAATCAAATACAAACACTGAAAACATTGAAAAAATAATCAACCCAGCAGGATTTGAACCTCGCATCGATACGCCTTACCGGGGCTCGATCGCTTTACCAATTAAGCTATGGGTTCAGTTACTGAGTTGACGAAATTCTCAATGCCTTCAATCATCTTTTTGCATTTATTTTTACATCGACTTTATAGCAGCCGTAAGCGACATCTAGGTGCTAACTACTAGAGTTAGATACCCTTCCCGCCGACCCTTTTTACAAGTGTCACAACGGAAATAATAGATGGATTGTATGAGTGGAATGCCCCACTTTAAAAAAACATGTAAAATAATTACATAATCATAGTTAATTGGTCAGTCAGGTGTTCAGCGGGCCTACCGTCTCAATCGCTCTTGTATATTCTAAGGAGAGTGATGCAAATAGACGATTCGATGAACGAAGTGATTCCCGGTGATAGGCCAGGTCATAAGATCGTTTATATATCCTTTTATTTAATAAGGGAAAGGGTTCTTTATAATATCATGGGATTAAGACCACATGGGACTTTGGATAATATGGTTAACGGGTCTTCTACGATTTAATCTTTTATTACCTAGCCATTATTGTAAATAGGCCCATCTAGATTTTTTAAATGATAGTTCGCCTGGTCCGGTTTTCAAACACTTGTACAACTAGGTCATGATGAAACCTACGCAGCTTCGCACATCTCTGATGTAAAACAGCTTATTCCTACCTACTTAAGTTAAAGACAAAATGGCTTATATACGCCGTTTGCACTTTGCTCATGCCCCCGCCGCTGCCGGATTTTAAAAAAAAGTTGCCTTTGCGCATGAGCGACGAGTGTTTTAACTTTACTCACGCTGCCGCTACAAAGTGTGAACACTCCCGCTCACGCCGCTTCTGACGCTGCCGGTGTTTCTCGGCACACGATGGTGTGGTGTGGTGTGGTGTGGTGGTGTGGTGTACGAGGCCCGTGTTGTTGCAGGGAGGGCTGCCCCGTGGGCCCCGGGTTCACGCTGAGCAAGGTGTTCACGCTGACGCCGCTGCTCGCCAACAACAAGGACAAGTGGGGGCTGGCGCTGGACGGCCAGCTCAAGCACGAGGACACCAACCTGGCCTCCAGCACGCTGTCAGTATCTATCCCACATGATGGCTTTAATCTAAACTTTAGCTGGTCTGAAGATTTCGAGGATCTTTGACGATCGAAGACGAATAGACCGATTTGGAAAATTCTTTGTTTGTATCAAACTGTATACTTCACAGTTGGTCCCATTGTAACCGGGTCAGGATCTGATGATGGGATCCTGGAGATATCGAGGGAACTCTTCAACTATTATAGGCACACCAATGATTTAAATTTTGTTTACAGTAGCTCGGGCATTTTCTTTTGGAATGGTGGAGTCTAAGTGAAGTCGGTTCTTTTTTGTTTAAAATTATTTATAAACGGGGTTCCTGTGTTGCCCTTTATAATTCGTTTCTCATGTCTTTGTATTGGTCAACAACAGCCGCACTCGATTCTTTTTTACCAGGAATAATCAAGTAAAAACGCCTTCTGCGATCTTAATTGTATTTGTCTCTGATTCAAATTCTTCTCACGACATATTAAATGCTATACATATTAAATCTATATATATATATATATATTTTGACGCGTTATGTTTCCAGAATCGCGGATCCTGCGCAACGGGAGAACCTGGGAATTATAGTACAATACAAGGTTAAAGTGAAATTGTGTTTGGGACCACTAGGCGGGTAAGAATGTATTTATATTATTACTAGCTTTCCGCCCGCGACTTCGTCCGCGTATAATACGGTTCCTCATACAGAGTTTCATATCCAATTTTATCTTCTTAACTAACTTTTCCCTCCCTGAACCACCTTCTTAATCTATTTATACATATAGCTATTTTGGCGAAAAAACGGGTAACGTAGACATAGTTTTAGTTACAAATAAGTGTTAATATGCAAATAATAACGTAAATGTACCCTATTATTTGCGTAACTTCTTTGTGTACTATATTGTGGTGGTTTTGTTTGGCGATACGATGACCAAACTATTGTAAGAGCTCACTCTGGGACATGGAAATGGAACGGAAATAGGAACAATAATTCCTAGTAAATCTTAAGCCAAAAAAAATAGTAAATCTCTATACAAACTTTCAACCCCTTTTTAGCCCCGTTCTAGGTTGAATTTTGAAAAACGCTGAAATTGCGTTTTTTTTATTATTAGTAAACGTACGAAGTTTGAAATCTCTAACTCCAAATGTTAAACCCCACCGATACAAACTTTTACCCCCTTAGGGGTTGAATTTTTCAAAATCGCTTATTAGTTGTACAAATTATAAATTTAACTCGTCCTGCAAATTATAACTTTCTAGCTTCAGTAGTTACGGCCTCCCTTTAATACAAACTTTTCAACCTCGTTTCAACCCCTCTGGGGTGGAATTTTGCAAAACGCTAAAATTCTTTTTTTTTTGCCTTGAAGTAAGTAGCTTACAAACGAACTTTCAAGTCCGTCACAAAAAAAAAATATCTCTATACAAACTTTCAACCCCTTTTTTACCTTGTGAGAGGTTGAATTTTAAAAAACGCTGATTTTTTTAAAAATTATTAGTAAACGTACGAAGTTTCAAATCTCTAACTCAAAATTTTAAACCCCATCCATACAAGCTTTTAACCCCCTTTTTACCCCCTTAGGGGATGAATTTTAAAAACCCCTTCTTAGTGGATACTAACGTTATAAAAACTACCTATTGTGATGAATTCAGCTCTCTAGGTCCAACGGTTCGGGCTGGGCGTTGATTTAAGTGAGTCAGTCAGTCAGTCAGTCAGGACTTTTACGTTTATATGTATATATAGATTACTAGCTTTCCGCCCGCGACTTCGTCCATGTATAATACGGTTCCTCATACAGAGTTTAATATCCAGTTTATCTTCTTAACTAACTTTTGTTAATCCCCGAACCATCTTCTTAATCTATTTATACTTATAGCTATACAAACTTTCAAACCCTTTTTTACCCTGTTAGAGGTTGAATTTTAAAAATCGCTGAAATGACTTTTATTGTTTTTTAATTATTAGTAAACGTACGAAGTTTCAAATCTCTAACTCAAAATTTTAACCCCGTCCATACAAACTTTTAACCCCCTTTTTACCCCCTTAGGGGATGAATTTAGAAAAACCCCTTCTTAGTGGATACTAACGTTATAAAAACAACCTATTGTGAAAAACTCGGCTCTCTAGGTCCAACGGTTCGGGCTGGGCGTTGATTTAAGTGAGTCATTCAGTCAGTCAGTCAGTCAGGACTTTTACGTTTATATATATATATATAAGGATAGACTGAAGTAAATATAAAAATTGGCATAAAACAATATTTTGACTTGGTAAGCCCCTGGAAAAAGGGAGCAAGGTCGCCCTCTTACCACCCGGAGGCGCACAGTTGAGAAGGAGGCTGCATCAAGTGGCCTTGGTTGGACGGAGTTGGAGGAGACTGCACAGGACCGTGATCAACGGAAATCCCTTCTGAGAGTCCTATGTCCCCGATGAGGGACAACAGGATGTCATTATCATCATCAAATTTATTTTGTTTTGAGAAACATATAAACAGCTGTATAAAAGGTTATAATGTGTAACATTCCAGTGACCTGAGCGCCGAGCTGCCGTTCATCCTGATGCACCCGAAGCCCGAGGAGGAGCCGCCGCGTCTGCTGGCCGAGTCCGCGCCCGACCACGACCAGGACCTCATACAGCTGGACCCGCAGCCGTCAGTATACTATATACTATACATACTTCATACTATACATCCTGATGCACCCGAAGGTCTGCTGGCCGAGTCCGCGCCCGACCACGACCAGGACCTCATACAGCTGGACCCGCAGCCGTCAGTATACTATATACTATACATACTTCATACTATACATCCTGATGCACCCGAAGGTCTGCTGGCCGAGTCCGCGCCCGACCACGACCAGGACCTCATACAGCTGGACCCGCAGCCGTCAGTATACTATATACTATACATACTTCATACTATACATCCTGATGCACCCGAAGGTCTGCTGGCCGAGTCCGCGCCCGACCACGACCAGGACCTCATACAGCTGGACCCGCAGCCGTCAGTATACTATATACTATACATACTTCATACTATACATCCTGATGCACCCGAAGGTCTGCTGGCCGAGTCCGCGCCCGACCACGACCAGGACCTCATACAGCTGGACCCGCAGCCGTCAGTATACTATATACTATACATACTTCATACTATACATCCTGATGCACCCGAAGGTCTGCTGGCCGAGTCCGCGCCCGACCACGACCAGGACCTCATACAGCTGGACCCGCAGCCGTCAGTATACTATATACTATACATACTTCATACTATACATCCTGATGCACCCGAAGGTCTGCTGGCCGAGTCCGCGCCCGACCACGACCAGGACCTCATACAGCTGGACCCGCAGCCGTCAGTATACTATATACTATACATACTTCATACTATACATCCTGATGCACCCGAAGGTCTGCTGGCCGAGTCCGCGCCCGACCACGACCAGGACCTCATACAGCTGGACCCGCAGCCGTCAGTATACTATATACTATACATACTTCATACTATACATCCTGATGCACCCGAAGGTCTGCTGGCCGAGTCCGCGCCCGACCACGACCAGGACCTCATACAGCTGGACCCGCAGCCGTCAGTATACTATATACTATACATACTTCATACTATACATCCTGATGCACCCGAAGGTCTGCTGGCCGAGTCCGCGCCCGACCACGACCAGGACCTCATACAGCTGGACCCGCAGCCGTCAGTATACTATATACTATACATACTTCATACTATACATCCTGATGCACCCGAAGGTCTGCTGGCCGAGTCCGCGCCCGACCACGACCAGGACCTCATACAGCTGGACCCGCAGCCGTCAGTATACTATATACTATACATACTTCATACTATACATCCTGATGCACCCGAAGGTCTGCTGGCCGAGTCCGCGCCCGACCACGACCAGGACCTCATACAGCTGGACCCGCAGCCGTCAGTATACTATATACTATACATACTTCATACTATACATCCTGATGCACCCGAAGGTCTGCTGGCCGAGTCCGCGCCCGACCACGACCAGGACCTCATACAGCTGGACCCGCAGCCGTCAGTATACTATATACTATACATACTTCATACTATACATCCTGATGCACCCGAAGGTCTGCTGGCCGAGTCCGCGCCCGACCACGACCAGGACCTCATACAGCTGGACCCGCAGCCGTCAGTATACTATATACTATACATACTTCATACTATACATCCTGATGCACCCGAAGGTCTGCTGGCCGAGTCCGCGCCCGACCACGACCAGGACCTCATACAGCTGGACCCGCAGCCGTCAGTATACTATATACTATACATACTTCATACTATACATCCTGATGCACCCGAAGGTCTGCTGGCCGAGTACGCGCCCGACCACGACCAGGACCTCATACAGCTGGACCCGCAGCCGTCAGTATACTATATACTATACATACTTCATACTATACATCCTGATGCACCCGAAGATCCTTACGTGGTATTTTGGAGGTGGATCCTGGATATCATAGCTACAATAAACGTGAAGTTCATCGTTTTTCCGTAGCAATCGAGAAAATTAGAGTACATAATCCAACTCAATACATTCCTGGCACGCAGGAAGGAGTTGATTTTCTGACGAGAAACTCGTTGAATTAAAATAGCCTTACAATGCTCTAAACGGTCGTTTGTGAGCAGCAAGTATAAAAAACAGCCTAAACCATGAGGTTAATGTTCCCAGACTCCAGAGGGAACTATTGGTGGTAGTGTGGGGTTCAGTTAAATATGTGGGGCCAAATTTCGTTATATTTACCGATAAAGTCGCACATTAATAATGAAAATTATAAATCAGAGGTTTTCGTCGAAAAACGCTCCTGAAAATTTGAAAACTGTGTTTAGGAATAAAAATTAAATTATTTTCTCACAAAATTGTGCTCAAAACAGTGCAAACGTTGTTCAAGCTTTGAGAAAAGCTAATTTCGATGATTATATTGCCGTAAGTAAACGGCCACTCTATTCTCCAGATTTGCGTTTATTACATTGATTTGGTATGTTTTTACATGCCTTGTAGGCACTTGTAGGTCACATTATTATAAAATAGCAAATATGGACAGTGAAAAAAAGATATCGAACATATTTGGGACGAAATAACCTTGAAAGCGGTGCGTGCCGCGTGAGATTGAGTTGAAAAATGTAGTCAGCTAGTAAAATAGGTAAGAGGTGGAGTTAGTCCAAAATATTTGCAGCATATTTTGTATATTAGTATAGCTTTAATAAAATACAGATTTCACTACAATAACTATTCGTACAAAAAAGTTATAAGATCTCCAAAGTGTATTCGAACTTTTTGGACACGGTGTACATGCGAGAGTGTGGCTGTCTGTTACTTCTGCAAACTTACCGCTGAAGGTACCGTCAGACTCGTGCTTGCTAGCGAGGCCGCGGCGCCGGCGGAGCGCTCCGGGCACTCTCATCGCGCTCCGCTAACAAAACGCACGAGTGTCAGACAACCTTCAAAATGAAATTTCCTATGGAAATAATTTGGGTCCCGGGAACGAACAAGATAGTTTCCATCTTCGTTTTATCTTAATTAAAAAAAAAATGTCAAAATAATTTCTTAAGCTGGTAAAAAGGTCCCGACATGTCGTGACGCACCACAACGCAACGCAACCTTTCGCTCTCGCTGTGCAACAAGGAATTTAATAGCGACTCTCGATCTTAGCGGCCTCCTAGCCTAGTCGGTAGTGACCCTGCCTATGAAGCAGGAGGTCCCGGGTTCGAATCCTAGTCAGGGCATTTATTTGTATGTTCATCACTGATATTTGTTTCTAAGTTATGGATGTTTCGCTATGTATTTAACACATTCAGTGCCAAAAACCCGACTATCGGGTATTTTATGATTTCGGTGCCAGGACGACCCGATAGTCGGGATCGTGGTATAGTCAAGTGCAAAAATAAGTCGAAAAAATCGTCTCATAAATATGGTACTACGCACTTATTACAACTGAATATGATACTATGGTACATATTTTTGAGTAAGATGAGTACACCCATATTTTTACACTTGACTGTACATACTACAGTTTTCGATAACGACATTTTTGTGGCCAGGCGCGGATGTCTTGTTTGGCTTGGTGGCAATGAATGTCTTAAGTATATATACGTCGTCACCTACAACACAAGCCTTATTAAGCTTACTGTGAGACTAGGTTGATTTGTGTAAGATTTTCCCATAATATTTGCCTACTTAATTTGCAGTTGGGGACTTTTTATATTGGGCAGCGAGAAAATTAGTTTGTACCTCAAATTTATCCTTTCCTATTCTACCTCATTAGTTATAACGTGTTATGTTATTTGTAAATGATAGTTACATTTGGTTTTCAACCGACTTCAAGATTTCGAAGGAGGAGGTTATCAATTCGTCGGGATTTCGAAGGAGGAGGTTATCAATTCGTCGGGATTTCGAAGGAGGAGGTTATCAATTCGTCGGTATCTTTGTTTTTGCTATTTTTTTTTTATGTATGTTTACCGATTATTCGAAGACGGCTGGACCGATTTGGAAAATACTTTTTTTATTTGACAGCGTATACTTCACAGTTGGTCTCATTGTAACCAGGTCAGGATCTGATGATGGGACCCTGGAGAAATCGAGGGAACTCTTCAACTATTATAGGCACACCTATAGTGATTAGAGTATTTTTTACAGCAGCTCGAGAATTTGCTGTTGGAAAGGTGGATGCTAAGTGAAGTCGGTTCTTTTTTGTTTAAAATTATACTAGTACAAATGGTTCACGAACGCAGTTCGCGCATGGTCTTTTTTTTTATTCCATTCTATTTCAAGCCGATTGTTATACATATGCTACAATGAATCGATTTTTAACCCTAAAACTATAATGTTTCAGCGACGAGAACGGACAAGAGCAGGACGACGATATAATATTCGAGGACTTCGCGCGGCTCCGGCTCAAGGGCGCCGACCCCGACAACTGAAAACAAACACACACACACACACACACACACACACACACACACACACACACACACACACACACACACACACACACACACAGACACACACACACACACACGATCACAATACATATGAACACTAGAACACACAGACAAATACCCCGGCGCGTGAAAACATATTTTAACATGGGTAAAGCGAATTGAAAGATCAGGGTATTTAGGGTCTTTAGGAAACGGGCCGGAGATATATCTGATGTGAATAGAAAGGACCGAACAATATAGAGCTTTAAACTCTCCAGTTTTATATTTTATCTAAAAATTTAAATGTTCTTTTCCGAACTAAGAGCTGCTGGCCACGTCAGATATTACACAATAATGAGAGCAAAAAAACCCGTCCGGTTAGATTGCTATACTATCCTTATTGCTAGATCCGGGCATCTGGCAGCTTTTAATACGTGGCGGTCTGAGGGATAGACTAGCAAAATTGTTGAATTGGATAATAGTAATATGTACCAATAAAGAACAAGACCTATATTTTAACATTACAACAAAAAAGATTGCGTAAGTATTATTACGGAAACAAAAACAGTAGGCGTCAAAGTATGAATACGTCGTTTGGCACTACTTTCCCCCAACACAAACGTTTGGCAATGATATAATCTAATAATTTATATAATTTCTCATAATATTGCATCAAACCCAGAACTCTAGGATTGGTTTTCTTGAAGCGGTTTGCATTCTTTGACCTCCACCACTTTACAGCTTGCTGTAAGATGTCCAGATCTAGAAATCAGCATAGTATAGCAAACTAACTAGAGGGGCTTCGATGCTCTCATTATTGTGTCATATCTGACGTGGCCAGCTCTCCGTATATTCTGTTCTGCCATACATATTCAGGTATGGCCCATACCTGAATATGTACTATGCAAGATTGGTATGTAACTGTTGAAATATAACATTTTGATAACTTTTGTGCATAGTAATAATTTTAATTTTTCTCAAGTGGTTTACAATGTATGGCAGGAGCTGTCAGATGTCTCCACCCCATTAAAATACTACTTTAATTCGGCAAATGATAATTCAGTGTCAGTGACTTTTATTTAATTTTTGATTATATCTGTTGACGATATAAGCTGTGGTCCGAATCACGCTTACAGCACTCACAGCGCGCTAACGGGCGGACTGAATCACGCTCACAGCGCCAACATAGATGTCGTGACGTCATTGAATGATATCACTTGACAGCGTTTACAGTGCTCACGGTCCTAGGCGTAAGCACCTTGAGCACAAACGTCAAGTTTACATTTGACATATGTGTCAAACATGATTTTCATTAAATTGACGTTGTCAGCGCTCACGCAGGCGTTTACGGTGGTCCGAATCAGAACACTTCTTACGCGGCCTTGAGCGCGCTAATGATTCGGACCGACTATCAGCACTGTTAGCGTTGTGAGCGTTGTAAGTGTGATTCGGACCACGGCTATAGCTATTTTATCGTATTTTTCCACGGCGGGGGACATTTGTCGATCTACAAACGTGCAGTGTTCGTAATTTCTTATTGTTTAAATACACATCAATGTGTGTCCTCGTTTGGTCTTAATGGTGTATCAATGTTGTTGACTGATCTGGTAGTACGAAACTTAAATTCTATTTTTATTTCTCAGAATACTACTATGACAGTACTCTCACATTAGTAAGTACACAATTTTATTTTACTTTGTATTGAAATGACATATCGGATGGACAGATCGGGGCAATCGAACTGTCATTTTAATATCTGGATATAAAAACAGAATTTCCGTACGACCCGATCTAATCGAATGTAAGCGGCAGACGCAGTCCAAGAATATTCTATCAATGTACAGTGTATAATGTTTCGAGAGGATTTGACTATTCACAATTCAATTAATGTAATGGAGATTTTATATTGTATTCGATGTATATTGTATGTGAACATTTATTTTAATAGTTTTTTTTATTGATCAAATTATGTGAGTACAAGTTTCTTTTTAATAACGATCGACCATAGATTTGTTTAAATAGTACAATATGTTGGTAATATGCATTTAATAGATTAAAATAGTGTTTACCTCTGTAATGTAATTTAATTTGTGAAGTAGCACCGTAAGTACGTATTTCCTTACTGTTGATGGATGTAAATGTTACACGTATACTGGGGTTATGTTGCGGTGCGCTGCGCAGGCGACGTCGCGGGCGGGCTCGGTAGTCTCGGTTAATGACTAGAACAAAGCAATAATGTGATAGGTACCAGTCTGGCATAGATTTTGGAACACTAGGTGAATGTTTTCGAATGAACTCTAGCAAATATTTACATTTCGTTTTATTGCTAAACAGGCTGGCACACCAAAAAAGCATTTTAGCCCTTTCGCCTGCCAGTGACATCAAACAGGGCGAGGAGGGGGGGGGGGGGGGGGGGCACTACGTGCTGGAGCTGGGCAGAATTTATTATATAACGGGCTATTATACCTACGGTGCTTACATTTAGCCTTTGAAAATATTGCGTAATTTTAGAACTTTTTATTTTGACTTTGTTCAAATATTGAGTTTCTACTCACTACTAATACAACCCCCCCCCCCCCCCCCCCCCCCTCGCCTCGCGTGACTGCGTCTTCAAGACAAAGTTTTTGGTTTTGCAAGTCATACCCGAGCCTTCCATAATCCGGGAAGGAATAATTGACGGAGTCGCTGTCGCCGGACACGGCGAGGAGGGAATGATGATGATGAACAAAATGAAAAAAAGCACCTTCCTATCCAAACACTTAACATTATTTTATGTTTGTTTATTGGTTCCGTTAATGTATGTAAGGGTCGATACAGGGCCGGTACACGCTACAGTCTTATAATAAATATCTGTTCGATGTACATTTGTTTCTGTACAAATATTTGTGTAAATTTCGTGGCATGTTTGCTTGTGTACTAAGCTTTATAATGCACAATTTTCGAAGCTGTATCTTTTGGTTCTTATGGATTGACAAACATTAAAATATTCTACAAAGTCTTGTACATACTAGATGTGATTTGAAAAAGATACAGCGATGGTGACAAGGTGTTAAATAGTTATTTGTGCACCAAGAGAGGAAAGTTGGTTTTTCTTGCGAGTGTTGATCGCTGAAGATTCTAACTTACTGGGGACTCAAAAACACGAGATGTAAAATAACTTTGCTCTCGTGTGACAACTTTTCACCTCAGTAGTGAGAACATAATAAAGGTTAAAAATATGTATTTCGAATTTGTAATAGACCCCGAAATATGAAGTGGCAGTTCATGGCCTTCACTAATTTAAAAAACTACTTTGTCTCACACTTTCGTCACTGTGTATTCGCAGGGAAGTAGGCTTGTTCGAGCTGCTGAGGTGAAAACCAAATTACCACGCACAGGAGCTTGATACTTGCACTAAAATTGTATAAGTACCTACTATGATCTAATTTTATAACAGAGGGGTTACTGAAGTTGTTGTTTTCCTGGTTATATTATGTGTTCTATAGCACAAAATAATATGTGCTAACTACGTTAGCCCGACAGAACAAACATATGTGATGGATGAAGTTGTCGTATGAATTATATCAATGCATCATTATTATTATTACTCTGAATGGTAAATGTTCTGTTACTATAATACAGTTGTATTATTTATATTTGTAAGTATTAAACGGTTTTGTATACGTAAACAGATCATTTGTGAAAGAGGAATTACAGCCAACAGGTAACGTTATTGAGGCCTATTCGGCACAAATAATAAGTACAAGTAGCCAATTGTATATGTTTATAAAAGGTATAAGACATTAGTAAAGTCGTGACTGTTTGTGTCTATCTCAGAATACTAAACGTAGCTACTCTTCTGTTTAAATTGAACTAACATTCGAAGACGGGAAGATATGAGATGGATGCTTAATTTTTTTTTCTTTTACACGAGTTATACCAATTGTTATAATTATAAGTATAAATAAAATTGAGAAAATTAGCTTATTGTACATAGATAAAAATGAATATAAACATATGTATAGTAACCGTGTGAAGATACATTCTGTTCATCAAATATTAAGTCACATGTTGGTAAAACAGGACATATTCGATCATCTCAGTGTCTGTCCGTGAGTTTCTGGCATTACTTTGAATAACTGACCGATATGTTTTCTGGATGCCTTTCTAATTTATTATATACTTTTACCTACCACTTGGCAGTAAACGGAACTTAGTACGTACATCATATGGACTAAGAGCTGGCTACGTCAGATATGACACAATAATAAGAGCAATATAACCTGTCTAGTTAGATTGCTTTACCATCCTTATTGCTAGATCCGGGCGTCTGGCAGCTTTTAATAGGTGGAGGTCAGACCCGTAACAGACCCACAAAGTTATTCAGTTGGAATAAAGTAATACCAAAATAGGTAAAAACTGCCGAAGTTGTGTCGTTTATAGAGGACCATATTTTAACATAGGAAAAAAAAAACATTGTGTATATTATTGTGAAAACAAAAACAGTAGGCGACTAATTATACATTGCCTTATACATCATTTGGAACTACTTTCTCCCAACAGAAACTTCTGGCTATGATATAATCTAATTAATTACATAATTTCCCGTAATATTGCATCAAACCCAGAACTCTAAGATTTATTTTCTTCAAGTCATTTGCATTATTTGACCTCCACCACTTCACAGCTGCTAGATGTCCGGATCTAGAAATAAGCATAGTATAGCAAACTAACTAGACGGGTTTCGTTGCTCTCATTATTGTGTCATATCTGACGTGGCCAGCTCTCCGTCTAATAGTATTATTTCTCCTTTAAATGTGACGCATTTATTGTTTGAGACAATAGAAATCAAGTCAGTGTTATTATTTGATTTCTATTTACATTAAATGATAAACACGAAATACTTTTGCAATAACATGAATAGTAAAATGCACACCTACACACTTCTTTTTTAATTTTACATCGAAAACTTTTTGATGTATAATTTTTTCAATAAATATTTAACCAATAACATTTGTGTTTTAGTTCCTCGCAATTTGACCTTGTTTGCGTTTTGAATTCAGTTGAACTGTATTTAACGTAAATTAAAATAAACTAAATGGGTACCTATCGCATATACTGTTAGCGCAGCTGCAAGTATGTGAAATCCATGAAGCCTTATACAGTAACCATAGCCTAATTATAAAGGTCATTTAAATTTTTGACAGCTCGTCCGAAAAGACCTCACCTACGTCACATAATGATGCCATTCGTTGACATCTTCAATTCAGTCAGGGAGTTTAATTAATATACTATTCATGTTCAAAAATGTGAGCGTGCCGTTACTAAGTTTATTTTGTGTGTTTTTAATTATTTTATACCTAAAATAAGCTTCATATAATTTTAGGTAATTTAATATAATACTTTTAGTTGGCAATTCATTTACGGCATGTAATTTAACGAGGACTTTTTTTTAACATTGTGGCAATACAACTATTTGGCGAGTATTACACTGACAGACGGCCATATTGTTTTATCTCTGTTTCTTTTTAACTTATCACGCCGTTTCATTTTTGTCTAAGATTCCCAAATATTTGATAGATATATAATGTATATAATAATAGTTGCTCGTAATAAATATTGGTGTAGTGTAACTGCGTGTAAAACTTCATACCAACGCACTGAATGTGGAATTACGCTAAAATATTTTATAAGTTACGTTGTAATTGTAATGGAATTACATTGTAATCTTTAGTAACATATTTATGAGTTTAATTTCTTTTTTCAATGGACTAGGCCGTTTAGTAGAAATCAATACCCAAATTTAACAGTAACATCAAATCGATGCGGAGCTCATGCGGATGCAGATGTCGAACAAGTCTGTACAGGAACGTCTCTGCGACGGCGCACGTGCTAGGTAAAGTAACGTAGGTAATTTCACCATTACCCAATCGGAATATTGTTACATTTTCGTGATTCGTCGATCGAGCTCTATGTCCTTGACGGATAGCGACAAGAAATGACTAGTTTGTTTTGTTTTGATTTTAGTGTTGAAATGCTATTGTAGGGCGAAGGGCTTTGTATGATGTGAGTAGTAAAAAACTTTAATATTTGTTTTTTTTTGTGTACTTATCTTACATCCGCATCCGTATTCCAGGGATGTGAGCCTTTTAATATCCGCATCCGCGGATGTCGAAAAATCAGTATCCGTAATATCCCTGATACAGAGCTCCTTCTTTGACGTTACGAATCATGTTGTCCCTCCTTAACGCATGGCAAGTTCTCTTTCTCAATTAGGGAAACGTATCGGATACTAAATGTCAAACTCATTTTTTTTGACAGAGATGCACACTTGCACACCCTTGGTATGGTGTCGTTTAGATATACCCAATGACTTGTTTTTTAATGGCACGGCATTTAATTTGCATTTTTATTATAATGTCTAGTATAATTACTAATAATAGAGGTAATCCTCTATTAAATAATTTTCCCTATTTTAAAAGTTTGAGAACCGCATCGTTCCCTGATGACGTCAGTGTGGTCACTGACGTCACGAGGTGTCAAAAATTTAACTGACCTGTATAATTAATTAGGCTATGACCGTAACATAAATACTCCTGCACTTTTATATTGACCAATCAAACAAGATATAAAAATCAACAAAGGTAGTAAATCATTATGCGTTATGCGTAACATAAGCCCTGAAAGGGTGTGCCAACTAGTTTATAGTGTAGTATAGTCTATTTATGAATGAAACCATAGAGTTAAAGTTTTACTGTTACTCCTACTGGGACGTTGAAATAAGAGGACTGTATCAAGATAGGCTGGTTTATTCCGCCTTAGTTACAAGTGGGAATCCCGGCCAAACAATTATAAAGATACTAATTCCGGGTGTCGTCCATTGCCGACGGAGTAGGCCTATTGACCGCCACAGTCGGCTGTGGCCGACATCAAAAAGTTGTGCCATGGACGCCAACGACGGCTACAGCCGACAGGCTTTGTAATGCAATAGGGACCTACGCGGGCTTCCGCAAAGTTAAATTTCGCTTGACAAAACGCGATTACGTGGCGTCGGTGGCGCGTCATTTTTGTTCAATGCTTGGCGGTCAAAAGGTTAGCCGAGTGTCGTCCGCGGGTCGCTCGCGGTCCGCGGCGGTGACGTCGCGTGCTGCCCGCTCCCCGCCCCCCGCACGTCTCCTCCCCGCCACCCGGCACGTCTCCTCCCGTACGTATGTCCAGTTCTCAACATTTACCGTGCCGTGGCACGTTACGATAAAGTTAAAGTGACCATGACTTACAATAATAGAATTTAAGTCCTTCCAAAGCTTTGTCGGCTACAAATTGGCTCACACAGCCATCTGACATAGTATAGTTCTTTAAACATAGCCAATGCAGGAACTTGAAGTGGTCACGTAGATTGTTTCGGTGCAGTTGTTTTGGTGCTTGGGACTGCACTAGACTTTTAAAAAAGTCATCATATTATCTAAGGCTATATTTAAATGATGTTATCGTACAGAACATGTTAAAATAGGCATGTTTTGAATGGACAACTTTTTTGTAGGTAAACTCAATAATTTCGACGTTATTGGGACGTTTTCGGCGTGATTGGGAGATCCTTTACTGCCAATTTCGAAATAAGAAATCTAAGGGCCCCTTCGATTTAGTGGTAAGTACAATAAAATAAGTCTGTTCTGGCGCTCGCCGGCTGTTCCCGCTTCACGTACGCTCGCTCGGCTTCGCGCGCTGTTTGGTTGCAGTTCACCTAACACACTCCTCGCTTCGCTCCTCGTCGCGCCTCTGTCATGTCAGTTTTCTGTGGTTTACCACTGTTCTAAGATCCATCTTCTGGGCCCAATAACTTCGAAATTATTAAATTAACAGATGTTAGGGTTCTTATCCCTATTATGTTCATTAATTGTACCTAATACGAACTCTACGCAAGTGCGTCAGCACCACTTATTCCTGCAACCGGCGGCTTGCGGGCTCTGCCCTTATGAGGTCCTTAGACCTTTGACCGTCAAGCACGGACGGAGCGTGCCCTCAGCGCGAGCGCCCAAAACAAACCGGTTACATTTAGGACGTGATATCACGTGCTGGCGCTGAGGGCTCCACTTGCACGTGATTTGACGTATTTGGTGGTCAAAGGGTTAACGGGCACGTACTTCAGCACGGCGCTCAAGCATTTTTCGTTCAGATAATCGAGTATCGGTGCTTCTACTTCTAACATTTTAGTCACTCAAAGATTTGTATGAAATAAATAAGGCTTACCATTTGCCTCTGGCGGCTCGGGCCCTCAAAACAGTCGCAACGTAACTTTTTCAAGGTTTGCAAATAAAATGTTTGAATCGTGTTTGAATGTTTGAATACAAAATTTGAAAACATTACGTTCCATTATGCATCTGTACAGTTTGTGCATCGGAAGTACAAATCAACATTTAACCATAATTACCTATTTTATAGTAATAACAGACATCGATCGAGATTCGGATTTGAGCTTATTTTTATTTGAGTATTCAAATTACAGTTTTATCCTTGCGAAGAGGACAGATTCCCCTAATGACACTGGAAAATATTCTGCGTACGATTGGAGCGTATATGGCGTCGACTACTGATTGACAGAACTGTCAGAACTGACAGATGCAATTGCAGAAAATTTAGGTTATAATGTAGTTGTATTATTTCATACTTCTTTTACGACTACAAAATAAATGTTTTTGTTATAATTTCTAATAAATAATTTGATTCACGCTCATAGTACAATGAAGGTTAGTTCTTACTTACTGTAGGTTACAAAATTACTCTTAACTGCAGCCGCAAAGTAAATAATTGCAAATGTTCTTACACTTTTAATGTTATTTCAAATGTTTTTAGAAAATACCGGAGCAAAAGTTGCAAGCGTTCTCTGCCGGCTCAATGGGAGCCAGGAATCTATCAAAGAAAGAGCTAGAAGAATTACGGAAGAAAGAAGAAGAGGAGGCTGCAGCTCATGTGAGTTGGAATAACTGATATTTTACGTTTTCGGGCTGTGTTTAATAGATGAAGTAAACATAACACAAAGCTATTGCAGCTGTTAATCACCGAATGCAGAGTGATAAACACTTGAACAGGTTAGTCTTTGGAACTCAACAGGTTAATGTCTGGCAATGCTAAATGATCACAATCAACAGTGTTGTCAATGCGTGTGTAACACCAGGAGTCGCAGGAGCCCAAAGTTTAGGTTAGCAATTTACCATTAGGCAGGCAATATGTTTGTTTAACACTGTTCAGGTATCAGGTTTATCATCATCCTCTTGCCCTTGTCCGATTTACTAGGGGTTGGCGCAGCATGTCTTTTTCTTCCACACATCTCTGTCACCTGTCTTCTCATCACTCACACCCTTTCTATTCATATCATCTCTCACAAAGTATATCTGTATCATGTTTATATCTAATCTTTAACATTTTCAGGTGTTCAAAGAGTTTGTGGAGACATTTCAAGAAGCTCCCAGCACCACCTCTAAGGTTTGGGTCAAAGCCGGGACCTATGATGCCGGTGCTAGAAGTAAGTAAGATTTTATAGATTAAGAAGAAAGTATTGTTAAGTGTGTGATCCAGAAACCCATTATACTATGTCTGCATGAACATAAATATTATGAGCATACTTGATAATAGGAACATAGTAGGTGGCATAACTATACCAACTGAGGCCCAACTTCATCAAATGAGGCCCTCTCGGGCCAGAGGCATTTTGCCCTCTTTGCCAGCCTATAGTTACGTTACTGAACATAGTTATCTGAGTATGTAACTACGTATAATCTGTAACATTGTTGTTGGCCTAAGGCAGGGGTCGGCAATCTTTCTTGACAAAGAGCCTGATGACAGAAAAATATGTAATTTGCGGAAGCTCATAGAGCCGCACTTGTCTGTTTTATGGTTCTTTTAGTGTAATATTTGATTTAAAAAAAATAGAGGGAACTCAAAAGAAGGAAAGAGCCACCCTTCGGCGAGCCGCGGTTTGCCAACCCCTGGCCTAAGGCACCCCTGAGATGCAAAAGAGGCTTGATAAGATTTAAGAACATTAGAATGAGATTTTTTTAAATTAGTTTGTTGGAGTGTCCCACTCAGGGTTGGCAAAAACCCGGGTTTTTTCGAAAAATATCTACCCACGGGGTTTTTTCGGGATAATAAAGTTTTTTGTTTGAATTTCGATTTAAATGCATTTAATTTTATTGCATTTTTTCTTCCAAATATTTTTGTAACTGAATAATATGGCATGTGTTTTCTGTCGGTTGGGGAAATCGCCAGTCTGGCTTCAAGTTTATTATTGGAGGATGATGGTGACGAATTATATATTGGTTGGCTACTCCCTAATTAATAAATATGATAAACTTAACCCCAAATATTAAGTATCCCCAAAAAATGCAAGAATATATAAAGTAGTAGGTAACCATTATATAATTTAAGACTTTTTACAGCTTAAATCAGATTTCTTAAGTCAATTTATTTAAAAAACCCACTTTTGTCAAAAACCCACGGGTTTTTTCAGCTGGGTTGTACCCAATTTAACCCAGTGGGTTTTTTTGGGTTGGGGACATGGGGACGATTAAGCCAACCCTGTTCCCACTGCTGTTGGACACAGCCTCCCTCTGGGTTTTCACTCGTCTCTATCCCTGGCAATATCCTGCCAATCGCTTTCAAAAGTTTTCAGGGCATCCCTGCCTGTCTCGTCCTCTACATGTATAGTGTGGCAACCGCCAAGTGCCTAAGTTAGCCCGCCTTTTTGGATGCATCCAGCATGGTGCATTTTGTATTTATTTGGTTTTTTAGAGATATTGTAGATATTTTTTTTTTTTTTTTTATAAATTTTGGCTTTTACTCCTCGCCGGTTTTGGCGAGGTGAATTCTGCCAATGTCGGGGTGTAGACTTTTGACTTTTTTTAAAGAGAATGTTCGGTTTAAATTTTGATTTTTGGGGGAGGATAGGCTGGGATAGACATTATATTATAGAGATATGACATTGGCAAATGAATACATCATAATGTTCACAGAGGAAGACAACTCGGAGCGCGGTAAGCTCTATAAGCCAGTGTCCCGGTTCGAGGACAAGCGGCCCAGCGCCGAGGATGTGGTCCGCAGCCTGGCGCGCTCCAGCTCCGAGCAGTCCCGGCTGCGGGCCAAGCAGAGCAAGGACAAGAAGAAGAGCAACCTGGAGCTCTTCAAGGAGGAGTTGAGGATGTAAGGACGATTATCTTTTGACTGGCTAGCAAGTGAAACAAGCGAAGTGCCTATGTTTCAATTTGGCCGCAAATTCTTTCGTGTGTCAGGCGGATGTCTATTGTTTTCTTCATTTTTTCATTGCAATGGACAACTATCCAATTTGTGCTATGATCCATACTCGTAGTAAAAAAAAGGAAAAGATATCAATTTGCTTAATTTAAAATATATAGATTTATTTCAATACCTTAAACATCCTGCTGTATCCACTGCTTTGTCGTGAAGTCGTGATCGAACATGCCGCCCGCTTTGCCATGCATAATTTGGGCACGACTTTAAAGGCTCCGTCAGACTTGCGCATTTTTTAAGCGGGGCGGGATGAAAGCCGTGCGTGTCGCGGCCACAATACGCGCGCATAGCTCACTCAAGAGGCAGTGATATATTGTTGTCTCTGTCTGCGCGGGCGTTACAAAACGTTAGAAAACGCGCGAGTCTGTCAGAGCCTTTAGCTTTTCAGGTAGTTCTTTATTAACAACAAGTTATTTTTTATTAATCAATTCAGGATACAAGAGGAGCGCTCGGAACGGCACAAATATAAGAACGTGTTACGGGAGCGAGGAGCCCCCGTGGGCCCCGAGCCGGCGCTGGAGCTCCTGCCCGATGTGGGCTCCTACGACACCGGGGACCCCAACACCACTAACCTGTACCTCGGAAACTTGAACCCTAAGGTAAGTTACTAGTCCCCCAGGGCTGGAGGCCTGCCCGATGTGGGCTCCTACGACACCGGGGACCCCAACACCACTAACCTGGACCTCGGAAACTTGAACCCTAAGGTCAGTTACTAGTCCCCCAGGACTGGAGCCCTGCCCGACGTGGGCTCCTACGACACCGGGGACCCCAACACCACTAACCTGTACCTCGGAAACTTGAACCCTAAGGTCATTTAATAGTCCCCCAGGGCTGGAGCCCTGCCCGACGTGGGCTCCTACGACACCGGGGACCCCAACACCACTAACCTGTACCTCGGAAACTTGAACCCTAAGGTCAGTTACTAGTCCCCCAGGGCTGGAACCCTGCCCGATGTGGGCTCCTACGACACCGGGGACCCCAACACCACTAACCTGTACCTCGGAAACTTGAACCCTAAGGTCAGTTACTAGTCCCCCAGGGCTGGAGACCTGCCCGACGTGGGCTCCTACGACACCGGGGACACCAACACCACTAACCTGTACCTCGGAAACTTGAACCCTAAGGTCATTTAATAGTCCCCCAGGGCTGGAGCCCTGCCCTACGTGGGCTCCTACGACACCGGGGACCCCACCACCACTAACCTGTACCTCGGAAACTTGAACCCTAAGGTCAGTTACTAGTCCCCCAGGGCTGGAGCCCTGCTCAACGTGGGTTCCTACGACACCGGGGAACCCACCACCACTATCCTGTACCTCGGAAACTTGAACCCTAAGGACAGTTACTAGTCCCCCAGGGCTGGAGCCCTGCGCGACGTGGGCTCCTACAACAACGGGGACCCCAACACCTCTAACCTGTACTTCGGAAACTTGAACCCTAAGGTCAGTTACTAGTCCTCCAGGGCTGGAGCCCTGCCCGACGTGGGCTCCTACGACACCGGGGACCCCAACACCACTATCCTGTACCTCGGAAACTTGAACCCTAGGACAGTTACTAGTCCCCCAGGGCTGGAGCCCTGCGCGACGTGGGCTCCTACAACAACGGGGACCCCAACACCCCTAACCTGTACCTCGGAAACTTGAACCCTAAGGTCAGTTACTAGTCCCCCAGGGCTGGAGCCCTGCCCGACGTGGGCTCCTACGACACCGGGGACCCCAACACCACTATCCTGTACCTCGGAAACTTGAACCCTAAGGACAGTTACTAGTCCCCCAGGGCTGGAGCCCTGCGCGACGTGGGCTCCTACAACAACGGGGACCCCAACACCACTAACCTGTACCTCGGAAACTTGAACCCTAAGGTCAGTTACTAGTCCCCCAGGGCTGGAGCCCTGCCCGACGTGGGCGCCTACAACACTGGGGACCCCAACACCACTAACTACGTATTTCGGCAACTTGCTCCTTTGGTACACTCAATATAGATTTAAGAATAAACTTACCCTAAGGTCAGCCACAATGATCTGGCAAAAAATTGTCACTTTTGTCAATTTTATAACTCCAACGTATGTTCTAGTCACCATAATAGGAGTCCTATTATAGGACCCTGGACATATGACCCCAATATCAAAACCAAAAACTATTTCAGTCAAACCGCGTTTTTTTCCAAGCACGAATTCGGGGTAAACCTAGAGCGATGGCGACCCTAACCCAATACAACCAATATGTACTTCGCGAACTTCAACCCCGAGATAGTCCACCAAATTACCACCAATCTCTTTGTACATATAGTCTGGCACGATGATCTGATGAGACACCGTATTTCGTGACGAACATTTCAATTCACATTTCATTTTTACATTAAATTTGTTTCTAGTGCATTTCACTCTCTCATCTTCAGCGCGAGTGAGATAGAACTCCTTCAACGTTCTACATTGAATTTAAATTCGTTTTGAAGGCATATGTTAATTGCCTCAATCAGATTATTTGTTGCAGTTGATGACAGATCAAACGTAATATATCCGTCTCCTTTTTACACACCGTAAATGTCACCTCATGAAAGGGGCGGAAATACCAACTAAAATTAAAAACATAGAATTTGATGACCATTGCTGCTTTTTTCACTGATTCTTAGTGTTGTCATACTTTTGTTCGCTGTACATTGCTACTGCGTTCGTTGGCTGGCCAGACTATATAAAGTTATGCCAAAAAGCGACAAAAAATATATTCATATTTATTTATATGCTCTGACACAAGGCATTTGCCTTGTGTCAGAGCATATAAATTCTCGTTCAATATATGCGTAGTCTAAAATTAAATATTTCGCTTGTAGATAACAGAACAGCAGTTAATGGAGACCTTCGGCCGCTACGGGCCTTTAGCAAGTATCAAGATTATGTGGCCGCGCTCGGACGAGGAGAAGGCCCGCGGCCGCAACTGCGGCTTCGTCGCCTTCATGAGCCGGCGAGACGGCGAACGAGCGCTGCGCTGTATTAACGGTAAACTACACTATATATCAATCATCAACTCTAGCAAGTATCAAGATCACGCGGTCGCTCGGACGAGGAGGCCCACTCGTACTCGTCGTCTTCATAAGGGCCCATTTACACATTGATTAGTATTTAGTGATAGTGTTTAGGAGGATCAATGTTACTCTGCGTCCGTAGGATACACCTTAGACAACCCTACACGTGATCCCTGGGTGGTGCTAAAAGAGTAGCAAACTTGGCAGCTGCACTGTCCCATCTGGACCTCGCAGTACTCACTGGATTTTCTTCATCATCTACTTTCCGATTACTACTACCCCAGAGAAGAAATGCCTATCTATATCCAGTGATATGTAGACATACGATAAAAAAAAAATGCGAGTGCATACATTTATTACTAAAGACAAGTAGCAAATGTATGAACTCGTACTAAACACTTGTCAATATGTTAATGGGGCCTAAGCCGGCGAGCAGGCGCTGCGGTGTATTAACGGTAAACTGCACTATCAATCAACTCT
This sequence comes from Pammene aurita, assembly GCA_947086415.1. NCBI lineage: Eukaryota > Metazoa > Arthropoda > Insecta > Lepidoptera > Tortricidae > Pammene > Pammene aurita. Next base: position 41,296,399 of record OX352296.1, on the reverse strand, counting down.
AGCAAGTATCATGATCTTGTGGTCGTTCGGACGAGGGGAAGGGCCACTCGTCGCCTTCATGAGCCGGCGAGACGGCAAATGACCGCTGCGATGCGGTATATTAACGGTAAACTGTACTATAAGTCATCAGTCATCACTGTCATCCGTCAACACCAGCAAGTATCAAGATCATGCGATCCCTCGGACGTGGAGACCCACTTTCCCAGGCATAACAGCCGCATGGAGAGATCTATCTGGCCTTTTATCTTCTACAGAACTGATGTGAAGTGTGTGTTTGCAGGCAAGGAGATAATGAGCTACGAGATGAAGCTGGGCTGGGGTAAGGCCGTGGTGATCCCGCCCGTGCCCATCTACATCCCGCCCGCCCTGCAGACGCCGTGCCAGCCGCCGCCGCCCTCCGGCTTGCCCTTCAACGCGCAGCCGCCCAAGCACAAGGCCGGCAAGGTATGTACACACACATCTACATCCCGCCCGCCCTGCACACGTGCCTACACTGCCGAAGCAAATTCATGGGATAGGTTGCCGAGCGGACCCCAGACTCGAACTGAGCTGTGGCTAAAAACCGGGACAACGGCTAGGACTGCTAGGAGGATGTTTCATCCGAAATTCGACTCACGCTTAACCATAGCCTTCTTATAGGTTTTCTTGTAATCTATAGGTTTAGGTTTCATTAATTAGTACATTACATCAGAGGCCGGGAAAACACGGATTTCCGGCCAAGTAGGGATAGATACGAGGCCGTGAATCCGTTTTCACGCCGAGGCATGTATAGTGCTTTTCTCAAACATGCAATGAAATAAAATAAAATAAAAAACCAAAAGGACAATGTTTTATTCAATCTAAAAATCGACTATGAAGTAAAAATTAAAAAGTTAAAATCAGCTGTTCGTAAAACCTGCCGCCATCTTTGACGCTGTCTGAATGAGGTTGGATGTTGAAACAAAAAAAAAGTTACTTTGCAGGCCTAGGCCTGAAAATTTGTATGAAATCCCATTTCAGGCAGGCCGCCTCGAGATGCTGCGCCCGAATAAGGATACTTCCGAGTCTATTATAAGGAACGTAAAGAGAATATTTCATTGCATGTTTGAGAAATAGTACATTGTTGTAGAGGCTTGATAGTAAGCTATAGGTGGATCGAGTTAGTTCGAGGGCCGACCCGTCAGGGGAGGCCCTCGAAGATACGAGTCCATCTATAGCGCTTTCGGCCGAGATATTACATAGTGCTTTTCACGACTACTGTGAGGAAATAAAAAGAACATTTGTCATAATAATATAAATGCTTTAATAGAATATCCAATTTAGTATTCCATTCCCGACTTTTTACTTTTTTTTTCACTTTCAAGAAGCATTTTATGTTGTTTGCTTCAAACCGACTCATTACTTAGAGGTGTTTTGGATAGAAAACCACAAACGGCTAAAAAAGTAAAAACGCCTGAAGGGTGAATAAATTGTTTTGACGTTTCTTTTTTTTAAACAGGTAGTTGGCCCGATAAACAACCTTATTTTATTTTTGAAACATAAAGTTGTGCCAAAAAAAGACCTTTTTATTTATTATTATTTATTTTATTATTCAAATAAGTTACACAGCATTACAGTAACAAAACCAAGGCACTGTGAACTACAAAAATATACAGAAAAATATTTAAAACTAGTTTATTTAGGCGACGTAACTGCGTGGCTCCGTTGCGCCGTCTGATCTGGTGCAGGATTCGGTAGCGTGCCCCGGAACCGGAACCGCCGGAACACGACACCCTCCGGCCAGAAGTCTGCGCTCGCGGTGGTGTCCTGCCGCGGTCGCGGCTCGCGCACCACTAACGTGATGGCGGGACTGTAGCTCTCCCGGCGGACGTACTCCACCACATCGTCGGCCACGGCGGAGTAATGCAAGCGCGACACGTAGAGCGCCTTCCTTGGTGTCGCAATCCGAAGTCCAGAATTATAGTACATTACTGCAGAGACCAGTAAGTAAGCTTTCCTGGCTGAGTATTTAGTAGCGGCTACAATACGAAGCCAGGTAAGCTGATTACGGTCGAAGCATGTATAGTGCTTTTCTCAAACATGTAAGGAAATAAAATTACTTGTTTAGTGCTTCAGTTACTGGCTGAGTGATTTAATGTTGTATGAAAATCCTTTACGTACGTCGCGCTGAACCTGCCTTGGAATAGAGTCCCTACTGGTCTCTAATTACTAACGTAACAGGAACATTTCCGAGCATGTTTGAGAAAAAATAATAATTTAATGTTTTTAATGAATGCAATGACATAACTGGACAATTTACTTTCCAACTAATGACATTTCATCGCTACCATAACATTGCTGTAGTGGTGGTTTAGGTGCTACAGCAAATGGTTACTTTCCAGCTTGGATTTTGACCATCTTTTGTCACATTTCCGAACAGTAGCGTAAAAAAAATTTTAGGCACATTCGTTTCGAAGATAGGGCGGATTGTTAAATTAGTAATTGTTGAATGAAATTTAAGTATTGATTATAGTTTCAACAACATTACACACATTTATATTCTAATGGTAGTTCGACAAAAAAAACACAAAAATATATAATTTAATGTTTATTTAATATCAAGTTAACCATAATTATAAGTATAATTTTAAGTTATTTTTTACTAACTAAATATGGACAACAATTAGTCCGAAATAAATGCATTTTTTTATATCAATAAATACCAATATCACTGTGCCTCGGTAGATTCGAGCCCGTTCAGCCTGAGAGTGTCGCACGAGGTGTTCCGTCCAGAGCCGTCCTTGATGACGTACTTGTGGTGCGGGGGCTCGGCCTCGCACTCGGCGCCGGTCGACTTCCAGTACGCGACCGTCTCGCTCTCCGGGTCGTGGAACACCACGTTGTTGTCCTTGTCGAACACGAACCGCTCCACCGACCCCTCTCTGTACGCCGCGTACAGCGTCATTTTATTAGACTCGTCCAGTTTGTGAATAGCGTTCTCTGCAGCGTCCGAGAGATATACATCGCCGAATTTATCAGTGGAAAGCGTGTAGTTCTTACTGGCAACCAATAACGGGGCGTGGTCCCATTTCTTGTTGTAAACGTAGACTTTATTGTCGGATACGAAGTATATGTTGTTCTTTTTGTTCACGACGAAATCCGTAATAGAGTAAGTTTTGAGCTGTTTGAACGCCTTGCTTATGTTATCTTCGATTATATTCAAGCCGTTAGAGGACTTCGAGGTGTAGTAAAGCGCGTCCTTGTAGAACAGTCGGTCGGCCTCCTCGTGCAGAAGGCTCTCGTCTATAATCGGGTCGCGTTTCTCCCATTCGAAGCGGTACAGCTTTAAAGAATAATCGGCCGTGTACAGCGCGTGCGTGTTTTGGTCGACGGCCATGCCGGTGGTATTTAAATGTTGGAGTCGCACGATTCTAAAGGCGTCGAGATGGTAGGCGTTGTTGGTGTCTCCGTCCAGTTGGACGTACAGCACGTTGTGGCTGCGGCCGTGGTCGATGGCGATCTGGTCGGAGACGCGGAACCGCTCTAGCAGGATGTTGGGTTCGTGGCACACGCCCGCCACGCACACGGAGCATGCACGTGCCGCCGCCAGCAGCGCCAGCGATGTCAACACTCGCAGCATGGTGGGTGTGGCTGAAATGGCAATAGAAAGCGTTGTTGACACCCAAGTTTGTTCATTGCAACCGCGACTTCATCCGAATTACATCTATATCGGCAAATATCCGCCGCAAAATAGTGCCGGCAAACGACTTGAACATCTCACTCGAAAGACACTCAGAGAACGTGATGGGAGTGGGACGCAAACGTCAACTGTTTGACCAATCACGCGATCGACACGATGGCCCCCCGTCGCCTAAACATCCTAAAAATCTATCAATCTAAACCTAAAAATCCTTCTGCACAGGCAAGGTCACTTGTTCAAGTCAATAACCCGTAGGCTACGAAAATAAACGCCCTGAACTAGCGTTTGGAACGCTCAACGTTTCGGCCGACCGTCATACGATTCATTTAAACTAATGTATGGCGCTCGGCCGGAGCGTCGAACGATAGCGTTTGGAACGTTCTTTTCGTGCCGGAGGCGTAAGAACTCCACGCGGCAGCCACGCGACGCCGCCGCGAGCGTGCCGACACTCCGCGGCTTAACTTTTACAGTTTGAGTATCACTACTTAACGATAAATAACATGGATAACATTCATGGTATAGAATGAAATCAACACATATTTTAATAATTAAATGACGCCTTAATCAAGTTGGAAAATATCAAGTATCGAACGAGCGAGCGCAGTGAAGCAAAGTTCTTACAAACAACTTCGGACAAAACCGAACTGTCACTTGCTACCTGGACGTCCCTGCCTTTGGATGGCTTTTTGATTTTGAATAGTTGTTCCGCGATAACTTAAGTAACGTTTTTCTGATCTTTATTTCTTGGGGTTGTATCAGGAATAAATATAATTTGAGAGTTATTATATGGGCACGATTATTCTAAGGGTTATGGAACCAGAAGGCGCAAAAGCGATCTTCATGAGAGTTTTATTAAGTTAGTCATGTCTACAATTAATTTTGTATTAAGCGGAACGTCTGCAAACGATACCACAATGCTTAGAAAAAATGGAAAAGTAGAAAAATCCACTGCCTGCGATGGCCGGTTGAGAAGTGTAAGACTTCTTCGGCAGATGTCGATAGGCGTCCCCCTAAGACACATATGGGATATAGTGGAGAAATTCGCAGCCATCAGGTGTGTCTCAGTAGCTCAGTTGGTCAGAGCGATGGGCATGTATCCCAGAGTCGCGAGTTTTAATCATGTCGCTTGCAAGTAAATCCCGAGTTCTCAGTTCGAGCTCGACTACTAATTAAAATGTCAATTAATAATATAGTTCAAGTAAATTAGATGTTCGAGTTATAAGAGAATTATTTAATTATGATCCCAAACTGAAAAAGGTAACAGATATTTTTTTCAATATTACTAAATACACAAAATGATATGTTGATACATAAAAGCAACAATATAGATTAATACTTACATTAATTTGGACACGGGTAAGAAGTGTCACGCACAAACAAATGTCGCGAATGAACTCACCGTCAGCTCGAAAGTAGTTTTTATACCTTTCTTTATCACCACCGCGACGAGTCGTTGTCCGACGGGTTTCCCCGGGGTGCCGAATACTCGGGCGCCGCTGTCCTATCAAGAGCATGACACGTGACTATTGCCGCGATATCACCATCTGGCTCAATCTTTGAGCGCGAGGGTCAAAAGGCTATTCCCTCCCTTTTACTAATAACCACAGTGTTGATGAAATATGGCTGCTATAGGTTTTTTATTTTGTTCACAAAGTTTAGAAAGATAATCCTACTTTATATGAGTATAGGGTTTAACAGCAACATAGATATGGCAGCAGAATGAACGATGGAAAAAAGCTTATGAGATCGAGTGTTATGTTTCAGAACATCCGTGTTAATGTGTGATGCGTGCCTTCCGTTATAGACTAGGAGCTGGCCACGTCAGATATGATACAATAATCAAATCATCATTTATTTCAGGCAGAGCCCATAGAAGTGTTAGTAATATACAAAACGAAAACTAAAACGTAATTTGCAGAACTAATGTCAATAAATACAAGAGACATTAACAAAAACATGTACACAAAACACAGCACAGAGTCATAACCGGATGCAGCACAGAGCATAAAAAATAAAAATAAATGTTAAATAATATCTCTTATTTGGTTTTCAAATTATCAGTTGAAACAAGTTGTTTTTATTTATCGTATGGCTACATGTCACTGGATATACATATTATACATAGGCATTTCTTCCCGTGGGTAGTGGTAGTGGGAAAGCAGATGATAAAGAAAATCCAGTGAGTGCTGCGAGGTCCAGATGGGACAGTGCAGCTGCCAAGTTTGTTACTGCTTTAGCACCGCCAAAGGATCACGTGTAGGGTTGTCTAATGTGTTTCCTACGGACGCAGAGTAACATTGATGAAAAAGTTGGAACCAGTAACGACATTAAAATAAAATAATCACAATCAAAATTAATTTGATTTCAAACATGTCACCAATTAACATGTACAAAAGTAGAATGCAGGCCGATCCATTACTTTTTAATGGGTGGAGGTCACAGTGACATGCAAGAAAAACATTCTAGTTGGGAAAAAGATATACCAAAATAGCTTTCCGGTGGCGAATGCACTAGTCCCAAAACGCACTATTAGTATTGACTAATTTCGAAAGCCCCTCTTCTCATAAGAAACTAGGCCCAACACACCATATTTCCAAAATGGGCCATTCTCGATTTACACGAGAACCATTGCGAACTATGTAGTCCCAAAATACACCGTTCCTAAAATACCCCAAATTGTATTCACCTGTAGGTGGCGAAATACTTTAGTCTCATAATGCATAGTTCTCAAAACCCTCTAGTCTCAAACCCTCTAGGCCCTGTTAGCCTATATTTTAACATTAGAACAAAGAACATTGCGGAAACATAAACAGTTGGCGACAAACTTTAATAGTAGATTGTACAACTAGTGCATAAAACGTACGATTTTACGCGAGGCGTTTATCCATCCGAGCGAGCTTACGAGCGAGGATTGATATAAAGACGAGTGTAAAATGAGTTTTATGGACGAGGGCTACACTCTAATTTTCACTTCAATTGCGAGGAAATTATTTATCGGTATCGGTAAACAATTTCAAGTTGTAACAAAAATATTACAATGAAAACAAATATGGTTCCCACCAATTAATTTTTACGGTTTTTTTTATTTATTTTCAACGTGAATTTAGACATAGATACTTGTTTTCTGCCAAGTCATAAAAACATTTCGGGGCATTTCTAAACTATTATCAACTCTAACTATAAAACTTTCGTGAGACTCTAACATATTAAAAATATTTATAAAGGGTTACTCACGTAATTTAATATTATTTTTAATATTTTCAACTCCTATTTTATTTGATTTCATTTATTTAATTATAGAAAACACGCAATTCAAATAATTATAGCAAGAATATACTAAAAGAACAAGTTTCAGTATTCTACGAAATTTTACTGCTCAATTGTGCAATATATTGATATGACTGTTTGGCTGTTGAGCCACATTCTTAGTCTTAGAAGAAAATTTTACTTTATGCCCTACAGCTTAAAATGCGATTTGATGTCGTCCACGCACGACTTAAAGTCGAACTTTACGAGCATGAGTAGTGATAATTAAATTACACGTCGATTGGCTTACTTTCCTCCAACAGTAACTTTTGGCTATGATAAAATCTAATTATAGAATCTCTCATAATATAGCATCAAACCGAAAACTCTAGGATTTATGTTCTCGAAGTGATTTGCATTATTTGACCTCCACCAATGAACAGCTGCCAGAGGTCAAGATTTAGAAATAAGCCTAGTACAGCAAACTAACTAGAGGGGTTCCGTTGCTCTCATTGGTGTGTCATATCTGACGTGGTCAGCTCTTTGTCTATTACAGGGTCGTCTCCAACTACAATCAGTCAATCACACATTACAGTATTCACTCTTTACGAATTACACTGTTCAGCTACTTTTTGATGTCTCCAGACTCATTTACAATTATACTGTTCAGGTTGTTTTGCAATTTGAAGATATAAATGAAATTTTGTGTGAGTTCTGTACGAGAACTTGTAATATTTATGTGTCGTCTAGTTACTTTTGTAATCTTATTTCGTTTGTCAATTTCCGTTGCAGTTACGTAAAAAAGGGTAACAATTCTTATTTCATCATCATCATCATATCAGCCGAAAGACGTCTACTGCTGGACATAGGCCTCCCCCAAAGAGTGCCACAATAAAATTCAATTTATATCATGTCTGAGACGGCCATGGAAATAAAAATCGAAGATTCATCTTGGATAATAGACAAAATAGCTTTTGATTATATGGCAGTTTTTTGATGAAAACACGGTTACATTTCATTTTTTTCACGAAAGCCCTATAAGTATTTTGCCCTGGAAAATAATAAAATAATAAATATGGGCCAAAAGTATTTTTTTGTATTACTAATACTTCTATCTATCTTATAAATAGCATTTTATGCGGCTTTTTTAATTAACAGAGTTTTTCGACTTTTTAGGGAATAAGGAGCTTTACAAAAAGTTTATCAAACTACTTGTACATCTTGTGACTTACTCTATCAAATAAAAGGGCAACAATTTCAATAATATTTTATTTCATAATTTTTAAATAGTAAATATACATGTTTTCTAATATAGGTAAGAATGATCCCCTGCTTTTAAATATCTTCGATACTACTAGGCCTAGAAGTGTGATGTTCGGAACCACTGAGGAACACGATCGACTCGCACTTGTTTTAGAAAACATGAGTTTTTCGTATTTCAGTGTTTAAATACTGTAGTTAACATGTCGGCTTCGCCCGAACCTTCGACCTCGGGGGGGCTTGCGTTGATCTCTGTTTCGTTTCTTACTAGATACTCGAGGCGCGGCGGCTCAATAGAGCACTTGGTTCCCATCGGCGTCCAATACGCGACTGTGTCGCTCGTCGGGTCGTGGATCACGATGTGGTTGTCCTTGTCGAACACGAACTGCCCAACAGAGCCAGTCCTATATGCGGCGTAGAGTACCATTCTATCAGATTTGTCCAGTTTGTGAATAGAATTCTGCGCCGCGTTTCCAAAATATACGTCGCCGTTCCTATCGGTGGAGAGTGAATATTTCTTCCGGTCGACCACCTCGGGACCGTGGTTCCAGCTTCTATGATAAACGTAGACGTTGTCGTCTGATACAAAGTAGATTTTATTGTTTTTGTCAACGACAAAATCTGTGATGTTGTAGTTACTCAGTCTTGTGAAGTTCATGGTTTCGCCGTTCTCGATCGAGTGCAGACCCGCGTCGTGCTTGGTGGTGTAGTACAGGAAGTCCTTATAGAAGAGGAGCTGGGGCTCGCCCAGGTCTCGCAGTTGGGGCATCGCCCTGGGGTGCAGCTTGCCGGTCGGGAGCTTGTACAGTATTCCGTTGTCGGCTGTGTACAACACGTGCGCGCGCTGGTCGACCGTCAGGCTGTCGGTGTGGATGTTGAGTCCGTATTCGGATCGTATCCTGAAGGGGCCGACGCCGAAGTTAACTGCATTTGTTTTATGGTGCATGTTCAAGTACAGCACCTGGCGGTCGCGGTCGATGGCAATCTTAAATGAAAATAAAAAAAATATTAACTACGCTTCTATTTAGCTTCAGTTCATGTATTTGTTGTTGTCGTTCATTTTAATTCAGCACTTGTAAGTAAAATTTAAATGACTTCCCGGTGTCTGAGGCCCTGGGTTTTCTGACCACCCGTCGCCGGCGGCCGGCGACCGACGCAATACAAAACATCGGATGTTTGTATTGCGTCGGTCGCCGGCCGCCGGCGACGGGTGGTCAGAAAACCCAGGGCCTGATTGAGCTAAAATGTAGTGTTCTCCCGTAATGTATATGACAATGCGATAATAAAACTAGCACGGAGCTGATCTGATGATGGAGCCTAGAGGAATGAAGGGAACCTTACCAAGTTAGGGCTCATTAGAAAGGCCTCGAGAAGCAAGTAACCAAGGTGCAACGAGTCAGTAATAAAAGTGTGAACCAAAAAAGAAAAACGATTTGAGAGTTATATTAACTTCATACGGTTTACTCATGTTTAGTCACTACGCGCGTCATGTTTCGGAGAGCTTAGGTCTCCATCCTCGAGCACTAAAAGTGCTAGACGAAGTGAGTACAGCCGTATGAAGTTAATATAGCGTTAGTTAGTAAGTATATCCCATAAAAGTTTAAATTAAATGTTGAGAGTTACTTATTTGAAGTTAAAAATTAATTGAACACTCTTTTGAAAGTGTGTGTGTATGAGAGTGTTACATCAGTGTTTCAACGTGTTCATTATACCACGACGGTGGCAAACAAGCATACGGCTCGCCTGATGGTAAGCAGTTACCACCTGCAACCTGCTGCTGTTGGACGCCTGCAACCACAGAGGATTCACATGCGCGTTGCCTACCCTTTAAGAACCTATACACTCCTCCTTTTTTTAAAGAACCTCATACTGTAGCCCACTGGGAAAACCAACGTGTTCATGATAGAGTGTAGTACCTGTCCCGTGACGCCCTGGTTCCGGAAGATGGGCTCGGCGGCGGCGTGGCACTCGTCCACCACGCACACCTCGCACGCGCGCGCGCACGCCACCAAGCACACGACGCTCATCGCTACTACGCGATGCATCGCGGTCTGTTTCTGAAAATGTAAATCAATTGTTACAAACGGGTGATACAGATGTGCGAGTGGCGTAAAGTTCCCAAAATTTTTTTAGTAAATGTCTGGAAAGTTTCACAAGAAATATACGAATAATTTAGGCTTACAGTTAATGTTGCTGTTAAATGTTTATATTTTTGTACAACAACTTAAATTTAACCTTTTAAATTAAAATTAACAGCGCGTAAATTATAGCTATTCTTTAGTTGCGCGAAAACGGAATTAGTCGTAAAAGGGGAGAGAAGTATATTTCAGATCTAGATTCGAGAAAATCTATGTGACTATTTGTAATATGCAAGAATATATGAAACAAGCTTTTGCCCGCGGCTTCGCTCGCGTTAAATTCGGGTTAACACGGTTCCCCTTTGCCCTCCGTAATGCTCCATACAAACTTCCACCCCCCATTTTAGGAAAGTGGGCTGTTACAAAGCGACAAAAAGTTGCCTATGTCACTCTCCATCCCTTCAACTATCTCCACTTAAAAAATCACGTCAATTCGTCGCCCCGTTAGACCGTGAAAGATGGACAAACAAACAGACAGACAGACACACTTTCACATTTATAATATTAGTATAGATATCTGTTAGAAAATTAAATAATGTAAGTTGTAAATTGAAAATGTAATCATGAAAAATACCGTTTAATTCTTTATTTTAAACAAAATTATTGTTAAGTTTCAATTGTAGTAATACACAGGGTTTTATTTTTCAACCATTAGCCATATTGTACGAGATGATTATAGGTAGGTAAACAACTTTTTATATGGGAGCAACTCCGAAATCCCAAAAAAAATTACCTCTTGAAAGAAAATGTTGACATCTGAATCTGATCGACCAAAATGTATGTAAGAGCCATATTTTTTTTTTGTGATTCGGTCAAATAGAAAAAGTTGTTCAGTATGGCATACCTAATCACCGCACAATATGGCTAGTTTTTAAAAAACGCTCTGTATATGACAAAAAGATATGTTCGTACTTACTGTGAGCCGATGGCGGGATAACTGCACACAACTGCACTGGATGCAACCACGACACAACTAACCACTTGCTCCCACGAGCCGTTCTTTTATCCCGGAGCCCTGCGAAGGGCGAGCGGGGATAGCCCCGTGTAAGCTTAAAGCTGCGACCTAACTGTAAAGAGATAAGGTCGTCTTTACCGTGTTTTGACGATGAGCGCGTTTTGTTAGCTTATGCAGTTTATCAACCGACTTCAAGATTTCGAAGGATCAATTCGTCGGGATCTTTGTTTTTTTTTTTGCTATTTTGTTTTTACGTATGTTCACCGATTATTCGAAGACGGCTGAACCGATTTGGAAAATTCTTTATATTCTTTGAAAGAACATACTTCACAGTTGGTCCCATTGTAACCAGGTCAGGATCTGATGATGGGACCCTGGAGAAATCGAGGGAACTCTTCAACTATTATAGGCACACCTATAGTGATTTGAGTATTTTTTACAACAGCTCGAGCATTTGCTGTTGGAAAGGTGGATGCTAAGTGAAGTCGGATCTTTTTTGTTAAAAATTATTTTAGTTTATCTTCATTTTTTTCTTTAATACAGACCTTAAACTGTAATAATTCTATGAAACTCCGAGATAAAAAATGTTTGTCTTGTATAAGGGCATTTTTATTTTAACTTGTACTTTAAAGCACGACTTAAGTCGTGTTTCAGTAACGTCTGAACGTCACATCCCTGACAAAATGTATGGGATTTGACATTGACCGTCAGATTTGTGACGATTGCTAACCACCCGTTAATGGTACACAGTTAAATGAAAATGCCCATATCTAAGTGAACCATTCACGTTTTCGAAAATGCTTGCTTTAACTCGGGGCGCAGACGACTTCATCTATGTATTATGCATTTTGATAATTTCTGGGGTATAATCAGGGATCGGACGGATGGGCGGCATTGTACGATGTTGTCGTTCATTTATATCTTATGTAAATACAATATTATATTAGTATTAAATACAATGACGCCAGTCCGTCCAATGTCCCGAAAGATATCCCGAGTACGCATTATTAAAGACATTTGTATTCCACGGAAATGATAGATTAGCCTCGTTCGAAATCTCCCGCACATTGGATTATTGTTGTGTTGTTGCAGATACCCCGACTCCGGCCGGGGGAGTACTACCCCAGCGACCCAGAGGACAAGGAGGCCTACGACGAGGTACATACCAATATCACAACACCTCACTAATGCTCCTTTAGTGTCTACCATGTTTTTTTTACTGGCAAAGAGAGCTGCTGTAGTTTGTACTGGGGTTTTATCTAGAATGATTGCGGTACAGTAGGGAATATTCCCTATTTATTTGTTAGTAGTTAGGTCTGGTTTAAGTTTGTATTATCTTTTCAACAGACTTCAAGATTTCGAAGGAGGAGGTTCTCAATTCGTCGGGATCTTTGTTTTTGTTTTTTATGCATGTTCACCGATTATTAGAAGACGGCTGGACCGATTTGGAAAATTCTTTTTTTGTTTGAAAAAGTATATTTCACAGTTGGTCCCATCAGGTCAGGATCTGATGATGGGATCCTGGAGAAATCGAGGGAACTCTTCAAATATTATAGGCACACCTATAATGATCTGAGTATTTTTTTACAGTAGCAGTACCTATTCAATTGTACATTTTCCCAATAAATATCATAATTCTTCTGTACGATTCATAGTTTTTATGTCAGATTTAGCGAATTCTTGGTATTCTAAAACTTACCTTAAGGCCTAGCCAACGTGCTAATCGTTAACGCTCCGTAGCGAACGAAACGCAGCTGTCACTGTCGCACTTATATGGAAGAGTGATAGAGAGACGTGACTACGCTACGCCACGGAGCGTTAACGATTGCCACGTTGGCTAAGCCTTATGTTCATTTATATAAAGCTTATTTTCGTTCACTATGTAAGTTTCAGATAAACGTTTTGTTTCCAGATTCTGTCACAGTCCATAGTCAAAGTAGTGGTTCCGACTGAAAGGTAAGCTTCGCTAAGGACTCACAGAACAAATATATTGTCAGTCCGGGGAAAAGGTACTTACTCCCTACACAATATACATTTAAAACATAAATGTAACTAATAAATAACTATGGGCCATTGTTGTCTTTTAAATAAATAAATTGAAATGTAAATGTTGTTGAATGTAAATCGACAAAGAGGACCCTTTCTCTAAACTCGACCACATATGTAGGTAGAAGAAGCAAGTACGAAACCATGCGTGCCGTTTTTTTCTTATTTAATTACGTGTGCTTTGTACATTTACGTATAAATGGCGAGATATCGTTGCTGCAAAGATATAGTTATGAAAATTAACATGGCCGATTGGTAAGAAGAGACGTATATAATAATCGGTGAAATTCAATATTTTTTACTATGATGTTTGTAAAGTTCAACAACATTAGATATCTTCGGTACGGTAGAGTTAAAATAACTTTAATATTTTTTGGATATCATTTTTATGTTATAGCAAATATCAACAGTGATTATTTAGTCCTTTATTGCCCTTTATTTTATCTAGTACTAAGAAAAGACATGACCTTAATTAGTAGGTTTTGAATAACATCTCTTCCAACCACATAAGTATATCGAAAACAAATATAAATAAGGATGAACGCGGTTCCTCGACGGCAAACAATGATAACGCCAAAAAATACCGTCCAAACTACCGAGTTCCAAAAACTGATGATAAATCTGTTATCGCTGAATGACCTATGAACTAATATCTTATCTACTACCGATGACTAATGGGAATTAACCAACTGACGAAATATAACGTTTGTTTTCATTTTTGTGTAAAATATTGTCAGTGAATGGACGCCGAAATTGTCTTTGATTAACAGCAATGGACACAAAAGTCACTTAATATTTAATTTTGATAGCAAACGTGTCCTTGTAAGTACTCGTAACTCGTACTCGGTACTCGTTAAGGATATTGTGTCTTTTACCTTGACGGTTATATTATGAACTGACAAAAAAGGGCACAAACGTAATTCGGTCAATAACTATACCGTATTAGAGACACTTGATTTAAATGAAATCAAATAAATTTGTAACTCCTTCCGTTTCATGTAAATCGCACCTTCGAATGCAACAACGAACGCACGAAATAGAAATAGTTATTTTCTTAAATGTAAATTGTTTAATAATACTGCCCTTCTTATTGCAAACGCAGTACTTGAAATACGGCGGTTATTGCAAGTACTGCGTTTGCAATAAGAAGGGCAGAATAGTAAAATACATAAGTTAAATACATAACATAACTGAATCATCTTGTACCAACATGATCTTAGCGATTCGTCGATCGAGCTCTATGTCCTTGACGGATAGCGACAAGAAATGACTAGTTTGTTTTGTTTTGATTTTAGTGTTGAAATGCTATTGTAGGGCGAAGGGCTTTGTATGATGTGAGTAGTAAAAAACTTTAATATTTGTTTTTTTTTGTGTACTTATCTTACATCCGCATCCGTATTCCAGGGATGTGAGCCTTTTAATATCCGCATCCGCGGATGTCGAAAAATCAGTATCCGTAATATCCCTGATACAGAGCTCCTTCTTTGACGTTACGAATCATGTTGTCCCTCCTTAACGCATGGCAAGTTCTCTTTCTCAATTAGGGAAACGTATCGGATACTAAATGTCAAACTCATTTTTTTTGACAGAGATGCACACTTGCACACCCTTGGTATGGTGTCGTTTAGATATACCCAATGACTTGTTTTTTAATGGCACGGCATTTAATTTGCATTTTTATTATAATGTCTAGTATAATTACTAATAATAGAGGTAATCCTCTATTAAATAATTTTCCCTATTTTAAAAGTTTGAGAACCGCATCGTTCCCTGATGACGTCAGTGTGGTCACTGACGTCACGAGGTGTCAAAAATTTAACTGACCTGTATAATTAATTAGGCTATGACCGTAACATAAATACTCCTGCACTTTTATATTGACCAATCAAACAAGATATAAAAATCAACAAAGGTAGTAAATCATTATGCGTTATGCGTAACATAAGCCCTGAAAGGGTGTGCCAACTAGTTTATAGTGTAGTATAGTCTATTTATGAATGAAACCATAGAGTTAAAGTTTTACTGTTACTCCTACTGGGACGTTGAAATAAGAGGACTGTATCAAGATAGGCTGGTTTATTCCGCCTTAGTTACAAGTGGGAATCCCGGCCAAACAATTATAAAGATACTAATTCCGGGTGTCGTCCATTGCCGACGGAGTAGGCCTATTGACCGCCACAGTCGGCTGTGGCCGACATCAAAAAGTTGTGCCATGGACGCCAACGACGGCTACAGCCGACAGGCTTTGTAATGCAATAGGGACCTACGCGGGCTTCCGCAAAGTTAAATTTCGCTTGACAAAACGCGATTACGTGGCGTCGGTGGCGCGTCATTTTTGTTCAATGCTTGGCGGTCAAAAGGTTAGCCGAGTGTCGTCCGCGGGTCGCTCGCGGTCCGCGGCGGTGACGTCGCGTGCTGCCCGCTCCCCGCCCCCCGCACGTCTCCTCCCCGCCACCCGGCACGTCTCCTCCCGTACGTATGTCCAGTTCTCAACATTTACCGTGCCGTGGCACGTTACGATAAAGTTAAAGTGACCATGACTTACAATAATAGAATTTAAGTCCTTCCAAAGCTTTGTCGGCTACAAATTGGCTCACACAGCCATCTGACATAGTATAGTTCTTTAAACATAGCCAATGCAGGAACTTGAAGTGGTCACGTAGATTGTTTCGGTGCAGTTGTTTTGGTGCTTGGGACTGCACTAGACTTTTAAAAAAGTCATCATATTATCTAAGGCTATATTTAAATGATGTTATCGTACAGAACATGTTAAAATAGGCATGTTTTGAATGGACAACTTTTTTGTAGGTAAACTCAATAATTTCGACGTTATTGGGACGTTTTCGGCGTGATTGGGAGATCCTTTACTGCCAATTTCGAAATAAGAAATCTAAGGGCCCCTTCGATTTAGTGGTAAGTACAATAAAATAAGTCTGTTCTGGCGCTCGCCGGCTGTTCCCGCTTCACGTACGCTCGCTCGGCTTCGCGCGCTGTTTGGTTGCAGTTCACCTAACACACTCCTCGCTTCGCTCCTCGTCGCGCCTCTGTCATGTCAGTTTTCTGTGGTTTACCACTGTTCTAAGATCCATCTTCTGGGCCCAATAACTTCGAAATTATTAAATTAACAGATGTTAGGGTTCTTATCCCTATTATGTTCATTAATTGTACCTAATACGAACTCTACGCAAGTGCGTCAGCACCACTTATTCCTGCAACCGGCGGCTTGCGGGCTCTGCCCTTATGAGGTCCTTAGACCTTTGACCGTCAAGCACGGACGGAGCGTGCCCTCAGCGCGAGCGCCCAAAACAAACCGGTTACATTTAGGACGTGATATCACGTGCTGGCGCTGAGGGCTCCACTTGCACGTGATTTGACGTATTTGGTGGTCAAAGGGTTAACGGGCACGTACTTCAGCACGGCGCTCAAGCATTTTTCGTTCAGATAATCGAGTATCGGTGCTTCTACTTCTAACATTTTAGTCACTCAAAGATTTGTATGAAATAAATAAGGCTTACCATTTGCCTCTGGCGGCTCGGGCCCTCAAAACAGTCGCAACGTAACTTTTTCAAGGTTTGCAAATAAAATGTTTGAATCGTGTTTGAATGTTTGAATACAAAATTTGAAAACATTACGTTCCATTATGCATCTGTACAGTTTGTGCATCGGAAGTACAAATCAACATTTAACCATAATTACCTATTTTATAGTAATAACAGACATCGATCGAGATTCGGATTTGAGCTTATTTTTATTTGAGTATTCAAATTACAGTTTTATCCTTGCGAAGAGGACAGATTCCCCTAATGACACTGGAAAATATTCTGCGTACGATTGGAGCGTATATGGCGTCGACTACTGATTGACAGAACTGTCAGAACTGACAGATGCAATTGCAGAAAATTTAGGTTATAATGTAGTTGTATTATTTCATACTTCTTTTACGACTACAAAATAAATGTTTTTGTTATAATTTCTAATAAATAATTTGATTCACGCTCATAGTACAATGAAGGTTAGTTCTTACTTACTGTAGGTTACAAAATTACTCTTAACTGCAGCCGCAAAGTAAATAATTGCAAATGTTCTTACACTTTTAATGTTATTTCAAATGTTTTTAGAAAATACCGGAGCAAAAGTTGCAAGCGTTCTCTGCCGGCTCAATGGGAGCCAGGAATCTATCAAAGAAAGAGCTAGAAGAATTACGGAAGAAAGAAGAAGAGGAGGCTGCAGCTCATGTGAGTTGGAATAACTGATATTTTACGTTTTCGGGCTGTGTTTAATAGATGAAGTAAACATAACACAAAGCTATTGCAGCTGTTAATCACCGAATGCAGAGTGATAAACACTTGAACAGGTTAGTCTTTGGAACTCAACAGGTTAATGTCTGGCAATGCTAAATGATCACAATCAACAGTGTTGTCAATGCGTGTGTAACACCAGGAGTCGCAGGAGCCCAAAGTTTAGGTTAGCAATTTACCATTAGGCAGGCAATATGTTTGTTTAACACTGTTCAGGTATCAGGTTTATCATCATCCTCTTGCCCTTGTCCGATTTACTAGGGGTTGGCGCAGCATGTCTTTTTCTTCCACACATCTCTGTCACCTGTCTTCTCATCACTCACACCCTTTCTATTCATATCATCTCTCACAAAGTATATCTGTATCATGTTTATATCTAATCTTTAACATTTTCAGGTGTTCAAAGAGTTTGTGGAGACATTTCAAGAAGCTCCCAGCACCACCTCTAAGGTTTGGGTCAAAGCCGGGACCTATGATGCCGGTGCTAGAAGTAAGTAAGATTTTATAGATTAAGAAGAAAGTATTGTTAAGTGTGTGATCCAGAAACCCATTATACTATGTCTGCATGAACATAAATATTATGAGCATACTTGATAATAGGAACATAGTAGGTGGCATAACTATACCAACTGAGGCCCAACTTCATCAAATGAGGCCCTCTCGGGCCAGAGGCATTTTGCCCTCTTTGCCAGCCTATAGTTACGTTACTGAACATAGTTATCTGAGTATGTAACTACGTATAATCTGTAACATTGTTGTTGGCCTAAGGCAGGGGTCGGCAATCTTTCTTGACAAAGAGCCTGATGACAGAAAAATATGTAATTTGCGGAAGCTCATAGAGCCGCACTTGTCTGTTTTATGGTTCTTTTAGTGTAATATTTGATTTAAAAAAAATAGAGGGAACTCAAAAGAAGGAAAGAGCCACCCTTCGGCGAGCCGCGGTTTGCCAACCCCTGGCCTAAGGCACCCCTGAGATGCAAAAGAGGCTTGATAAGATTTAAGAACATTAGAATGAGATTTTTTTAAATTAGTTTGTTGGAGTGTCCCACTCAGGGTTGGCAAAAACCCGGGTTTTTTCGAAAAATATCTACCCACGGGGTTTTTTCGGGATAATAAAGTTTTTTGTTTGAATTTCGATTTAAATGCATTTAATTTTATTGCATTTTTTCTTCCAAATATTTTTGTAACTGAATAATATGGCATGTGTTTTCTGTCGGTTGGGGAAATCGCCAGTCTGGCTTCAAGTTTATTATTGGAGGATGATGGTGACGAATTATATATTGGTTGGCTACTCCCTAATTAATAAATATGATAAACTTAACCCCAAATATTAAGTATCCCCAAAAAATGCAAGAATATATAAAGTAGTAGGTAACCATTATATAATTTAAGACTTTTTACAGCTTAAATCAGATTTCTTAAGTCAATTTATTTAAAAAACCCACTTTTGTCAAAAACCCACGGGTTTTTTCAGCTGGGTTGTACCCAATTTAACCCAGTGGGTTTTTTTGGGTTGGGGACATGGGGACGATTAAGCCAACCCTGTTCCCACTGCTGTTGGACACAGCCTCCCTCTGGGTTTTCACTCGTCTCTATCCCTGGCAATATCCTGCCAATCGCTTTCAAAAGTTTTCAGGGCATCCCTGCCTGTCTCGTCCTCTACATGTATAGTGTGGCAACCGCCAAGTGCCTAAGTTAGCCCGCCTTTTTGGATGCATCCAGCATGGTGCATTTTGTATTTATTTGGTTTTTTAGAGATATTGTAGATATTTTTTTTTTTTTTTTTATAAATTTTGGCTTTTACTCCTCGCCGGTTTTGGCGAGGTGAATTCTGCCAATGTCGGGGTGTAGACTTTTGACTTTTTTTAAAGAGAATGTTCGGTTTAAATTTTGATTTTTGGGGGAGGATAGGCTGGGATAGACATTATATTATAGAGATATGACATTGGCAAATGAATACATCATAATGTTCACAGAGGAAGACAACTCGGAGCGCGGTAAGCTCTATAAGCCAGTGTCCCGGTTCGAGGACAAGCGGCCCAGCGCCGAGGATGTGGTCCGCAGCCTGGCGCGCTCCAGCTCCGAGCAGTCCCGGCTGCGGGCCAAGCAGAGCAAGGACAAGAAGAAGAGCAACCTGGAGCTCTTCAAGGAGGAGTTGAGGATGTAAGGACGATTATCTTTTGACTGGCTAGCAAGTGAAACAAGCGAAGTGCCTATGTTTCAATTTGGCCGCAAATTCTTTCGTGTGTCAGGCGGATGTCTATTGTTTTCTTCATTTTTTCATTGCAATGGACAACTATCCAATTTGTGCTATGATCCATACTCGTAGTAAAAAAAAGGAAAAGATATCAATTTGCTTAATTTAAAATATATAGATTTATTTCAATACCTTAAACATCCTGCTGTATCCACTGCTTTGTCGTGAAGTCGTGATCGAACATGCCGCCCGCTTTGCCATGCATAATTTGGGCACGACTTTAAAGGCTCCGTCAGACTTGCGCATTTTTTAAGCGGGGCGGGATGAAAGCCGTGCGTGTCGCGGCCACAATACGCGCGCATAGCTCACTCAAGAGGCAGTGATATATTGTTGTCTCTGTCTGCGCGGGCGTTACAAAACGTTAGAAAACGCGCGAGTCTGTCAGAGCCTTTAGCTTTTCAGGTAGTTCTTTATTAACAACAAGTTATTTTTTATTAATCAATTCAGGATACAAGAGGAGCGCTCGGAACGGCACAAATATAAGAACGTGTTACGGGAGCGAGGAGCCCCCGTGGGCCCCGAGCCGGCGCTGGAGCTCCTGCCCGATGTGGGCTCCTACGACACCGGGGACCCCAACACCACTAACCTGTACCTCGGAAACTTGAACCCTAAGGTAAGTTACTAGTCCCCCAGGGCTGGAGGCCTGCCCGATGTGGGCTCCTACGACACCGGGGACCCCAACACCACTAACCTGGACCTCGGAAACTTGAACCCTAAGGTCAGTTACTAGTCCCCCAGGACTGGAGCCCTGCCCGACGTGGGCTCCTACGACACCGGGGACCCCAACACCACTAACCTGTACCTCGGAAACTTGAACCCTAAGGTCATTTAATAGTCCCCCAGGGCTGGAGCCCTGCCCGACGTGGGCTCCTACGACACCGGGGACCCCAACACCACTAACCTGTACCTCGGAAACTTGAACCCTAAGGTCAGTTACTAGTCCCCCAGGGCTGGAACCCTGCCCGATGTGGGCTCCTACGACACCGGGGACCCCAACACCACTAACCTGTACCTCGGAAACTTGAACCCTAAGGTCAGTTACTAGTCCCCCAGGGCTGGAGACCTGCCCGACGTGGGCTCCTACGACACCGGGGACACCAACACCACTAACCTGTACCTCGGAAACTTGAACCCTAAGGTCATTTAATAGTCCCCCAGGGCTGGAGCCCTGCCCTACGTGGGCTCCTACGACACCGGGGACCCCACCACCACTAACCTGTACCTCGGAAACTTGAACCCTAAGGTCAGTTACTAGTCCCCCAGGGCTGGAGCCCTGCTCAACGTGGGTTCCTACGACACCGGGGAACCCACCACCACTATCCTGTACCTCGGAAACTTGAACCCTAAGGACAGTTACTAGTCCCCCAGGGCTGGAGCCCTGCGCGACGTGGGCTCCTACAACAACGGGGACCCCAACACCTCTAACCTGTACTTCGGAAACTTGAACCCTAAGGTCAGTTACTAGTCCTCCAGGGCTGGAGCCCTGCCCGACGTGGGCTCCTACGACACCGGGGACCCCAACACCACTATCCTGTACCTCGGAAACTTGAACCCTAGGACAGTTACTAGTCCCCCAGGGCTGGAGCCCTGCGCGACGTGGGCTCCTACAACAACGGGGACCCCAACACCCCTAACCTGTACCTCGGAAACTTGAACCCTAAGGTCAGTTACTAGTCCCCCAGGGCTGGAGCCCTGCCCGACGTGGGCTCCTACGACACCGGGGACCCCAACACCACTATCCTGTACCTCGGAAACTTGAACCCTAAGGACAGTTACTAGTCCCCCAGGGCTGGAGCCCTGCGCGACGTGGGCTCCTACAACAACGGGGACCCCAACACCACTAACCTGTACCTCGGAAACTTGAACCCTAAGGTCAGTTACTAGTCCCCCAGGGCTGGAGCCCTGCCCGACGTGGGCGCCTACAACACTGGGGACCCCAACACCACTAACTACGTATTTCGGCAACTTGCTCCTTTGGTACACTCAATATAGATTTAAGAATAAACTTACCCTAAGGTCAGCCACAATGATCTGGCAAAAAATTGTCACTTTTGTCAATTTTATAACTCCAACGTATGTTCTAGTCACCATAATAGGAGTCCTATTATAGGACCCTGGACATATGACCCCAATATCAAAACCAAAAACTATTTCAGTCAAACCGCGTTTTTTTCCAAGCACGAATTCGGGGTAAACCTAGAGCGATGGCGACCCTAACCCAATACAACCAATATGTACTTCGCGAACTTCAACCCCGAGATAGTCCACCAAATTACCACCAATCTCTTTGTACATATAGTCTGGCACGATGATCTGATGAGACACCGTATTTCGTGACGAACATTTCAATTCACATTTCATTTTTACATTAAATTTGTTTCTAGTGCATTTCACTCTCTCATCTTCAGCGCGAGTGAGATAGAACTCCTTCAACGTTCTACATTGAATTTAAATTCGTTTTGAAGGCATATGTTAATTGCCTCAATCAGATTATTTGTTGCAGTTGATGACAGATCAAACGTAATATATCCGTCTCCTTTTTACACACCGTAAATGTCACCTCATGAAAGGGGCGGAAATACCAACTAAAATTAAAAACATAGAATTTGATGACCATTGCTGCTTTTTTCACTGATTCTTAGTGTTGTCATACTTTTGTTCGCTGTACATTGCTACTGCGTTCGTTGGCTGGCCAGACTATATAAAGTTATGCCAAAAAGCGACAAAAAATATATTCATATTTATTTATATGCTCTGACACAAGGCATTTGCCTTGTGTCAGAGCATATAAATTCTCGTTCAATATATGCGTAGTCTAAAATTAAATATTTCGCTTGTAGATAACAGAACAGCAGTTAATGGAGACCTTCGGCCGCTACGGGCCTTTAGCAAGTATCAAGATTATGTGGCCGCGCTCGGACGAGGAGAAGGCCCGCGGCCGCAACTGCGGCTTCGTCGCCTTCATGAGCCGGCGAGACGGCGAACGAGCGCTGCGCTGTATTAACGGTAAACTACACTATATATCAATCATCAACTCTAGCAAGTATCAAGATCACGCGGTCGCTCGGACGAGGAGGCCCACTCGTACTCGTCGTCTTCATAAGGGCCCATTTACACATTGATTAGTATTTAGTGATAGTGTTTAGGAGGATCAATGTTACTCTGCGTCCGTAGGATACACCTTAGACAACCCTACACGTGATCCCTGGGTGGTGCTAAAAGAGTAGCAAACTTGGCAGCTGCACTGTCCCATCTGGACCTCGCAGTACTCACTGGATTTTCTTCATCATCTACTTTCCGATTACTACTACCCCAGAGAAGAAATGCCTATCTATATCCAGTGATATGTAGACATACGATAAAAAAAAAATGCGAGTGCATACATTTATTACTAAAGACAAGTAGCAAATGTATGAACTCGTACTAAACACTTGTCAATATGTTAATGGGGCCTAAGCCGGCGAGCAGGCGCTGCGGTGTATTAACGGTAAACTGCACTATCAATCAACTCTAGCAAGTATCATGATCTTGTGGTCGTTCGGACGAGGGGAAGGGCCACTCGTCGCCTTCATGAGCCGGCGAGACGGCAAATGACCGCTGCGATGCGGTATATTAACGGTAAACTGTACTATAAGTCATCAGTCATCACTGTCATCCGTCAACACCAGCAAGTATCAAGATCATGCGATCCCTCGGACGTGGAGACCCACTTTCCCAGGCATAACAGCCGCATGGAGAGATCTATCTGGCCTTTTATCTTCTACAGAACTGATGTGAAGTGTGTGTTTGCAGGCAAGGAGATAATGAGCTACGAGATGAAGCTGGGCTGGGGTAAGGCCGTGGTGATCCCGCCCGTGCCCATCTACATCCCGCCCGCCCTGCAGACGCCGTGCCAGCCGCCGCCGCCCTCCGGCTTGCCCTTCAACGCGCAGCCGCCCAAGCACAAGGCCGGCAAGGTATGTACACACACATCTACATCCCGCCCGCCCTGCACACGTGCCTACACTGCCGAAGCAAATTCATGGGATAGGTTGCCGAGCGGACCCCAGACTCGAACTGAGCTGTGGCTAAAAACCGGGACAACGGCTAGGACTGCTAGGAGGATGTTTCATCCGAAATTCGACTCACGCTTAACCATAGCCTTCTTATAGGTTTTCTTGTAATCTATAGGTTTAGGTTTCATTAATTAGTACATTACATCAGAGGCCGGGAAAACACGGATTTCCGGCCAAGTAGGGATAGATACGAGGCCGTGAATCCGTTTTCACGCCGAGGCATGTATAGTGCTTTTCTCAAACATGCAATGAAATAAAATAAAATAAAAAACCAAAAGGACAATGTTTTATTCAATCTAAAAATCGACTATGAAGTAAAAATTAAAAAGTTAAAATCAGCTGTTCGTAAAACCTGCCGCCATCTTTGACGCTGTCTGAATGAGGTTGGATGTTGAAACAAAAAAAAAGTTACTTTGCAGGCCTAGGCCTGAAAATTTGTATGAAATCCCATTTCAGGCAGGCCGCCTCGAGATGCTGCGCCCGAATAAGGATACTTCCGAGTCTATTATAAGGAACGTAAAGAGAATATTTCATTGCATGTTTGAGAAATAGTACATTGTTGTAGAGGCTTGATAGTAAGCTATAGGTGGATCGAGTTAGTTCGAGGGCCGACCCGTCAGGGGAGGCCCTCGAAGATACGAGTCCATCTATAGCGCTTTCGGCCGAGATATTACATAGTGCTTTTCACGACTACTGTGAGGAAATAAAAAGAACATTTGTCATAATAATATAAATGCTTTAATAGAATATCCAATTTAGTATTCCATTCCCGACTTTTTACTTTTTTTTTCACTTTCAAGAAGCATTTTATGTTGTTTGCTTCAAACCGACTCATTACTTAGAGGTGTTTTGGATAGAAAACCACAAACGGCTAAAAAAGTAAAAACGCCTGAAGGGTGAATAAATTGTTTTGACGTTTCTTTTTTTTAAACAGGTAGTTGGCCCGATAAACAACCTTATTTTATTTTTGAAACATAAAGTTGTGCCAAAAAAAGACCTTTTTATTTATTATTATTTATTTTATTATTCAAATAAGTTACACAGCATTACAGTAACAAAACCAAGGCACTGTGAACTACAAAAATATACAGAAAAATATTTAAAACTAGTTTATTTAGGCGACGTAACTGCGTGGCTCCGTTGCGCCGTCTGATCTGGTGCAGGATTCGGTAGCGTGCCCCGGAACCGGAACCGCCGGAACACGACACCCTCCGGCCAGAAGTCTGCGCTCGCGGTGGTGTCCTGCCGCGGTCGCGGCTCGCGCACCACTAACGTGATGGCGGGACTGTAGCTCTCCCGGCGGACGTACTCCACCACATCGTCGGCCACGGCGGAGTAATGCAAGCGCGACACGTAGAGCGCCTTCCTTGGTGTCGCAATCCGAAGTCCAGAATTATAGTACATTACTGCAGAGACCAGTAAGTAAGCTTTCCTGGCTGAGTATTTAGTAGCGGCTACAATACGAAGCCAGGTAAGCTGATTACGGTCGAAGCATGTATAGTGCTTTTCTCAAACATGTAAGGAAATAAAATTACTTGTTTAGTGCTTCAGTTACTGGCTGAGTGATTTAATGTTGTATGAAAATCCTTTACGTACGTCGCGCTGAACCTGCCTTGGAATAGAGTCCCTACTGGTCTCTAATTACTAACGTAACAGGAACATTTCCGAGCATGTTTGAGAAAAAATAATAATTTAATGTTTTTAATGAATGCAATGACATAACTGGACAATTTACTTTCCAACTAATGACATTTCATCGCTACCATAACATTGCTGTAGTGGTGGTTTAGGTGCTACAGCAAATGGTTACTTTCCAGCTTGGATTTTGACCATCTTTTGTCACATTTCCGAACAGTAGCGTAAAAAAAATTTTAGGCACATTCGTTTCGAAGATAGGGCGGATTGTTAAATTAGTAATTGTTGAATGAAATTTAAGTATTGATTATAGTTTCAACAACATTACACACATTTATATTCTAATGGTAGTTCGACAAAAAAAACACAAAAATATATAATTTAATGTTTATTTAATATCAAGTTAACCATAATTATAAGTATAATTTTAAGTTATTTTTTACTAACTAAATATGGACAACAATTAGTCCGAAATAAATGCATTTTTTTATATCAATAAATACCAATATCACTGTGCCTCGGTAGATTCGAGCCCGTTCAGCCTGAGAGTGTCGCACGAGGTGTTCCGTCCAGAGCCGTCCTTGATGACGTACTTGTGGTGCGGGGGCTCGGCCTCGCACTCGGCGCCGGTCGACTTCCAGTACGCGACCGTCTCGCTCTCCGGGTCGTGGAACACCACGTTGTTGTCCTTGTCGAACACGAACCGCTCCACCGACCCCTCTCTGTACGCCGCGTACAGCGTCATTTTATTAGACTCGTCCAGTTTGTGAATAGCGTTCTCTGCAGCGTCCGAGAGATATACATCGCCGAATTTATCAGTGGAAAGCGTGTAGTTCTTACTGGCAACCAATAACGGGGCGTGGTCCCATTTCTTGTTGTAAACGTAGACTTTATTGTCGGATACGAAGTATATGTTGTTCTTTTTGTTCACGACGAAATCCGTAATAGAGTAAGTTTTGAGCTGTTTGAACGCCTTGCTTATGTTATCTTCGATTATATTCAAGCCGTTAGAGGACTTCGAGGTGTAGTAAAGCGCGTCCTTGTAGAACAGTCGGTCGGCCTCCTCGTGCAGAAGGCTCTCGTCTATAATCGGGTCGCGTTTCTCCCATTCGAAGCGGTACAGCTTTAAAGAATAATCGGCCGTGTACAGCGCGTGCGTGTTTTGGTCGACGGCCATGCCGGTGGTATTTAAATGTTGGAGTCGCACGATTCTAAAGGCGTCGAGATGGTAGGCGTTGTTGGTGTCTCCGTCCAGTTGGACGTACAGCACGTTGTGGCTGCGGCCGTGGTCGATGGCGATCTGGTCGGAGACGCGGAACCGCTCTAGCAGGATGTTGGGTTCGTGGCACACGCCCGCCACGCACACGGAGCATGCACGTGCCGCCGCCAGCAGCGCCAGCGATGTCAACACTCGCAGCATGGTGGGTGTGGCTGAAATGGCAATAGAAAGCGTTGTTGACACCCAAGTTTGTTCATTGCAACCGCGACTTCATCCGAATTACATCTATATCGGCAAATATCCGCCGCAAAATAGTGCCGGCAAACGACTTGAACATCTCACTCGAAAGACACTCAGAGAACGTGATGGGAGTGGGACGCAAACGTCAACTGTTTGACCAATCACGCGATCGACACGATGGCCCCCCGTCGCCTAAACATCCTAAAAATCTATCAATCTAAACCTAAAAATCCTTCTGCACAGGCAAGGTCACTTGTTCAAGTCAATAACCCGTAGGCTACGAAAATAAACGCCCTGAACTAGCGTTTGGAACGCTCAACGTTTCGGCCGACCGTCATACGATTCATTTAAACTAATGTATGGCGCTCGGCCGGAGCGTCGAACGATAGCGTTTGGAACGTTCTTTTCGTGCCGGAGGCGTAAGAACTCCACGCGGCAGCCACGCGACGCCGCCGCGAGCGTGCCGACACTCCGCGGCTTAACTTTTACAGTTTGAGTATCACTACTTAACGATAAATAACATGGATAACATTCATGGTATAGAATGAAATCAACACATATTTTAATAATTAAATGACGCCTTAATCAAGTTGGAAAATATCAAGTATCGAACGAGCGAGCGCAGTGAAGCAAAGTTCTTACAAACAACTTCGGACAAAACCGAACTGTCACTTGCTACCTGGACGTCCCTGCCTTTGGATGGCTTTTTGATTTTGAATAGTTGTTCCGCGATAACTTAAGTAACGTTTTTCTGATCTTTATTTCTTGGGGTTGTATCAGGAATAAATATAATTTGAGAGTTATTA
Organism: Pammene aurita; assembly: GCA_947086415.1. NCBI lineage: Eukaryota > Metazoa > Arthropoda > Insecta > Lepidoptera > Tortricidae > Pammene > Pammene aurita. The sequence goes on along the minus strand of OX352296.1, from coordinate 41,268,586 downwards.
TATGGGCACGATTATTCTAAGGGTTATGGAACCAGAAGGCGCAAAAGCGATCTTCATGAGAGTTTTATTAAGTTAGTCATGTCTACAATTAATTTTGTATTAAGCGGAACGTCTGCAAACGATACCACAATGCTTAGAAAAAATGGAAAAGTAGAAAAATCCACTGCCTGCGATGGCCGGTTGAGAAGTGTAAGACTTCTTCGGCAGATGTCGATAGGCGTCCCCCTAAGACACATATGGGATATAGTGGAGAAATTCGCAGCCATCAGGTGTGTCTCAGTAGCTCAGTTGGTCAGAGCGATGGGCATGTATCCCAGAGTCGCGAGTTTTAATCATGTCGCTTGCAAGTAAATCCCGAGTTCTCAGTTCGAGCTCGACTACTAATTAAAATGTCAATTAATAATATAGTTCAAGTAAATTAGATGTTCGAGTTATAAGAGAATTATTTAATTATGATCCCAAACTGAAAAAGGTAACAGATATTTTTTTCAATATTACTAAATACACAAAATGATATGTTGATACATAAAAGCAACAATATAGATTAATACTTACATTAATTTGGACACGGGTAAGAAGTGTCACGCACAAACAAATGTCGCGAATGAACTCACCGTCAGCTCGAAAGTAGTTTTTATACCTTTCTTTATCACCACCGCGACGAGTCGTTGTCCGACGGGTTTCCCCGGGGTGCCGAATACTCGGGCGCCGCTGTCCTATCAAGAGCATGACACGTGACTATTGCCGCGATATCACCATCTGGCTCAATCTTTGAGCGCGAGGGTCAAAAGGCTATTCCCTCCCTTTTACTAATAACCACAGTGTTGATGAAATATGGCTGCTATAGGTTTTTTATTTTGTTCACAAAGTTTAGAAAGATAATCCTACTTTATATGAGTATAGGGTTTAACAGCAACATAGATATGGCAGCAGAATGAACGATGGAAAAAAGCTTATGAGATCGAGTGTTATGTTTCAGAACATCCGTGTTAATGTGTGATGCGTGCCTTCCGTTATAGACTAGGAGCTGGCCACGTCAGATATGATACAATAATCAAATCATCATTTATTTCAGGCAGAGCCCATAGAAGTGTTAGTAATATACAAAACGAAAACTAAAACGTAATTTGCAGAACTAATGTCAATAAATACAAGAGACATTAACAAAAACATGTACACAAAACACAGCACAGAGTCATAACCGGATGCAGCACAGAGCATAAAAAATAAAAATAAATGTTAAATAATATCTCTTATTTGGTTTTCAAATTATCAGTTGAAACAAGTTGTTTTTATTTATCGTATGGCTACATGTCACTGGATATACATATTATACATAGGCATTTCTTCCCGTGGGTAGTGGTAGTGGGAAAGCAGATGATAAAGAAAATCCAGTGAGTGCTGCGAGGTCCAGATGGGACAGTGCAGCTGCCAAGTTTGTTACTGCTTTAGCACCGCCAAAGGATCACGTGTAGGGTTGTCTAATGTGTTTCCTACGGACGCAGAGTAACATTGATGAAAAAGTTGGAACCAGTAACGACATTAAAATAAAATAATCACAATCAAAATTAATTTGATTTCAAACATGTCACCAATTAACATGTACAAAAGTAGAATGCAGGCCGATCCATTACTTTTTAATGGGTGGAGGTCACAGTGACATGCAAGAAAAACATTCTAGTTGGGAAAAAGATATACCAAAATAGCTTTCCGGTGGCGAATGCACTAGTCCCAAAACGCACTATTAGTATTGACTAATTTCGAAAGCCCCTCTTCTCATAAGAAACTAGGCCCAACACACCATATTTCCAAAATGGGCCATTCTCGATTTACACGAGAACCATTGCGAACTATGTAGTCCCAAAATACACCGTTCCTAAAATACCCCAAATTGTATTCACCTGTAGGTGGCGAAATACTTTAGTCTCATAATGCATAGTTCTCAAAACCCTCTAGTCTCAAACCCTCTAGGCCCTGTTAGCCTATATTTTAACATTAGAACAAAGAACATTGCGGAAACATAAACAGTTGGCGACAAACTTTAATAGTAGATTGTACAACTAGTGCATAAAACGTACGATTTTACGCGAGGCGTTTATCCATCCGAGCGAGCTTACGAGCGAGGATTGATATAAAGACGAGTGTAAAATGAGTTTTATGGACGAGGGCTACACTCTAATTTTCACTTCAATTGCGAGGAAATTATTTATCGGTATCGGTAAACAATTTCAAGTTGTAACAAAAATATTACAATGAAAACAAATATGGTTCCCACCAATTAATTTTTACGGTTTTTTTTATTTATTTTCAACGTGAATTTAGACATAGATACTTGTTTTCTGCCAAGTCATAAAAACATTTCGGGGCATTTCTAAACTATTATCAACTCTAACTATAAAACTTTCGTGAGACTCTAACATATTAAAAATATTTATAAAGGGTTACTCACGTAATTTAATATTATTTTTAATATTTTCAACTCCTATTTTATTTGATTTCATTTATTTAATTATAGAAAACACGCAATTCAAATAATTATAGCAAGAATATACTAAAAGAACAAGTTTCAGTATTCTACGAAATTTTACTGCTCAATTGTGCAATATATTGATATGACTGTTTGGCTGTTGAGCCACATTCTTAGTCTTAGAAGAAAATTTTACTTTATGCCCTACAGCTTAAAATGCGATTTGATGTCGTCCACGCACGACTTAAAGTCGAACTTTACGAGCATGAGTAGTGATAATTAAATTACACGTCGATTGGCTTACTTTCCTCCAACAGTAACTTTTGGCTATGATAAAATCTAATTATAGAATCTCTCATAATATAGCATCAAACCGAAAACTCTAGGATTTATGTTCTCGAAGTGATTTGCATTATTTGACCTCCACCAATGAACAGCTGCCAGAGGTCAAGATTTAGAAATAAGCCTAGTACAGCAAACTAACTAGAGGGGTTCCGTTGCTCTCATTGGTGTGTCATATCTGACGTGGTCAGCTCTTTGTCTATTACAGGGTCGTCTCCAACTACAATCAGTCAATCACACATTACAGTATTCACTCTTTACGAATTACACTGTTCAGCTACTTTTTGATGTCTCCAGACTCATTTACAATTATACTGTTCAGGTTGTTTTGCAATTTGAAGATATAAATGAAATTTTGTGTGAGTTCTGTACGAGAACTTGTAATATTTATGTGTCGTCTAGTTACTTTTGTAATCTTATTTCGTTTGTCAATTTCCGTTGCAGTTACGTAAAAAAGGGTAACAATTCTTATTTCATCATCATCATCATATCAGCCGAAAGACGTCTACTGCTGGACATAGGCCTCCCCCAAAGAGTGCCACAATAAAATTCAATTTATATCATGTCTGAGACGGCCATGGAAATAAAAATCGAAGATTCATCTTGGATAATAGACAAAATAGCTTTTGATTATATGGCAGTTTTTTGATGAAAACACGGTTACATTTCATTTTTTTCACGAAAGCCCTATAAGTATTTTGCCCTGGAAAATAATAAAATAATAAATATGGGCCAAAAGTATTTTTTTGTATTACTAATACTTCTATCTATCTTATAAATAGCATTTTATGCGGCTTTTTTAATTAACAGAGTTTTTCGACTTTTTAGGGAATAAGGAGCTTTACAAAAAGTTTATCAAACTACTTGTACATCTTGTGACTTACTCTATCAAATAAAAGGGCAACAATTTCAATAATATTTTATTTCATAATTTTTAAATAGTAAATATACATGTTTTCTAATATAGGTAAGAATGATCCCCTGCTTTTAAATATCTTCGATACTACTAGGCCTAGAAGTGTGATGTTCGGAACCACTGAGGAACACGATCGACTCGCACTTGTTTTAGAAAACATGAGTTTTTCGTATTTCAGTGTTTAAATACTGTAGTTAACATGTCGGCTTCGCCCGAACCTTCGACCTCGGGGGGGCTTGCGTTGATCTCTGTTTCGTTTCTTACTAGATACTCGAGGCGCGGCGGCTCAATAGAGCACTTGGTTCCCATCGGCGTCCAATACGCGACTGTGTCGCTCGTCGGGTCGTGGATCACGATGTGGTTGTCCTTGTCGAACACGAACTGCCCAACAGAGCCAGTCCTATATGCGGCGTAGAGTACCATTCTATCAGATTTGTCCAGTTTGTGAATAGAATTCTGCGCCGCGTTTCCAAAATATACGTCGCCGTTCCTATCGGTGGAGAGTGAATATTTCTTCCGGTCGACCACCTCGGGACCGTGGTTCCAGCTTCTATGATAAACGTAGACGTTGTCGTCTGATACAAAGTAGATTTTATTGTTTTTGTCAACGACAAAATCTGTGATGTTGTAGTTACTCAGTCTTGTGAAGTTCATGGTTTCGCCGTTCTCGATCGAGTGCAGACCCGCGTCGTGCTTGGTGGTGTAGTACAGGAAGTCCTTATAGAAGAGGAGCTGGGGCTCGCCCAGGTCTCGCAGTTGGGGCATCGCCCTGGGGTGCAGCTTGCCGGTCGGGAGCTTGTACAGTATTCCGTTGTCGGCTGTGTACAACACGTGCGCGCGCTGGTCGACCGTCAGGCTGTCGGTGTGGATGTTGAGTCCGTATTCGGATCGTATCCTGAAGGGGCCGACGCCGAAGTTAACTGCATTTGTTTTATGGTGCATGTTCAAGTACAGCACCTGGCGGTCGCGGTCGATGGCAATCTTAAATGAAAATAAAAAAAATATTAACTACGCTTCTATTTAGCTTCAGTTCATGTATTTGTTGTTGTCGTTCATTTTAATTCAGCACTTGTAAGTAAAATTTAAATGACTTCCCGGTGTCTGAGGCCCTGGGTTTTCTGACCACCCGTCGCCGGCGGCCGGCGACCGACGCAATACAAAACATCGGATGTTTGTATTGCGTCGGTCGCCGGCCGCCGGCGACGGGTGGTCAGAAAACCCAGGGCCTGATTGAGCTAAAATGTAGTGTTCTCCCGTAATGTATATGACAATGCGATAATAAAACTAGCACGGAGCTGATCTGATGATGGAGCCTAGAGGAATGAAGGGAACCTTACCAAGTTAGGGCTCATTAGAAAGGCCTCGAGAAGCAAGTAACCAAGGTGCAACGAGTCAGTAATAAAAGTGTGAACCAAAAAAGAAAAACGATTTGAGAGTTATATTAACTTCATACGGTTTACTCATGTTTAGTCACTACGCGCGTCATGTTTCGGAGAGCTTAGGTCTCCATCCTCGAGCACTAAAAGTGCTAGACGAAGTGAGTACAGCCGTATGAAGTTAATATAGCGTTAGTTAGTAAGTATATCCCATAAAAGTTTAAATTAAATGTTGAGAGTTACTTATTTGAAGTTAAAAATTAATTGAACACTCTTTTGAAAGTGTGTGTGTATGAGAGTGTTACATCAGTGTTTCAACGTGTTCATTATACCACGACGGTGGCAAACAAGCATACGGCTCGCCTGATGGTAAGCAGTTACCACCTGCAACCTGCTGCTGTTGGACGCCTGCAACCACAGAGGATTCACATGCGCGTTGCCTACCCTTTAAGAACCTATACACTCCTCCTTTTTTTAAAGAACCTCATACTGTAGCCCACTGGGAAAACCAACGTGTTCATGATAGAGTGTAGTACCTGTCCCGTGACGCCCTGGTTCCGGAAGATGGGCTCGGCGGCGGCGTGGCACTCGTCCACCACGCACACCTCGCACGCGCGCGCGCACGCCACCAAGCACACGACGCTCATCGCTACTACGCGATGCATCGCGGTCTGTTTCTGAAAATGTAAATCAATTGTTACAAACGGGTGATACAGATGTGCGAGTGGCGTAAAGTTCCCAAAATTTTTTTAGTAAATGTCTGGAAAGTTTCACAAGAAATATACGAATAATTTAGGCTTACAGTTAATGTTGCTGTTAAATGTTTATATTTTTGTACAACAACTTAAATTTAACCTTTTAAATTAAAATTAACAGCGCGTAAATTATAGCTATTCTTTAGTTGCGCGAAAACGGAATTAGTCGTAAAAGGGGAGAGAAGTATATTTCAGATCTAGATTCGAGAAAATCTATGTGACTATTTGTAATATGCAAGAATATATGAAACAAGCTTTTGCCCGCGGCTTCGCTCGCGTTAAATTCGGGTTAACACGGTTCCCCTTTGCCCTCCGTAATGCTCCATACAAACTTCCACCCCCCATTTTAGGAAAGTGGGCTGTTACAAAGCGACAAAAAGTTGCCTATGTCACTCTCCATCCCTTCAACTATCTCCACTTAAAAAATCACGTCAATTCGTCGCCCCGTTAGACCGTGAAAGATGGACAAACAAACAGACAGACAGACACACTTTCACATTTATAATATTAGTATAGATATCTGTTAGAAAATTAAATAATGTAAGTTGTAAATTGAAAATGTAATCATGAAAAATACCGTTTAATTCTTTATTTTAAACAAAATTATTGTTAAGTTTCAATTGTAGTAATACACAGGGTTTTATTTTTCAACCATTAGCCATATTGTACGAGATGATTATAGGTAGGTAAACAACTTTTTATATGGGAGCAACTCCGAAATCCCAAAAAAAATTACCTCTTGAAAGAAAATGTTGACATCTGAATCTGATCGACCAAAATGTATGTAAGAGCCATATTTTTTTTTTGTGATTCGGTCAAATAGAAAAAGTTGTTCAGTATGGCATACCTAATCACCGCACAATATGGCTAGTTTTTAAAAAACGCTCTGTATATGACAAAAAGATATGTTCGTACTTACTGTGAGCCGATGGCGGGATAACTGCACACAACTGCACTGGATGCAACCACGACACAACTAACCACTTGCTCCCACGAGCCGTTCTTTTATCCCGGAGCCCTGCGAAGGGCGAGCGGGGATAGCCCCGTGTAAGCTTAAAGCTGCGACCTAACTGTAAAGAGATAAGGTCGTCTTTACCGTGTTTTGACGATGAGCGCGTTTTGTTAGCTTATGCAGTTTATCAACCGACTTCAAGATTTCGAAGGATCAATTCGTCGGGATCTTTGTTTTTTTTTTTGCTATTTTGTTTTTACGTATGTTCACCGATTATTCGAAGACGGCTGAACCGATTTGGAAAATTCTTTATATTCTTTGAAAGAACATACTTCACAGTTGGTCCCATTGTAACCAGGTCAGGATCTGATGATGGGACCCTGGAGAAATCGAGGGAACTCTTCAACTATTATAGGCACACCTATAGTGATTTGAGTATTTTTTACAACAGCTCGAGCATTTGCTGTTGGAAAGGTGGATGCTAAGTGAAGTCGGATCTTTTTTGTTAAAAATTATTTTAGTTTATCTTCATTTTTTTCTTTAATACAGACCTTAAACTGTAATAATTCTATGAAACTCCGAGATAAAAAATGTTTGTCTTGTATAAGGGCATTTTTATTTTAACTTGTACTTTAAAGCACGACTTAAGTCGTGTTTCAGTAACGTCTGAACGTCACATCCCTGACAAAATGTATGGGATTTGACATTGACCGTCAGATTTGTGACGATTGCTAACCACCCGTTAATGGTACACAGTTAAATGAAAATGCCCATATCTAAGTGAACCATTCACGTTTTCGAAAATGCTTGCTTTAACTCGGGGCGCAGACGACTTCATCTATGTATTATGCATTTTGATAATTTCTGGGGTATAATCAGGGATCGGACGGATGGGCGGCATTGTACGATGTTGTCGTTCATTTATATCTTATGTAAATACAATATTATATTAGTATTAAATACAATGACGCCAGTCCGTCCAATGTCCCGAAAGATATCCCGAGTACGCATTATTAAAGACATTTGTATTCCACGGAAATGATAGATTAGCCTCGTTCGAAATCTCCCGCACATTGGATTATTGTTGTGTTGTTGCAGATACCCCGACTCCGGCCGGGGGAGTACTACCCCAGCGACCCAGAGGACAAGGAGGCCTACGACGAGGTACATACCAATATCACAACACCTCACTAATGCTCCTTTAGTGTCTACCATGTTTTTTTTACTGGCAAAGAGAGCTGCTGTAGTTTGTACTGGGGTTTTATCTAGAATGATTGCGGTACAGTAGGGAATATTCCCTATTTATTTGTTAGTAGTTAGGTCTGGTTTAAGTTTGTATTATCTTTTCAACAGACTTCAAGATTTCGAAGGAGGAGGTTCTCAATTCGTCGGGATCTTTGTTTTTGTTTTTTATGCATGTTCACCGATTATTAGAAGACGGCTGGACCGATTTGGAAAATTCTTTTTTTGTTTGAAAAAGTATATTTCACAGTTGGTCCCATCAGGTCAGGATCTGATGATGGGATCCTGGAGAAATCGAGGGAACTCTTCAAATATTATAGGCACACCTATAATGATCTGAGTATTTTTTTACAGTAGCAGTACCTATTCAATTGTACATTTTCCCAATAAATATCATAATTCTTCTGTACGATTCATAGTTTTTATGTCAGATTTAGCGAATTCTTGGTATTCTAAAACTTACCTTAAGGCCTAGCCAACGTGCTAATCGTTAACGCTCCGTAGCGAACGAAACGCAGCTGTCACTGTCGCACTTATATGGAAGAGTGATAGAGAGACGTGACTACGCTACGCCACGGAGCGTTAACGATTGCCACGTTGGCTAAGCCTTATGTTCATTTATATAAAGCTTATTTTCGTTCACTATGTAAGTTTCAGATAAACGTTTTGTTTCCAGATTCTGTCACAGTCCATAGTCAAAGTAGTGGTTCCGACTGAAAGGTAAGCTTCGCTAAGGACTCACAGAACAAATATATTGTCAGTCCGGGGAAAAGGTACTTACTCCCTACACAATATACATTTAAAACATAAATGTAACTAATAAATAACTATGGGCCATTGTTGTCTTTTAAATAAATAAATTGAAATGTAAATGTTGTTGAATGTAAATCGACAAAGAGGACCCTTTCTCTAAACTCGACCACATATGTAGGTAGAAGAAGCAAGTACGAAACCATGCGTGCCGTTTTTTTCTTATTTAATTACGTGTGCTTTGTACATTTACGTATAAATGGCGAGATATCGTTGCTGCAAAGATATAGTTATGAAAATTAACATGGCCGATTGGTAAGAAGAGACGTATATAATAATCGGTGAAATTCAATATTTTTTACTATGATGTTTGTAAAGTTCAACAACATTAGATATCTTCGGTACGGTAGAGTTAAAATAACTTTAATATTTTTTGGATATCATTTTTATGTTATAGCAAATATCAACAGTGATTATTTAGTCCTTTATTGCCCTTTATTTTATCTAGTACTAAGAAAAGACATGACCTTAATTAGTAGGTTTTGAATAACATCTCTTCCAACCACATAAGTATATCGAAAACAAATATAAATAAGGATGAACGCGGTTCCTCGACGGCAAACAATGATAACGCCAAAAAATACCGTCCAAACTACCGAGTTCCAAAAACTGATGATAAATCTGTTATCGCTGAATGACCTATGAACTAATATCTTATCTACTACCGATGACTAATGGGAATTAACCAACTGACGAAATATAACGTTTGTTTTCATTTTTGTGTAAAATATTGTCAGTGAATGGACGCCGAAATTGTCTTTGATTAACAGCAATGGACACAAAAGTCACTTAATATTTAATTTTGATAGCAAACGTGTCCTTGTAAGTACTCGTAACTCGTACTCGGTACTCGTTAAGGATATTGTGTCTTTTACCTTGACGGTTATATTATGAACTGACAAAAAAGGGCACAAACGTAATTCGGTCAATAACTATACCGTATTAGAGACACTTGATTTAAATGAAATCAAATAAATTTGTAACTCCTTCCGTTTCATGTAAATCGCACCTTCGAATGCAACAACGAACGCACGAAATAGAAATAGTTATTTTCTTAAATGTAAATTGTTTAATAATACTGCCCTTCTTATTGCAAACGCAGTACTTGAAATACGGCGGTTATTGCAAGTACTGCGTTTGCAATAAGAAGGGCAGAATAGTAAAATACATAAGTTAAATACATAACATAACTGAATCATCTTGTACCAACATGCTTAGCAAGTTATGGCATGCAAATGATATAAAAAAAGCCTATTAATTTTACACTTGTTACAATGTCTTTGTGTTGTTTAACATGTCAACTAAATAATTGTAAAAATGATTAGTGTAGTTCATCGGGATAAATATAAAAACTGAGAAACACGCGATACATTTATAATACGCCGTTTTATCGTTAAATTTATATGCATATTATCGCGGCAACAGAAGATAGTATTAAGACAACTAATTGTTTACTGATTGATATCATTGATGAATTCTCGAGGAGTTGGGTCGCCCCCTGCAGGAGAGAGGTTCGACCCTCGCTCCAGGTCGTTCCCGGCACAGGCTGTCCATCGCGACTCAACGCTGGAAGGCAAGCGTGATGGGCGCCTTTGCGTCGGGAATGCGGGGTGATTTACTTGAGTGATTAGGTGTACAGGGTGTCCTAGTTTTAGAAACCTCTTTTTTTCTTAAAATACTTCAGATCTTTTTGAACTATTATACTTTTTAAATTGCTTATTTATTATAGTATCTATAAATCATAATGACAGATTGATTATCTTTTTTTTTGTACATTTGTCAACGATGGACGCAAAACGCGAACTCGTAATAGATTTGTACAAGGAAAAATATAAGCCATGCGAGATATTTAGGAAACTGAAACGCCTAAATATAAATATAAGGTTCATATCGCGGACTATAAAACGTTTTATAGAAACCGGATCTTGCCGACCGAGGCCCAAACCTGGACGAAAACCATCGATACGTGTGGGAAATCTAATAAAACGCGTCCGTGAGAGAATTAGGCGGAATCCAGCACAAAGTCTCAAGAAGATCAATGGGTCGAATATTGCGAATTGATCTGAACCTCAAGGCCTACAAAAAACAGAAAATACACGGTTTGACAATAGCTCAAAAAAAAGCTAGAGTTAAAAAATGTAGGGGTATATTAGCTTGGCACGATGGAGATGATATGATTTTTTCGGATGAAAAGATGTTTGTGCTACAAGACAGCCACAATCAACAGAATGATCGAGTGTACGGAGTAAGTTTACGGGATATTCCAGCGGACAAACTAGCAGTGCAACGATTCCAGAGTACGTCTGCAGTTATGGTATGGGGGGCCATAAGTCCTAAAGGGAAGTTGCCACTACTGTTTATTGACCGTGGGGTGAAAATCAACCAAGACTTCTACATACAGAACGTTTTACAAGATCATCTGCTTAAAAACGCTCAAATGTTATATGGGAACGAGTATTACTGTTTCCAACAGGATAGTGCCCCATCACATAAAGCCAAACGTACACAGGGCTGGTGTCGACAAAATTTAACAGATTTTATACCATGGGAAGAATGGCCTGCGTCGTCACCAGACCTGAATCCCTTGGATTTTTCAATATGGGGTTACATGTTAAGCAAAATTGGGAGCACACATGGACTAAATTTGAGTTCATATAAAGATCGGTTAATCAAAATATGGGACGAGATACCTGAAGAAGTCGTGCGTGCCGCATGCAAGTCGTTTTACAAGAGATTGCGTAAAGTTTTACGAGCCAAAGGAGAGCGTTTTGAGTTAACGAATTAATTTTGTAAATATATAACATAGTTTAACACAAATACATACAGCATTTTTATTTCTGTTGTTTTATTTAAATTTTTTTTTTTTTTTTTTTTTTATACTACGACGGTGGCAAACAAGCATACGGCCTGCCTGATGGTAAGCAGCTACCGTAACCTATGGACGCCTGTAACTCCACAGGAGTCACATGCGCGTTGCCGACCCTTTACAAAAAGGAGGATTCACTGTGTTGACGGCTAAAGGAACAAGAGGGTCCCTCATCGTCAACACACTGGGTCCTCTTTGAGCTCTTTGGCAACCTTTCTCACCAGCAGGAACACAACACTATGAGTAGGGTCTAGTGCTATTTGGCTGTGGTTTTCTGTAAGGTGGAGGTACTTCCCCAGTCGGGCTCTGCTCCAGATTTGAGCGAGATGACATTCATTCCAAATTTATTGTCTTATTAAAATAGGACACTTAATATGCCCAACCCTGTAACATTTAGTTTATTTTTAGGTTTCGACTTGTTATTATTAATGATTGTGGTTTTGATTATTTAATATGTAGTATTTTGTAAGTTCTATACATAGACCGTATGTTTATGTAGGGTAGTTTTGAGTTGTTTTTTAGGGTTCCGTAGCCAAAATGGCAAAAACGGAACCCTTATAGTTTCGTCATGTCCGTCTGTCCGTCCGTCCGTCCGTATGTCACAGCCAATTTACTCTGAAACTATAAGACGTATCTTAATTTTGACATGAGGTGTATTTTGTATGCCGCTATTTAGTTATGTAGAGAAATTGCAAAAAAAAATATTTTCAGGGGGGCGCTCCATACATGTAACTAAATTTCAAAATTTTTTTTTACCAAATATAAACATGTTGCACATCAATCGATAGGTCTTTAAAAATAACATTGAGGTTTGCCGGAACATTTTCTGATTAAGTGAATATTTTCAGAAATAATCGCCTCGAAAGTAAAAAAATAGCGTCCCTGTAACTTTTGAACTGTAAGTCCAAAAAACATGACAAAATCTGAGAAGATGCGCGTTATCACATACTTTCTACGAAAATTATTTTGAACATTATATCGGTTAAGCCATTTTTGAGTTATTTCCAAAAAACTTCTTCAATAGCCATCAGATACGACCCTTTGGAATTAGTTTGGTTATTATTCCATTGGAGCTACGGAACCCTCCATTATGCGTGGTCCGACACGCACCTGGCCGGTTTTTTTCATGCATTAAAATTGTATGTGTTTCCTTTTATTAAAGTAATTGTAATTTTTAATCTTTGACCAGAAACATCCTAATGCTGATCCACCGCATGGTGGAGTTCGTGATCCGCGAGGGCCCCATGTTCGAGGCCATCATCATGAACAAGGAGATGAACAACCCGTTCTTCCGGTTCCTGTTCGAGAACCAGTCCCCGGCGCACGTGTACTACCGCTGGAAGCTGTTCTCCATGCTGCAGGGAGACTCGCCCAAGCAGTGGGCCACCAACGACTTCCGCATGTTCAAAGGTTGCTGGCGCTTTTCTGATGGTTATTTATCGTATGGCTACTTGTCACTGGATATAGATAGGCATTTCTTCCCTGGGGTAGTAGTAGTGGGAAAGCAGGTGATAATGAAAATCCAGTGAGTGCTGTGAGGTCCAGATGGGACAGTGCAGCTGCCAAGTTTGTTACTCTTTTAGCACCACCCTACGGACGCAGAGTAACATTGATCCCCTTTTACCGACGGTGTCCCCGCTTTACCGACGGATTTTTCATCAAATATCATTTCTTTAACAACGATTATTCCAAATTTAAGTTTTCTTATTTTTCTTCCTTTAAAAAACCCACGTAACTCGTCTTCCTTTTGAAATTACTCGTAAATTTAAATGTAAATATTTGTAACATTGTAGTTGAAATGATATTCGATGCAATCCCTATCGGCATTTCAAGGTCTGTCCCTTTTCAAACACTTGACCAATGAGTTGCGTCTGATTTTTGTCATCTGCTGTAAAAATTATTCTGCTTTGACGCTCTGAGCTTTCGGCCCTACTACTTAACCATTGAGTTGCGTCCGCTTTTTATTTAACCCCCAGCACAATAAGGGTATGTTACAATTTATAAGTTTAACCGCTATATGTGACACGGTAGCTCGTAAATGGGTGACCAGACTTGAATACGTTTTTTTTTAAATTTGAAACCGGATTCTCCAGCTATGGTTCTTAGACATCTGTTATCCAAATCGTTTCAGTCGTTTCTGTGTTGGGTTTTTTAGTATTAGTAAAATACTTTATTGTACAACAAAGAAACAAAGGCTCTTATCCCTTAAGGGATATCTTCCAGTCAACCTTTGAGCAGTTGAGGGAGAATTAGAACTTTGTTTGAACTTTGTTGGTTTGAATATGAATCTCGTAATGTCGTGGCACTTGTCCCCAGGCGGGTCGGTGTGGCGGCCGCCGGTCATGAACCTGTACACGGCCGGCATGCCCGACGAGCTGGTGGACGAGGACGACTCCAAGGAGAACATCCGCGGCACGCTGTCTATCAAGTGAGGAACACACACTATTACGACTAGGGTTTGGATTATATTTGTGCTGTTGTAGCCCTTAGATTAAGAATACAGGGGCTTAGCCTTTTAGAGATTGAAAGAACGAAAGTAAGAAAATACATTTATCTACACTCACATTGTAAGTCCTCTAAAACGTGTTCAAAAACGGTAGGCAGTGGCTAGCATTACCACAACCGATTATACTATGATAAGCTTTTTATTTGTGGCAGTAACGTAATTTTAACTTTACATGCTCATATATTGATACGTTATGAGTTTCAAATTACGAACATCTCTGTTGATAACATAATGTAAATCCTGTCCTCCTTCCCGACCAACGGCACGCGCCCGCGTGACCGCCGGCACAATCGAGTTGGCCATGGCGGTGCAATGGCGGTCATTCTATGGTTTCCGAACACTTCATTTAGGATATATAATATGTGTGTAGATAAAGCAGTGTATGCAACTGTACGTAATTAGGCCTTATTACGTAACAGTTACATGAACTACTATTGTTTAACGCCACAAATACACACAAAAAACAAAGCAAGTAATAAAACAACACAAAGACGTCAAATAGGATCCCCACTCAGCATGATGCCGAGGCCATTAAAACCATGGCGCTAGTTTTCAGTGGGGACCTGACTTATGAACTAAACTATGACTACATAGAGTGCCGACACATACGTCATCGAACGGTTACAGAACATACATAAACATACAGAAGAACGGAAATCAGCAGTTACTTAGTACCGCCAATTAAATGAAGATTGAATGAGATTGCGTTTACTCGTACGTCACCATCGATTGTATAATATCAAGACGAGTAAAATCAAACAGCGCTCGTGTGAAAACTCAACCTCTTTCTCGTTTACAATACTAAAATGTCTTGTCTTGTTGACCAATCAAATATCCATTCTTTAAGCATAATTTATTGTGTTAACCTTCATTCCGCCAATGTTTTATGCCATTTCATCAATAAGAAAAGTTGCCGTGTTATGTGCTCAATATCAATTTGGCAATAAAGTTTCATTGGGCAGTAGATACTCGAATTAAAATAACTGAAATTTCAAGTAAACGTATAATAAATACCCCGAAGTCTGAAAAGTCCGTAATGCATGTGTTATTTATGTGTAATTTACTTACTGATATGATATTATATGAGAAATATCGCCATTTTTGGCGCCTGTGTGGCTCCTGCAACAATACACGGCTCTAGGCGGCATTATAATAGCGATTTATTATCTCTTTCATGGACAGATAAAGCTGATATTTTCACAACATGACAATTACATTAGACATGGCATGAGGCACCTTGGGCACTATTGTTTTGGTGCAGGTGTTGAACGGTGATTACCTGATTACGCTTCCTTACTTATTAGAGCGGTTTCGCACTACGTCCGATCCGAATCCGTGAAAATATGGTCCGAAGTAGCCGTAGAACTATTTCTATGGTAATTTACGCACTAAATCCGATCTCCGTCATCCGATTTCGGAAAGAAATCGGACGAATCTAGTGCGTAAATTACCATAGAAATAGTTCTACAGCTACTTCGGACCATATTTTCATGGATTCGGATCGGATTCGGATCGGAAAAAAACATGAAATTGGCGTGACGTAATTTGTGGATGAACCGTGAGTAGTTATAACGTTAGCCTGTACGATGTCGACGCCGGTTCCGTTTAGAATATGGAATGTTCTACATCGCACTATCGACATTTTCAACCGACTTCAAGATTTCGAAGGAGGAGGTTATCAATTCGTCGGGATCTTTGTTTTTGCTATTTATTTATTTTTTAATTTTTTATTATGTATGTTCACCGATTATTCGAAGACGGCTGGACCGATTTGGAAAATTATTTTTTTGTTTGAAAGAGTATACTTTACAGTTGGTCCCATTGTAACCAGGTCAGGATCTGATGATGGGATCCTGGAGAAATCGAGGGAACTCTTCAACTATTATAGGCACACCTATAGTGATTTGAGTATTTTTTACAGCAGCTCATTTGGAGGCTAAGTGAAGTCGGTTCTTTTATGCTTAAAATTATTTAAGTTGCGTAATATATCCCTGAGTAACTTATAGGTTGGTCGGGGAGGAGGATACTGGACCGTAGCTTCGCGCGCTCTTTAATTGGCCGGCGTACTCGCTCTATTCACAGTCTTTCATTGGTTCTTGTTTTG
Source organism: Pammene aurita (assembly GCA_947086415.1). Taxonomy (NCBI): domain Eukaryota; kingdom Metazoa; phylum Arthropoda; class Insecta; order Lepidoptera; family Tortricidae; genus Pammene; species Pammene aurita. The sequence continues at coordinate 41,252,250 of OX352296.1, read as the reverse complement.
GTATTTGTATGAAAATAATTTAAGGTTATGTGTTATGTATTTCATTATTATGAAATACGCAAAAATGTGGTCGCAGAGTTTAGGTTTGGGTTAGTAATTTATTTCACACGGTCTGCATCAACTTCGCATGTTGGTATTTTTTTGTGTCTGCGAATTCCGTAACATGTGGGATACTGGTTCTATAGAGAGTACAGAGAACGGAGAAGGGAAACATAAAAACTGGCCAAGTGCGTGTCGGACCATGCATAATGGAGGGTTCCGTACCTTCAACGGAATAACAAAAAATAATTATCAAGAGGTCGCCGATTTGCCTATAGAAGAGGTTTTTTTTGGAGGAAACTCGAAAACATTTTAACCGATAATGTTCAAAACAATTTTTGTTGAAAAAACATGCAAAGATGTATCTTCTCAATTTTTTTTTCATATTTTTTGGATCTCTGGTTCAAAAGATATAGGGGCACAATTTTTAGACTTTCGGGGTGACTATTTTTCTGAACATATTCACTAAATCAAAAACTCCTCAAACAAACCTCAATGCTACTTTTAAAGACCTGTCGATTGATGTGCAATACGTTGATATTTGGTTGTAAAAAAAAATTACAATTAGTTACGTGTATGGAGTGCCCGCCCGATAACAATTTTTTTTTTGCAATTTTACTATAAAACTAAGTACAATTTACTATAAAAGAAAATACAAAATAAACCTCATGTTAAAATTAAGATAGATCTTATAGTTTCCGAGTAAAATGTCTGTGACATACGGACGGACAGACGGACATGACGAAACTAAGGGTTCCGTTTATGATATTTTGGCTACAGAACCCTAAAAAACAGTTGCAACATAAATTTGGTTTTCAACAGAACGCTTAAGTAGCAAAACGATAGCAAAAACTTGTCTTGCACGTGCACAAACCTCCCAGATACAAGGACTGAAAAAAAGGTTCGTTCGATATACTTCGGAGAACCCACTCTTGCCTGACATCTGGCACGACACCACATTAACCAAAAGATCGTAATTCCAATGGAATTGCATACATCGTATCTATTACAAGTCGTGTGAAACGGACACCGAAACAAAGCTAAATATTCAGAGATGGCTCGCGGTATTTAAGCTCCTGAAGTTATGAGGAACCGCCCTGTGTAACCAGAACTGACCCAACTTGGACTGGAGCGGAAATAGAGGGGAGGTGCAAATTTTTTTTTATCACGAGGCAACCGATTGAAACAGCGGTTTCCTGAAAGAATGTACCCGGGTTATATAACAAAATTTTAATGCCATCTCTCCTGGCTGGACTGGTTCCCTGTACGAGAGTGAAGAAAAAAAATTAAAAAAAAAATTGTCAGGCAACCGCTTGAAAATTAGCATGCTTGTACTTCATCACATACGCATTGCTATCCGCCCAGGCCGGGCAGTTATCGAACCATCAGAGTTGGAAGCCGGACGCAAGGTGAATTTTTCTATCGGTGGAGGAGAACTTAGGACAAACGCACTTACAATCATCGAAATCGGATGGCATTTGTGTTTTGAATTTTTTATGATGTGGCAAACGAAATGCCATCCCTCCTATGAAATTTTATCCCTTTGTGGCCACCCCTACAAACGAGAAATTCATCAAATTTGAATACGCGCAATTAAATGTTTTGGCATCATTGCCCCTTGCGTCCGGCTTCTAACTCTGATGGTTCGATAACTGCCCGGCCTGGGCAAAGCTGGTGTAAAGAAATGAACGTGAAGTCTACAGTTACTACAGTTTTGTTGTATTATAATGATTCTTTTAAAAGATATTCAAAAGTTGAATTCATCCCGACGTACTATTTTGACTACCCTCTATAAGCGCTCTAGGGGTGAATTCAAGAATTTTGAAGTATTTTAAAGCTCATTTCCTCACAGCCAACGCGATCGCCTCGAGGAGCTGATCCGCGGCCTCACCCCCAACCGCACGTCCATCGCGTCCGCCATGGCGTGGTGCCTCGAGCACGCGGAGGCGGCGGCCGAGGTGACGCAGTGCCTGGCCGAGGCGCTCGCCGGCCAGCACACGGCGCCGCACAAGCGCGTGGCGCGGCTCTACCTGCTGTCCGACATCCTGCACAACGCGCAGGCCAAGCTCACCAACGCCAGCGCCTTCAGGAGCGCGTGAGTACTCGTGCAGTGCATGCGGGGCCGAGGCAGGCGAGTCGTACAGTGCGTCGGGGCTGCAACATCCTGCACAACGCGCAGGCCAAGCTCACCAACGCCAGCGCCTTCAGGAGCGCGTGAGTACTCGTGCAGTGCATGCGGGGCCGAGGCAGGCGAGTCGTACAGTGCGTCGGGGCTGCAACATCCTGCACAACGCGCAGGCCAAGCTCACCAACGCCAGCGCCTTCAGGAGCGCGTGAGTACTCGTGCAGTGCATGCGGGGCCGAGGCAGGCGAGTCGTACAGTGCGTCGGGGCTGCAACATCCTGCACAACGCGCAGGCGAAACATACCAACGCCAGCGCCTTCAGGAGCGCGTGAGTACTTGTGCAGTGTATGTAGAGCCGAGGCAGGCGAGTCGTTAACTCTTTACCTTTTGTTCTCGTAAGCACCGCCCACAACTTCTAAGCTTTGCCTTAAGGTTGACTGGTAGATAATGTCTCCTGGCATTAAGTCCGCCTTTTGTACATCAAGTTTTTCTTTTGTGCAATAAAGTTTAAATAAATAAATGCCAGCGCCTTCAGAAGCGCTTTTGAGTTATAACTGTTATATTAAGAGGCGGGCGAGGTTACGTAGATTTACCATTTTCCGAAAATCTTTCCAACTCTTTGGAAACTTTCCGCTTACAAATCTACTTATATAGGTTTGACGGACTGTAAGATGCCTAAAGGCAAATGAATTACACAGCTTGAATTTGATTCGCAGGATCCAGTCCCGACTCCTCGAGATAATGAGCGACTGCCACCTGGCCTGGTCTCGCATGGGCTCCCGCCTGCAGCAGGAAGGGTTCCGGGCCAGGGTTACCCGCATCCTGCAGGCCTGGGCCGACTGGGCCGTGTACCCGGCCGACCTGCTGCTAGCAGCTAGCGAGGCGTTCAAGGGCCACACCGATATAGACAAGGTACCCCTCTATTCTGTATCCTCAAAGCTGTGGGAGGTGAAGACTGTGGACACTTTACCTACGCTCTCCAAGCTGCTCGATCAATGCATGCTAGTCAGTTATGGGGCATTCCACGAACTGTCCCGTACGAACGCGTGTTTATCTGTTTATCTCTGTTTATTATAGGGCTCGCGGTCGATTCCGGGTTTCGGGTACCCGTTTCCAAGATCCGTTTCTGAGTAACACGAACACGGTTTTCTGTCCCGTTTCCCACTTGTAATAAAGAAACGTGTAATTAAGATCCGTTTCCACGAGTAAACGTGTAGCCGAAGCAACGTTCCTTAAATACACGCGGATCTCGAATTGTGGTAGCTTAGGGAATTTTAGTCATGTTGAATCTTATTGCGAGTCCATAGAGTTGAAATTTAGTTAACGGTTAATTTGAACGAACCTTTTTTCCACGAAGGTAGAAGCACGGGTTTGTTTTCAATAGATAAAGGATGAATTACCTATATTAAAATAACAATTATGCCGTTTTAGCAATATAAATATTACTTCGTTATACTCAATACTTATTTCATTGAATTAATAGTGTCTCCGTTCTTTAAAATAAAGGTTCAGGTAATTATTACTTTTAAACCACGACGGTGGCAAACAAGCATACGACCCGCCTGATGGTAAGCAGCTACCGTAGCCTATGGATGCCTGCAACTAATGAGGTGGCACATGCGCGTTGCTGACCCTTTACAAAAAGGAGGATTTACTGTGTTGACGGCTATGGAATATCAGGAACAAGATGGTCCCTCGTCGTCAACACATTGGGTCCTCTTTGAGCTCTTTGTATTAGTTGTTTATTGATAAAAAAACACTATATTTGATTAAAATTAGATAGTGGTCTGCGACGGCGGTTAGAACGGTTTGGTTAGATATCAGATGGGCATGCGGGCATAGAAACCGGTTTTATAGTCGATAATATAAAGCACGGAAGTAATAAAGAGAGCGCTATTTTTGTGGATCGTAGGGTTTTCAGTAAAAGAAATCAATTAGTTTTTAAGGAGAACATTAATAAAGAGAATTTAGATAGTTTGGGCATTAATAGTTTCCTTAAAACATTTAATAAGATTTTTGGAAACAGTTTTAAAAAGATGAGAAAAAAAATTAATTTACAACAAAAAAGTAAAATTAAGTGGATTACCAAGGGAATCAAGGTATCAAGTCAAATGAAACGTGTGCTTTTATCGATAGACAATGTTCAAAATGATCTAAGTTTAATAAACTATCGCAAGGTGTATATTAAAATATTTAAAAGAGTTCTAAAAAAGGCAAAGATGTTAAGTGTACAAAACCAAATTAAACAGGCAAAAAATTCTGCAAACAGTATTTGGAATGTGGTCAATAAGCGTAGGAATAAGAACAGATTTGACTTAACACGGAAGCTGATACTTAAAACAGATCATGCAGTAGTACGTAATGGTGTGGAAATAGCTGAACTTTTTTCCAAGAGTTTTGATTCCTCGAATTTTCAGGTAACTGGTGAGCCAGCCCTAGCTTTTTCTTTACTTGAATCGAGTTTTAAACGAGTAGAAAATAATATGGAATTCATGCTGACTTCATCATATGAAATAAAATCTATTGTCAGAGGCATGAAAAACAAAAAATCTAGCGGTTATGATGACATATCTATTGCTATTATCAAAGATAATAATGATCAGTTGGCTCGACCACTTTCATGTTTCTTTAACAAATGTATTGTACAGGGAATTTTTCCAGAGCAGCTAAAGGTTACCAAAATTATACCATTGTATAAAAAAGGTCCTAAAACAGATCCTAGGAATTATAGGCCAATCTCTTTATTGCCGACGTTTTCTAAAATTTTTGAAAAGGTAATTAAATCGAGGCTTACTACACATTTATGTAATAATAACATTATTAACGCGCGACAGTTTGCCTATCAAAAAGGTATTGGAACGTCTGAAGCCATAGATACCATAATGGAAGACATAACAGACAACTTAAATGAAAAATTGAGGGTAGCTGGAGTATTTCTTGACTTAAAATCTGCATTTGACACTATAGATCATGACATATTAATGTATAAATTGGAATTTTATGGTATCAGAGGAAAAGTATTAGATTTATTCATGTCATATTTAAGGAACCGGAAACAGTTTGTAGAAGTTAGAGAAATTAATAACAGATCTCTGGAGACCACGCACAGGTCTAAATGTGCGAGCATGATGCGTGGTGTCCCCCAGGGTTCTGTATTAGGACCCATATTCTTTGTTATTTATTTAAACGATTTAATTTCATATCTTTATAAAGAAATTCCGGGTGTAAAATTGGTCGTTTTTGCTGACGATACAAGTGCAGTCTTGTCGAGCTCAACCGTTGCAGATCTTAATCGAAAAGTAAATTTAACGCTTGAAGCATTTCAAATATGGTTTCAGGCAAATAGTTTGACTTTGAACAGCTCTAAAACGTATGCCATGCTGTTTAAAACCACAGCTAGAAATAAGGAAATACTTAGTGTACATATAAATGGGGACAACATCCAACCCGTAGATTACACAAAAATTTTGGGTATTCACCTTGACCAATTTTTAAACTGGAAGCATGAACTTCAGACAATAGAAGACTCTATTAGTTCTGCTTGTTATGCCATTCGTAGCCTCAGGAATGTGTTGACCGTAGAACAACTTAGAATGGTGTACTTTGCTCTTGTAGAGTCAAAGCTCCGCTACAGCATAAAGCTTTGGGGTAACAGCTATAAATATAATATAAATCGCGCTTTCGTGGCCCAAAGAAATGCAATTCGTGCTATAGCTAACCTCCCTCCATGGGGATGTTGTAAAGAACACTACACAAATCTAAAAATACTTACAGTGCCGAGTCTTTACATACTGGTTCTTTTAACGGATATTGTCAAACATCGCAGTCGTTATGAATCGGAATCTGCGATGGAATTGCGTGAGTCCTCTAGAACTAAAAACTTGACCTCGATAGTAGCTCCGAACTTGGAAGTCGTAGCACATAACGCTAGAGTCCAAGCGGTGAGATTGTTCAACAAGATGCCTAAAGAATTTAAAGTAATAAGATGTCTCGAAACCTTCAAAAAGAAATTGAAACTACATTTATTGCAAAAATGTTGTTATGACATTAGTGACTTTTAATGATTAATATGTTTTGTTTTAAATTTTTAATATTGGACTTTATAATTTTAGTTTTATTTTATTAATGCTTTCTTTTTTTTTTCTGGATGATTATTCTTTTTGATAGTTTTGCTGTTCATGTGCACGTAATTAGAATTTAACTAACATATTTGTGTAAATTAGATTCCTCTTGTAAATATTGCATGTTTAGTATGTTATTATACTTATTATTTATTGTACAGGTATATATATACTAGGTTAATTTTTAATTGTAAACATTCAGACACAATGTAAAAATTGTTATTGAATAAATAAATAATAATAATATTCAAATCCGGGCAAGAAAAATAATTTGAAACTTACAATGCACAGCAGCTGTAGTTATTTGAACATTTTATCCCCGATTTATTTACCCTAGTACAACGAACGGTTCTCTAAATTAACGCTGAAAATTGTGTTGCCTATTATCAGTCTCCAACAAACTTTTCGCGTAATTTCACATCGCGGAATGATCATGTGCCAACTTATCAAAAGATTTTGTTTTATTTCTCTCAGTTACCAACTGTACGTTTGGCCTGTTTTTATAAAGTCACTTTTCTAAATGCCGCCTTTCGAGTATATAATGGTTTAGTTTGCGTAATATTCATTTCGTAAGGATGCCATTTTCACTGTGGGTAAATTATATACAGGTAGTTATTATTATTTTAATACAATAGTTTATTCATTAGACTTATTGCTTAGGATATTTTTTATATTAAAAAGTCGATTCTGGCACTCGTCGGCCGTTACGGCGGCACGCTCGCTTCGCTCGCTCGGCTTCGTGCACTGTTTGCTCACGGTAGATCTAATACGCTCCTCTTCGCTTCGCTCGTCGTCGCACCTAACTGGAGTCCGTCACATATGCATATGAGATTTCTGTTGTTAATATACTTGCTAACGAAACGTTATTCTTTTAATAGTTGCTTGGTCTAGTGATAGATTTGACAAATGATATTAAGTATCCCAAAATTTTTGAGTCATTATAATAATTTTTAAAACCGTTTTAAAACAATTCTACCAAATGAAACGTTATCATACAAAATTTTGCTAATAGTTAGTTGTTAAATGTTGATTAGCAAGTGAAATTCGGCCAAAAAAAGTACGGCGAAAAGGCAGAACACTACAACGAACATGTAGGACATGTTCGTTGTATATATGAATGAATGTATTATTATATACACTAGCTTTTGCCCGCGGCTTCGCTCGCGTTAAATTCGGAATAACACGGTTCCCCTTTGCCCCCCGTAATGCTGCATACAAACTTCCACCCCCCATTTTAGGGAAGTGGGGGGTTAGAAAGAGACAAAAAGTAGCCTATGTCACTCTCCATCCCTTCAACTATCTCCACTTAAAAAAACACGTCAATTCGTCGCCCCCTTTTGCCGTGAAAGACGGACAAACAAACAGACAGACAGACACACTTTCACATTTATAATATTAGTATAGATGAATATATTACTATCATTTACTAATAAATTGTTTTGAATACAATTAATTGATTTACGGTGGCATTAAAGGTACAACTTACTACTTTAAAGGTATGAGCATCAGAAGTAACAGAACGGTCCTTTTTAAAATTATCAACCATTTGTTTCCATTTCGAATAATTTTTTATCTGAAAACAGGTAATTTATTATTTTGGACACTAAATTATGTTACTATATACATTATAAATGTTGTACTCATAACATGATTATCCATTATTACTAAATACACTCAACATTATCTTGATTTGTATTAGTAGTCAATAAATTGGTATTAATGCTACTTACCAGTTAAATTGGGTTTTTTATTTACTATTTTTTTATATTCTTCTGGGTAGCTCGTTGACATGCAATCATAACAATTTTATAACAACAAAAACCAACAAAACAAAAAAAAAACTATTAACAAAACAACTAACACTATTTTAAAATGGTAAGACTAACTCGGGAAGACTGTAGTATCCAACTGACCGACTAAATGGAAAACTGAAGCCATACTAAAACTCAATAGGATATTCTATATCTTAGGCATGTTTTTTTTTAAATTATAATGAAAGTTCTTCCTACCTATAAGTATCACAGTGAAATTAGGCCGCGTGGCGTCAAAACAAAAGGAAACATTTACTATGCTATAGATTAAGTAAATCCTTTTAAAATCGTGCCGCTTAAGGTCTTGTGTTTATACAGATGTGTTGACTTTATTACAACCACATAGAGCTTAAAATAGGTGGCCATTATGATTTGGAAATCTACACGTTTGCACCAAAGGGTGTCGTAAAATCTGCATTCTATTTTATTACCTGAACGCTAATCTCAAAGTGACCCAAGTCAACTAGCAGTTTACCTGTTTTAGGATCTAAGCTTAATTGAATAAGTTATATTATCGCGGGATAACCAAAGTAGCATAAGTAATATTGGTTCTTTGTTAAAAACACCTGTGCATGGTACTTTGATAAGGCCTCTTAAATTGGTGGTTAGTTTTTTTTGCCGCTGCCGCGTATCTCATGGTAGTGAATACCAAGGACGAGGTAAAACTAACAGTTCAATTGATGATGATGATGATTTTATAAACTCTTAATATAGTATAATAATGAATACCTAAGATATTTGTAAAAGTTTCTAGTTTCATTGCTGTGGAGTCCACAACAATGAAACTAGAAACTTTTACATCATTGTATACAAGATGATTCACGAGACGTGAGCAGAAACAACCCTACACAATTAATTAGTACACGCTAATGAATCAGCCGCCATCGCCATCATGGGATAACTTTAAGTGAAACAATAACGCCTTTCTATTTTTTTCACCTTTTTGTTACTTATAAATTGTATTATCTGTAATCATAGTCACCTTACACAAACAAACCAATAAAGATAAAACCTCTTTAAGAATTATGACAGAACACTTTGATTATGAAAAAAAAATGTTAAATTAACTACGACGTTTCCAAAGTAACCATCAGACATCAATTTTACACCATAGAAATCTAAAGTATAAGAAGAAATGGCATGACAGCTAAAACACTGTCCCTAAATCCTCATCAACTTGATCAGAAAACATGATCACAATATCAGTAACATGACAACCGGTGCACTATAAATTTAATACAAACATAAAATCACTGTTTTCGCCTTTGTTACTTGTACAAATGGCAGAACAACTATTAATTCTGTAGTGTCAATTATCAAATATAAAGCTAATATTGATATGTTTTTGCCAGAAAAATAATTTAAAATAATTAAAAAAAAACGTTTTCCTATGCAAGCTGTCAAAATGGCATCCATTGCTTGATTTGTGTGCTTATTTCTTTATTTCTTAGATGTTTACCAAGCTGACGCTCAATGGGCAGCGATCTTGTGATATTTGACATTAAGTCACAAAATTGAAATAATACGTCAAAAGAAATCTGCACTAGTGCCGCGGATCAGTCGATATTCTTAACTTTATCTTATCGATATTTTTACGAAGACGTGCATGCAATAAGTATTCGAATAAGTAGTAGGTATATTGTTAATTTATAACTATCAATTGATTGACATACCTGAATATTAAACGTTAGTTTGATCGTAATTTTTTCATATTTGGGGTCGTCCAGAAATCATGTGATCATATTTGACCGATTTTTGTACCCTAAGCAAGTCTAATGTCATTTCTACTGTTATGTATTGCGTATATGTTCAAGATGCTATCTCAGAAAAACAGGCATCGTAAAAATCTGCTTATGACAATATCAAAAAATAGAGCGGACTATTTGATCTCCTTAATTTTTTGAGTAAAATTGTTGCTTTTGGCTTTCCCGCTTTAAAAAAAAATTACACATCTTCTCTGCCCCTCCCCCCATCGTGATCATTCGGGATATTTTTCTTAAAAGCGAGTTCATTTTAACAATATTTTATATACCCTGTACATAAAAAATTGTTATAATGAACTCGCTTTTAAGAAAAATAAATTTATGTACAGGGTATATAAAATATTGTTAAAATGAACTCGCTTCTTAAAGAACTAGACTTTATTCTAAAACACTATAAAAATGTAATAAGACAGTAAAAAGTATATTTTCTAATTATCAAAACTATGTGTAGGTAGGTGTTCATTTTGTATAGAATATCGATGAATACATACCTCAATATATAATCATATCTACTTATATTGTGTGAAGCTGGCTAAAGCTAAATAAGTAATTAAAATATCCTACGATGCCATACAACCTCATCTGTAGTCAACTGTAGAGTATTCAATAGTAACCCTTATTTGCATCGGGTCTAACTGCTTCGGACCCGTTCGAGCCGGTATTAAGTACCCGTGTACCCGTAGGAACGTTTCTCGAAACGTTTCCTGGAGACGTTTCCGAATCCCAGCGGGTTCGTGTAAACCGGCTCCTTAGCACCGTCGGTCTTAAGTACACGGGTATTCGTCTCCGCGTGTAACACGTGTAGCGGGAGCTCTAGTTTATTAGAGTTACCTATACAATTTTAATTGGAAGATAATTCTGATTAATTTGACTCTTTTGTCGCAGAATAAACGGCCTCCTAGCCTAGTCGGTAGTGACCCTGCCTATGAAGCAGGAAGTCCCGGGTTCGAATCCTGGTCAGGGCAATTATTTGTGTGTTCATCCCGGATTGTTGTTCCTGAGTTATGGATGTTTTCTATGTATTTAAGTATGTATCTATCTATATCTATCTATTATATATATTGCCGCCTATTGGTACCCATACCCACAACACAAGCCTTATTGAGCTTACTGTGGCACTAGGTTGATTTGTGTAACATTGTCCCATAATATATATTTATTTATTATTATTTATTTAATAACGAACTCAAAAGCCTACAAATTTCCAGAAAATTCACATTAATACGGGACAACGGTAGACTTTTTCTGTGGAATGCTCCTAATGTGGCAGTAGCTACAGATGTTATTCTGTCCGCTCAACGTGTAGCCATACGTCCATCCCTTGACAGGCTCCAGACATGTGCTTCTCCAGACTCTCTGGCCCGCATCTGGTCAGATTGCCGAAGAAACCAAGTACACGTTGATTGCAGATAATAGAGAGCTACGTTGTGAGTTCCTCAATAATATGCACATTTGTGCGGCGTTCAGTCCAAGAGATCTGGAGCATTTTGCGCCAGCACCATATCTGGGAACCATCTAAGAGCTGGCCAAGTCAGATATGACACAATAATGAAAGCAGCAAAATCCATCTGGTTACATTGCTATTGTACAATGCTAGCATCGCACATTTCTCGGTCAGCATAAAATATGTTTGTTATAATAATCGCTGTATCCGCGATTACGCAAAATGTACAATAATTAACCAGTCTACGTTTATACGAGCTCCTAGCTAGTACCTAATCATAATTATACCTTGGTTATCAATAAAAAATATATTTAAATCAGTGTTTATTATCAAGACACTCAACCGTCCAGAATCACATCATTCAGGTGTACAAACCCGTACATCCTTTTGGTCCTTCGAACTCGTCAGTGACAGTGTTATAGTGCTTCGGTCCAACCGGCCTCCCACAAGCGGGTCTCACCGTGCGGATTGAATAGGCACAGTAATTCGTCACAGAAGAACATCAACAGTTCATCATCCGAGATATCAAGAATCATCCACAATCAACTCAAGTCCAGCGAGAAGAAGCTCCGACTTGGATAATCATCATCATCAGCAGCTGCAATCATCACTTTAATCAATCTATATCAGTAAACCAAGGAAAGTAATCATCATTATCAAGTATCAATATCAGTGGCCACAGTGTTAACAAATACTGGTTTCGATCAATAACTATTTATCAGTACTACATCAACTTATCAATCAATCAAGATGAGTTCCGAAATGGAAACGATTCGCAATCAACAAAACCAGATCATGGCCAGTATGAATAGGCTATTTGAGAATTATAAAAAAGATGGTCCAAGCCGACGAACTGTGTCTACCATCAGCAACAAGTTGACCAGCCTCGACGGATTTTGGCAGGAGTTTCAAAACAATCATGACAGGTTGGTGTCGTTCCAGAACGAAGATTACACTCAATTTGCCGAGCAAACTTGTAACAAAACCAAAGCCTTTTATGAATCAGCTCGGTCAGTATTAATAAGTCATTTAGAGGCAGCTAAACAGACTCCTCCATCACCAAGGACTTCATTATCACCGATGCCCGTCGAACGTCTCACCCTCCAGCAGTCAGAAAATTTCAACTGGGCCGATGAAGGAGTAAAGAAACCAGAAGAGAAACCTGGACGTTCGGAGCCACAAAAAATGGATATTAGTGAGCGAAGCCGTACCATTCAGCAAGACGACGATGACACTCTCAAGGTCGAATTACAAAATCAAAATAAATCGACCATCCGTGTTCCAATCAATCCAGGATTCGCAATTCCACCGATCTTCAATACCACCGACAGATCAAGCGTCGATACTGCCAAGTTATCAGAGAAGATGCGAAAACAACAAAGCAATTTCAAGGCCTTCGCACGCACTGTCCATTACATCGACCTCTCTACTATCAACGAAAAATGGGAGTTGGAAGATTTACTTAAATCAGTTCAATCACGTTGGACAACCATCGACACTCTACACTGGGACATCGATAGTGAACTTCTCGAAGACGACGAAACCTACAATCAAGCGTTCTGCAAATACGAGAAGAAATTCCAAGACATCAAAAAATCTATCAGCTCTAAAATATGGTCCATGGTTCATCGAGAGAAATCGACCCCAGTAATGGACATACCACCGTTTAGCGGGAACTACCAACAATGGACTTCATTTAAGGATCTATTTAATGAAGCCATTCATCATAATCGCTCTATGTCCAATGCACAGAAGATGCAATTTTTAAAGAACAAGGTCAGAGGTGAAGCCGAGAAACTAATTCAGCATCTCAACATCAGCTCTGAAAACTATGAAACCTGTTGGGAAATTTTAAACCACAGGTACAACAACAAAAAAATCATTTTCACGGCTCATCTCAATAACCTACTTTCGTTGTCAACAATGCAGCAACAGTCACATCAACAAATCAAGCGCCTACACGACACCACCAACGAAAGCTTGAACGCCATCAGAAACCTCGGCGTGGACATCAAGACATGGGATCCAATTATCGTTCATATTTTAGCACAAAAATTGGACGCAGAAAGTCACACGGAGTACGTAGAATCATTAAAGAACCCACGTGACCTGCCTACACTGAAGGAGTTTTTGGATTTCCTGGAGATGAAATTTACATCGTTTGAGGCAAGCCGCCGCAAGTTGGACACATCAAAACCATCCCAACAATCAGAAGCAGCAAGAAAGCCGTACTACAAAGCATTTGGCGCCATAAAAGATACATCATTATTTCAAAATAACTCAAGCGATTTTAAATCAAGTTATTATCAGAAAAAACATTGCCCAGTTTGTAATAAGAATCATGGCATATTTCATTGCGAAACATTTCAAAGTGCAAAACCAGATAGCAAACGAAGCATCATTGCGAAGTTGAACTTATGCAAAAACTGCCTTTACAATCATTACGATAAGGAATGTTTTTCAACGAGTCGCTGCCGCACGTGTCAAGAAAGGCACAACACTCTTGTCCATGATGTATACAATAAGAAATTAGATACTTCCGACCCAATTAATAAACGGAAAACCGTCGCAACTATTACGAAAGAACGTAATAAAAATATTCAAGTTTTATTACCAACCGCCTTAATCAAAGTAAGGGCAAATGATGGAGTTTATCATAACATGAGGGCGTTTATAGATCCTGGGGCTCAGATGTCCTTGATCACGGAGGATGCGGCTCAACTCTTAAAACTACCCCGGGAAGATTGCAAGGACACTATGTATGGGCTCGGCATTAATGGAAACACCTGCACGGGCGTCATCCACGCCACAATATCATCAACGCAGTCCGATTTTGAATTTGCCGCTGAGTTATTCATCATGATTAAACTCACTCTTCCTCTACCAAACCAATCATTCGTCAAACCAGATTTGACTTATTTAGAGGGATTGACACTGGCAGATCCAGATTATAATGTGAGCCGCCCAATCGACATTATACTAGGGTCCGATGTCACCGCCAAATATATACAAAATGGCATCATCGTTACTGACGATAACCTTCCTGTAGTCCAGAACACGAAGTTTGGATACATTCTTAGCGGAAACGTACCATCTTATCAATGTGGTGTCGTCGTCAAGGACATGGATGACATCTCGCGTTTTTGGGCCATAGAAGATATCAGTGAAACATCAAACTTGTCATCAGAAGATCAACATTGTTTAGACTTATATCGGGAAACTACATTTCGTCAGGAAGATGGAAGATACGTAGTTCGCCTACCATTGAAGCCAGAGGATGAAATCGCTCTAGGATTCTCAAGAAATATTGCCATAGCCCAGTTTAAACAACTTGAGATCAAGTTTCGAAAAGATCAAAATATCGAAACCGAGTACAAGAAGTTTATTCAAGAATATATTGATTTGGGACACATGCGCGAATGTACAGACGAAATCGACGGGCAACGCAATTTGACACAGGAGTGCTTTTTACCTCATCACTGTGTGAAAAGACCAGACTCATCAACGACTTCACTCAGAGTCGTATTTAATGCTAGCTCGAAAACATCAAATGGGATAAGTCTGAACGACACCATGTACCGCGGACCCAATCTGCAACACGACCTGTTAACACTTATCATAAAATGGAGGCAGTATAAGGTTGCTTACGTCGCGGACATCGAAAAAATGTTTAGAATGATAGGTATAAACATTCAAGATCAAAAATATCAAAAAATCATATGGAGAGACACTGAAGATCAACCGCTTCGTGAATACGCCTTAACGACCACAACGTACGGCACGAAAGCCGCACCTTGGTTAGCCATGATGACGTTAAGAAAATTAGCCCAGGACGAGCGCCAAAATTATCCGGAGGCTGCGAGCGTCGTAGAAGAGAGTTTTTACATGGATGACCTTTTACACGGCAGCCACGATCTCAAATCTGCCAAGAAATTACAAGCAGACTTAATCAACATGTTAAAATCAGGAGGGTTCAATCTGCGGAAATGGGCATCAAACACACCCGAACTATTAAACAGGCATAGCGAGTCTCGAGATCAACAACCAACTTTCGAATTTAAAGATCAAGAAACAACAAAAACGCTGGGATTACGCTGGCACCCGCAAGAGGATAATTTCACCTTTCAACTCAAGATTGAACCGCCGGCAACTCAAACATTCAAGATGAACAAAAGAGAGCTATTGTCAAACATAGCAAGGGTATTCGACCCGCTCGGATGGCTATCGCCAGTTACTACGAAACTAAAGTTATTGTTTCAAAATGTCGTATCAAATGACATCGGGTGGAACGATCAAGTACCCGAAAGGATCAAAGATGAATGGCTCAAAATTTCACAAGACCTACAAAATATCAAGGATATCAAAATCCCTCGCTGGCTAAATAGTCACAAGAATCAAGACCTTGAACTTCATGGGTTCTGCGACGCATCAACAAAAGCGTACGCATGCGTGATCTATTGCCGCGTTATCTCTACCGATGACGCATGCGAGGAAACATCGCCGCCAGTACTGGTAGCAGCAAAATCAAGACTCGTGCCGACAAAAAAATCCGTGACCTTGCCAAGATTGGAACTGTGTTCAGCTCTACTTCTGTCTGCTCTCATGGAGAAGGTCAAACAATCATTAAAGGAAAACAACATCAAACTTGTCTGCTGGTCAGACAGTACAGCAACATTAGGCTGGCTAAACGGCTCACCTAGCAAATGGAAGCCATTCGTAGCAAATAGAGTTGCAAAAATCACTAAAATAATACCATCAAGCTGTTGGAACTACGTAAAATCAGAAGGGAACCCGGCTGACTGCGCTAGTCGTGGAATAACTGCTCAACAGTTATCGATACACCCCCTTTGGTGGAATGGCCCAAAATGGCTCTCATCATACAGCCAAAATCAAGCGAGGCTCACATTCACTACGGATCAAGAAATTAAAATATCAAAACAATGCCACGCGGTCGCTTGTAAACAAACGGACGACGGTGACATTATCAATGAATTGTTATGCAAAAATAGCAATATGACTCATTGCACACGTGTACTTGCATGGATACTGCGAGCAACTTCGCGCAATCAACAAAGCTCTAGTTACTTAACAGCTGATGAGTTATACGCCGCAAAAAATAAAATAATTAAGTACGTTCAAGAAAAGGAGTTTCCGAATGAGTTTAATAACTTGAGAGCAAATCAATCAATAAATGTGAAAAGCAACATTTTGAAATTACGACCCTTTTTGGATCAAAATGGGATGCTACGTGTTCGCGGCCGACTTCATAATGCACATATCAGTTGGGAGATGAAACATCCCCTTATCATTCCTCATAAAGGTCGCCTGACGGACTTGCTCATCGATCAAGCACACAAAGCTGTACTACACGGAAGCGCCAAACTCACTCATTCGAAGCTGAGAGAATCATTGTGGATTGTTGGAGGTAATGGAGCTACGAAAAATCGCCTGCGTCGCTGTATCACGTGTCTTAGACAAAAACCTCCAAAACAGTCCCAAATAATGGGTGATTTGCCTGAATCAAGAACAAATCCATCAAGGCCATTTTATAATACCGGTGTAGATTACACAGGATACGTGACCGTGAAGGCAAGCAAAGGTCGTGGCATCAAAACAACAAAGGGCTATATAGCTGTATTCGTTTGCATGGCTACAAAGGCCGTGCATTTAGAGCTAGTCTCGGATCTAAGTTCAGAATCATTCCTGGCTGCTCTGCGAAGAATGTCAGCTCGACGTGGAGCGCCCCGTCACATTTTTAGTGACAACGGAACAAATTTTACAAAAGCCAGCAAAGCAATCAAGGCACAATATGAAGAGATCAACGCATCGTTAGATGAATCATTTTACAAGGCCATCAGCGACATGAATATCACTTGGCACTTCAATGCACCTTCGTGGCCTAGCGCCGGAGGCTTGTGGGAAGCAGCCGTTAAAAGCCTCAAACATCATCTTCACCGGGTGTTAGGAGAGCAGCATCTTACCTTTGAGGAATACTCGACTTTGCTAGCTCAGCTGGAGGGTTGCTTAAATGGGAGACCACTGTGTGCATTGACCGAAGACCCTGACGACTTGGATTATATCACCCCGGCACATTTTTTAGCAAGCGGCCCAACTCTCCACATTGTGGAGACCGAAACAGACGAGCGGACACGCTGGCGCTTGACACAAAAAATATTTCAAGACACATGGAAAAAATGGCAATCTGAGTACCTGTGTCAACTACAAGCGCGCTGCAAATGGACACAACCTAAGCCAAACATTGAAATCGGCGACGTCGTAATCATTCACGACGCAAACCTGCCTGCTGGCAAGTGGGCACTAGGCCGAATATCAGATGTTCATCCAGGAAAAGACGATTTTGTCCGAGTCGCGTCAGTAAAGACAAAAAATTCAGTTATAAAAAGACCCATCATCAAGCTGTCGAAACTGCCAGTATCCGAGCACGATTTGCGGACCACTGGAGAAGAAAAAAAAGACTTATCAGCCACCCCATCAAGAGCATCAAGACCAACAAATCAAAGAAAAATCACCAATAGGCACAAGTGCATCAACTTCATCACTATGGCACTAACATTATTTATGTTATGCATAATGCCTGCACAGAGTACCCATGACGTGTCACACTTCACAGAAGGTCAAGGTATTTATTTTGACAAAATAACAAACCTGAAAATGGCCCGAGACGAGTGGAAACTTGTGGTATACTACGACATCAATCCGTATTGGGAAGGATCAGAATTATTTTCTAAATACATCACTCATTTAGAAAATATGTGTCATACGATAGAAAATAAACAACAATGCAACATTGTACTGACACAATTACGTCACGCCTTCTCGGAATTAAAATACTACGATGCCATGCTACTCGGCCAGCGCTCCGACTCGTCACGAAAAAGGAGAGGATTCTTCAACGGCATAGGAAATGTTGCTCATAGCCTTTTCGGCGTGCTCGACGACCAGTTCGCCGAACAATATCAAAAGGACATTGACCTAACCAGAAGAAATGAAAAACACCTGGCACTATTATGGCGGAATCAAACTTCGGTTATAGAGGCGGAAGCAAACCTACTCAAGAGAATCGAGTCCTCGATGCAAAATCAGCATAAAACTTTTAATCAATATATCATCAGCATCGAGAAAGGCCTAAACAAGCAGGCAAGCGAAATTCAATTATCAACACAGATCAATGAAATAGCCGTGTCGTCAATCATTGCCAATAATATACTCGCCAACCTAAAAAGCATACAAGACACTTTATTGGACACCATCACTAACATAATTTATGGAAAATTCAACGTGCACCTTTTGACGCCACAACAGTTGAAAGATGAGCTAAATATCATCGCCGGTCAGATGCCGAAAGATTTGACTCTTCCATGCGAAAACATCAACAACGATTTACCGAAATTATATCAACTAATGAAGGTGCGAACCAGAATGACCCGTCAGTACCTTATCTTTGAAATCAGAATTCCTTTAGTCTTTCGAGACATCTACGAGCTCTTCCGATTAATACCAATTCCACAACAAGATGGGAAAAATATGATCAAAATAAAGCCCATAGCCGATCAGGTGGCTATAAATATCAAAAAGGAATCGTATATACCGATGTTGGATGAAACCGTACATAAGTGCACTCACTACGATTCCAACACACTTATTTGTACGCTACAAGGTCCAATTTATCAATTGAAGTCTGACTCACACCTATGTATAGCGGATCAAATTACAAACAAGTGCACAGCTGAGACTGACACCTGCCGTAACATATGGACCGAACTAAGCACCATGAATACATACCTATACTTTTGTTGTGACGTATGTACTGCGAGAATTATATGCGGTCAGGAGGTCAAGGCCGAACATCTAAACAAGGCTGGAATCATTATCCTCCACACCGACTGTGTATTAAACGGAGATTCCTTTACCATATTTCCTCAGAAGGAACTATCCAACGACATCAAAACTCAAGCAAATGTGGTAAAGTTCGACGTGCCCTCTATAAACAATGTTATCAATTTGACTGTACCCGTCATACAGAGCGAATCGAATGCCTTTGGAATCAATGAAAAACACTTCAAAGCCATCAAAGACCAAATTGAGCACATGAAGAACGAAGGAGCCGTATCAGGGGAAGTCACCTACCACGATGTCCACCATTATACTGCAATCTACATAGTCATGGGCATCGTAATCGTATTAGCCGCGCTGTATGTGCGTCGCTGCATACGGCGACGTCAATTCGTCGCACGTCTCACTCCCTCGTTCGCCGCCGACACTGCCGCCGCCGGGAAGAACGAACGCAGACCCACTTCGATGTCATCCGCATCCCGCAGCTCCATCCCATCAGCGACCGAGAACAGCCCCAGCGGAGATCAACGCGCCGCGACAATTTCAATTAACCATACAAATGCGACATCTATGTTTAGGGGATTTACCTCTATCAAATAATTATGCAATGTTCTTTGTTTACATCAGTTTAGATTTTTTAACATTTTTTCTTGTATCAAAACAATAATAATTTGAACAGCATCCTCATCTCCTGGCCGGGAATATGTACAATGCTAGCATCGCACATTTCTCGGTCAGCATAAAATATGTTTGTTATAATAATCGCTGTATCCGCGATTACGCAAAATGTACAATAATTAACCAGTCTACGTTTATACGAGCTCCTAGCTAGTACCTAATCATAATTATACCTTGGTTATCAATAAAAAATATATTTAAATCAGTGTTTATTATCAAGACACTCAACCGTCCAGAATCACATCATTCAGGTGTACAAACCCGTACAGCTATACTATCCTTATTGCTAGATCCGGCCATCTGGCAGCTTTTAATGGGTGGAGGTCAGAGTGAAAGTCTAGCAAAATTTTTCTATTGCAAAATAGTAATACCAAAATAGGTAAAACCCGTCGAAGTTGCCTCATTTATAAAGGACAGGGCCTATATTTTAACATTAGAACAAAGAACATTACGTTTCATTATGGAAACAAAAACAGTAGGCGAAAAACTATGAATTACATTTTACGTCGTTTGGCACTACTTTCCCTCAACAGAAACTTTTGGCAATGATATAATCTAATGATTCATATCTTTTCTCATAATATTGCACCAAACGCAGAAGTCTAGGATTTGTTTTCTTGAAGTGGTTAGCATACTTTGATCCACCACTTTACAGCTGCCAGATGTCCAGATCTAGAAATAAGCATAGTATAGCAAACTGATTAGAGCGGTTTCGTTGCTCTCATTATTGTGTCATATAATTTTTCGAAAAGTGGAAAGCGAAAGACCTAAGGGCCCCCCGCCAACCAGATGGTCTGACCAAATTAAGAAGGCCACCTCAGGCAAACTCCATCAAGCGGTGAGGGCTACGGGAGATCGCAACCGATGGAAACAAATTACAAAGACTGCAAAACCAAGTGGTCAAGGTCCTCAGTAATGACTAATGAGGGACCGTCAAAGAAGAAGATCTTTGCTTTAAATTTTAATAAAACCTGTTTGTTAGGTGACATTTTTTATAGCAAGTCCATATAAAGAAAGGAGATTACATCTAGAAGTAACAGAAGACAACCAGACAAAAAGATCAAGATTGATTTATAGAGTGATTGTCAAGAATTAAATGTACTTTATTCAAAAATGTCCGGCAAGGTTGACTTTTACGGTTAAAAACTAGGCGGCGAAATGCCTAGTTTATGGTCAAATAAAAATTAAAAAGTTACGGAAATTGCAGGCTCGATTTCGCGACATAAATGTTGCATACAAATTCCATTTTTGTCGAGGTACAAACTTTTTAAAAAGTTCAACAGCCATACAAAACTAAAGGCAAATGTCCTAAACAGCCAAAACATAACATCGGTATTTGTTATTTATAATGTTGGTACCGCGACTTTTTAGTTATCTCAAATAGCTTACGGTAAATTCAGAAGAAAAATACACTTCAAACTTTTTAATAAAAAAATATAATGGCGGCAAAGCTGAGCGTGTACCGCGAACATAGAAAATTGTAGTTTCGAATAAATCTGTCTCTCTCACTCAAAATGAGAAGCGATGGAGATAGAGATAATTATAGGATTCGAATCGAAATTCGATGCTCATGGTAGTGGCCATTCTTTTAACCTAGAAGTTATCCTGAATATATTATTTATGTCAGTATTGTTTGTTGTTCATCAACGTTGGCTGTTTTGCATTATTTTTGAATAAAGCACTATATTGGACTCGGCGTGAAGGGCCATTGCTGGCTTCGTATTAAATTAAACGGACTCCCAAGGTCGTCCGTTTAAACGTAATACTCAGCCATCAATGTGCTACTCCACCTCCTCGACAATAATGTACTATTATTGTATGAACAACAATGACTCATTCTAAGAACTTTGTTTTACTCAGGTTACGTAGGAGTTATTCGATTAAGTTTATTGTTACATGTTCGTGAAAGTTTCTCAATAATATATCTTTTAATTATCTATTAATTATTCTGTTTTCCCCTGATGTCGTATATTGTTCTTTTGAACCGATAAAGCCGCTTCGATCAGCTAACAAACGAAAGCTAATTATGAGAACTGAGATCCGACGTGACAAATATTGACAAATGCAACTGTGAGGGCAAACTATTTGTTGCCTGTCATTGGTTCTTTTATAACGTGTTATAATCCACCAATCAGCGTCTGGCGACGTCACTCCTGTTATGACAACCTAATGGGGTTGGCAACTGTCTAGGGGATGTGGCTTAAAGGGCTCGCATCCAGGTCAAAAAAAAACAAGAATTTGACACTGTGGTCGAACACATATGGCGAGTGACACATATGAGTGACGTCACAGGAACTGTAGTTATTTTATTTTATAATATAAAAATATATAATTTAAAAAAAAGTTTTATTTTGAGGCAGTACACCCATAAATACCATACATTTAACGGCCTCCTAGCCCAGTCGGTAGTGACACTGCTTACGAAGCAGGGGGTCCCGGGTTCGAATCCTGGTCAGGGCATTTATTTGTGTGGTTATCACAGATATTTGTACCTGAGTTATGGATGTTTCCTATGTATTTAAGTATTTATCTATATCTATCTATTATATATATCGTCGTCTAGTACCCACAACACAAGCCTTATTGAGCTTACTGTGGGACTAGGTCGGTTTGTGTAAGATTGTCCTATAATATTTATTTATTTATATCAGCATTGCAAATATACAAAATAACAAAATACTAAAATCTAATTAGATTTATATATAATAGCTCAAATATAATTACTATTAATCATTAAGGAATAAATGTATTTTGGATTTAAATATGGCCAGAGCGCGCCCTGAACTACGATTTTACTTTACGGTTGCACAAAGTTGTTTGTTACTATAAAAACCGGTCAAGTGCGCATCGGACCACGCATAATGGAGGGTTTCGTACCTAGTTCCGTAGCTATTATTGAAAATACTAATATGAAAAGGTCGAATCTGCCCATAAAAGAAGTTGTTTTTGGAGATAACTCGGAAACGCCTTAACCGATAATGTTCAAAATAATTTTCGTGGAAAGAATATATAGTGATATATCTTATCAATTTTTTCATATTTTTTGGATCTCCGGTTCAAAAGTTACAAAGACTCAATTTATTTGACTTTCGAAGCGATTATTACTGAAAATATTCACTTAATCAAAAAATGTTAGAAGAAACCTCTGTACTCGTATTATTTTTGAAGACTTATCGATTCATGTGCAGCATGTTGATATTCGATAAAAAAAAATTTTGTCAATTAGTTATATGTATGGAGTGCCCGCCCCCTAAAAATATTTTTTTCAGCAATTTTACTACATAACTCAGTAGCGGCACACAAAAGACACCTGGCTGTGACATACGGACGGACGGACGAACGGAAATGACGAAACTATAAGGGTTCTGGTTTTGCCACTTTGTCTACAGAACGCTAAAACGGTACCCTAAATTGTATTGTATGAAACTGTTTATAGTTTTTGCTATTGTATTTACCATTATTTTGTGATCAAAATTGTAGGAGTTGACTGGGTGATGAGTAAAAGTCCCTTTGTCAGGTAAACTTAGACTGTTTTATTCCTTAACAACTAGTGCTTATATACAACAGTTATCTTACACTACGCTCCTAATCTATGACATGATAATTAATCTTAACAAGATAGGTGCGTGATGATTACCTCACGCACCACACGTACTACGCCAACTGGACCTGCACAAAAATGTTGAAAAACCATACAATAATAGCTATTGAAACGTTATTATATTTTATTGTAATTTCAAATAATAATTAAGATTTGAAGTAATGTAAAACGGAACGTGTTTTAATCCACCAATCAGCGTCTGGCGACGTCACTCCTGTTATGACAACCTAATGGGGTTGGCAACTGTCTATGGGATTTGGCTTGAAGGGCTCGCATCCAGGTCAAACAAAAAAAAAACCGGCCAAGAGCGTGTCGGGCCACGCTCAGTGTAGGGTTCCGTAGTTTTCCGTCCGTCACAGTAAGTGTCCCCACTTAAGATTTAAAATAACACCGCCATCTATCTAAATACATAAAAGAAGAAACTGACTGACTGACTGATTGACTGACTGACTGACTGACTGACATATCAACGCACAGCCCAAACCGCTGATTCTAGAGATTCCAAATTTGGCACGTAGGATCCTTATAAGGTCTAGGGATGCACTAAGAAAGGATTTTTCAAAATTCACCCCCTAAGGGGGTAAAATGGGGGTCCAAAGTTTATATGGCGAATCAAGATTTGTTAGACTATTTTATTCGAAACTTCACAGGAGTATTCCTAACGATAAATGAGTAAACACGTGTTTCAGGTTTTTTGAAAATTCAACCACTAAAAGGGGCAAATGTGGTCACAAAATCTGAAAATCAACATGGGTATCGTATCCTTTTTGAGTACTTATAGTACGCGGGCGAAGCCGCGGGAAAAGGCTAGTGTAGGATATGATATGAGCGTTCCACGTACAGCGACATCTATCGGCAAATTAAGTAAACTAGTGCGCGCGAGCTTAAAGTATGGAAGATGATTTTTATGGGATAATTCTTTATTGCGTGAACCGATTTTCACCGTTTTTACTTTATTTGAAAGCACGTCATTTCATTGTGATTTTGTGGAAATTACAGGTACAATAAACACCTGCTTATACGGTTAAATTACAAACTTAGTTCAGAAATTATTTTGTAATTTTTTTTCAAAAACTATTCAACCTATCAAGTTCAAAATAATTTTCCTAGAAAGTTTTTATAAAGTTCTACTTCTGAGATTTTTTTCATATTTTTAAAACTTATGGTTCAAAAGTTAGAGGGGGGGGGGGGGGGACACATTTTTTTTACTTCTGGAGCGATTATTTCCGAAAATATTTACATTATCAAAAAATAATTTTAGTAAACCCCTATTAATTTTTAAATACCTATCCAACAATATATCACACGTTAGGGTTGAAATGAAAAAAAAAATCACTCCCCACTTTACGTATAGGGGAGGTACCCTAATAAAACATTTTTTTCCACTTTTTATTTTACCACTTTGTTATACATGTGAATTGATATACATTAGTACCAAATTTCAGCTTTCTAGTGCTAACGGTCACTGAGATTATCCGCGGACGGACGGACGGACGGACGGGCAGACATGGCGAAACTATAAGGGTTCCTAGTTGACTACGGAACCCTAAAAACAAGACTTTGACACTGTGGACGAACAAATATGGCGAGTGACACACATGAGTGACGTCACAGGAACTGTAGATCCGTTTAGGCGCGAAATTTTAAATATAAATTATAGTATTTTAATTTTTTAATACACTCGTGATCTATTCTACGTGCAATTCTTTCAAAAAAGCATAAGTGAAAATATTGCATCTTGCCTATTGACCCAAATATTTATTATTCCAGCTGGGTGTTTGACTAGGGTAGGATAGTAACTAAAAATGATAAGTACAGTCACCGGCAATAGTATCTTACTATTGCCGGTGACAAATATGTTAAAAATATGTGACACGCTCCTATTGCCCTACTAATAAGAGCGTGTCACCTATTTTTGCGGCCTTCGTGTAGGAAGATACTATTGACGGTGACTGTACATCCCGAACTTTTTTGGTACTTACACATTTTTATTGCTATTCAAAGCATTGATTTATTATGTATTCTACTAGATGTGACATCTAGCACAAATTTTGTGCGCCATGTTTGGCGGTTGACAGCTATGACAGAATCAAAGAGTAGTATAGACTTTTAGTGATTTTCACTACAACTTTTGGGACAAAAAAATTCTTACAGATGTCATCTTCTGTTACTCAATGATTCAAAGTACTAGTATACCAAATTTTAGCTCAATCAGACACAGGGAATAAGTAGTTGAAGTGTAATGTACAAGATTTGAAGCACACACATGCGCACCTTTTTCGTTACACGATTTGTAATTGACACATATTATTTAGACAAATACTTACCTACCTACAGGGCTCGGAAACCAGTATTCGCTCCATTATACTACTATCGAAGAACCTTATAATATGAAGTCATTACCCAAATACAGTAATGAGTTCTACATAAAAACCACAAAATAATTAAATATATTGAGTTTTTCGGGTTTTTTTGCGGTTCCGAGTCCTGCCTACCTAACCCTTTATACCTAACATGTTATGTAGATTAATTACTTACCTACCTAACCTTTATACCTTAAAAACAACTGTAAAAAAAAAAAACGTATTTGTATTTGTAAATATACGGGGTGAAGCTAAGTAAAAGTGTAAAAATATGTAACAGAGTGAGGTGGAGAACATCGACGGCGTGTCGGACAGCGGGTCCGGGGACGGCGGGTCGTCGCCGGGCTCGGGGTCGTGGGACGGCGGCGGCGCGGGCCCGCTGGACGGCGCCGCGCTGCGCCGCCTCGCCGCCGGCGCCGCCGCCAGCGCGCCGCCCCAGCCCGCCGCCGACATCGACGGCGTGCCGGGTACTGTACCACACACCGTCCACCATCATACAGCGGGGCCGGGGACGGCGGCGGCGCGGGCCCGCTGGACGGCGCCGCGCTGCGCCGCCTCGCCGCCGGCGCCGCCGCCAGCGCGCCGCCCCAGCCCGCCGCCGACATCGACGGCGTGCCGGGTACTGTACCACACACCGTTCACCATCATACAGCGGGGCCGGGGACGGCGGCGGCGCGGGCCCGCTGGACGGCGCCGCGCTGCGCCGCCTCGCCGCCGGCGCCGCCGCCAGCGCGCCGCCCCAGCCCGCCGCCGACATCGACGGCGTGCCGGGTACTGTACCACACACCGTCCACCATCATACAGCGGGGCCGGGGACGGCGGCGGCGCGGGCCCGCTGGACGGCGCCGCGCTGCGCCGCCTCGCCGCCGGCGCCGCCGCCAGCGCGCCGCCCCAGCCCGCCGCCGACATCGACGGCGTGCCGGGTACTGTACCACACACCGTCCACCATCATACAGCGGGGCCGGGGACGGCGGCGGCGCGGGCCCGCTGGACGGCGCCGCGCTGCGCCGCCTCGCCGCCGGCGCCGCCGCCAGCGCGCCGCCCCAGCCCGCCGCCGACATCGACGGCGTGCCGGGTACTGTACCACACACCGTCCACCATCATACAGCGGGGCCGGGGACGGCGGCGGCGCGGGCCCGCTGGACGGCGCCGCGCTGCGCCGCCTCGCCGCCGGCGCCGCCGCCAGCGCGCCGCCCCAGCCCGCCGCCGACATCGACGGCGTGCCGGGTACTGTACCACACACCGTCCACCATCATACAGCGGGGCCGGGGACGGCGGCGGCGCGGGCCCGCTGGACGGCGCCGCGCTGCGCCGCCTCGCCGCCGGCGCCGCCGCCAGCGCGCCGCCCCAGCCCGCCGCCGACATCGACGGCGTGCCGGGTACTGTACCACACACCGTCCACCATCATACAGCGGGGCCGGGGACGGCGGCGGCGCGGGCCCGCTGGACGGCGCCGCGCTGCGCCGCCTCGCCGCCGGCGCCGCCGCCAGCGCGCCGCCCCAGCCCGCCGCCGACATCGACGGCGTGCCGGGTACTGTACCACACACCGTCCACCATCATACAGCGGGGCCGGGGACGGCGGCGGCGCGGGCCCGCTGGACGGCGCCGCGCTGCGCCGCCTCGCCGCCGGCGCCGCCGCCAGCGCGCCGCCCCAGCCCGCCGCCGACATCGACGGCGTGCCGGGTACTGTACCACACACCGTCCACCATCATACAGCGGGGCCGGGGACGGCGGCGGCGCGAGCCCGCTGGACGGCGCCGCGCTGCGCCGCCTCGCCGCCGGCGCCGCCGCCAGCGCGCCGCCCCAGCCCGCCGCCGACATCGACGGCGTGCCGGGTACTGTACCACACACCGTCCACCATCATACAGCGGGGCCGGGGACGGCGGCGGCGCGGGCCCGCTGGACGGCGCCGCGCTGCGCCGCCTCGCCGCCGGCGCCGCCGCCAGCGCGCCGCCCCAGCCCGCCGCCGACATCGACGGCGTGCCGGGTACTGTACCACACACCGTCCACCATCATACAGCGGGGCCGGGGACGGCGGCGGCGCGGGCCCGCTGGACGGCGCCGCGCTGCGCCGCCTCGCCGCCGGCGCCGCCGCCAGCGCGCCGCCCCAGCCCGCCGCCGACATCGACGGCGTGCCGGGTACTGTACCACACACCGTCCACCATCATACAGCGGGGCCGGGGACGGCGGCGGCGCGGGCCCGCTGGACGGCGCCGCGCTGCGCCGCCTCGCCGCCGGCGCCGCCGCCAGCGCGCCGCCCCAGCCCGCCGCCGACATCGACGGCGTGCCGGGTACTGTACCACACACCGTCCACCATCATACAGCGGGGCCGGGGACGGCGGCGGCGCGAGCCCGCTGGACGGCGCCGCGCTGCGCCGCCTCGCCGCCGGCGCCGCCGCCAGCGCGCCGCCCCAGCCCGCCGCCGACATCGACGGCGTGCCGGGTACTGTACCACACACCGTCCACCATCATACAGCGGGGCCGGGGACGGCGGCGGCGCGGGCCCGCTGGACGGCGCCGCGCTGCGCCGCCTCGCCGCCGGCGCCGCCGCCAGCGCGCCGCCCCAGCCCGCCGCCGACATCGACGGCGTGCCGGGTACTGTACCACACACCGTCCACCATCATACAGCGGGGCCGGGGACGGCGGCGGCGCGGGCCCG
Source organism: Pammene aurita (assembly GCA_947086415.1). Lineage (NCBI taxonomy): Eukaryota > Metazoa > Arthropoda > Insecta > Lepidoptera > Tortricidae > Pammene > Pammene aurita. The sequence goes on along the minus strand of OX352296.1, from coordinate 41,223,793 downwards.
CTGGACGGCGCCGCGCTGCGCCGCCTCGCCGCCGGCGCCGCCGCCAGCGCGCCGCCCCAGCCCGCCGCCGACATCGACGGCGTGCCGGGTACTGTACCACACACCGTCCACCATCATACAGCGGGGCCGGGGACGGCGGCGGCGCGGGCCCGCTGGACGGCGCCGCGCTGCGCCGCCTCGCCGCCGGCGCCGCCGCCAGCGCGCCGCCCCAGCCCGCCGCCGACATCGACGGCGTGCCGGGTACTGTACCACACACCGTCCACCATCATACAGCGGGGCCGGGGACGGCGGCGGCGCGGGCCCGCTGGACGGCGCCGCGCTGCGCCGCCTCGCCGCCGGCGCCGCCGCCAGCGCGCCGCCCCAGCCCGCCGCCGACATCGACGGCGTGCCGGGTACTGTACCACACACCGTCCACCATCATACAGCGGGGCCGGGGACGGCGGCGGCGCGGGCCCGCTGGACGGCGCCGCGCTGCGCCGCCTCGCCGCCGGCGCCGCCGCCAGCGCGCCGCCCCAGCCCGCCGCCGACATCGACGGCGTGCCGGGTACTGTACCACACACCGTCCACCATCATACAGCGGGGCCGGGGACGGCGGCGGCGCGAGCCCGCTGGACGGCGCCGCGCTGCGCCGCCTCGCCGCCGGCGCCGCCGCCAGCGCGCCGCCCCAGCCCGCCGCCGACATCGACGGCGTGCCGGGTACTGTACCACACACCGTCCACCATCATACAGCGGGGCCGGGGACGGCGGCGGCGCGAGCCCGCTGGACGGCGCCGCGCTGCGCCGCCTCGCCGCCGGCGCCGCCGCCAGCGCGCCGCCCCAGCCCGCCGCCGACATCGACGGCGTGCCGGGTACTGTACCACACACCATCCACCATCATACGTCTCTAATCTGAAGCCGAAATGCGTTCCCTTGGAAATGCCATCTCTAAGTTATAGCTGAAATCATCACGGCGATCACTAGAAACGCCGAATGAACAAACTGTTCGGTGACGGCTTACATAATTGTATAAAAATTGATAAGCCCGTTTTTAAATTACTTTTATTTCTTTAAAAAAAAAATCCAGAAATTATTTGCCAATCGTTATGGAAACGTTTGTTTTACACTTTTAAATTTATAGCGTTATGTGACCTTGATGTGACCGCCCAGCAATTCTATAGATAACCGTGTGCCGAATAGGTACTATTTTTGCAGATTTTATAGAGATTTATCCAACATTCATCTCAACGATACAGTTATTTGGCTATCATACTATTTTACGGCCGATACTTGCCACACCATTAGCTGATATGGATAGTATTCTACTTGAGAAAAAATAGTGTAGTTTTTGATGCAATCACCAAAGCATAAGTTGTAAATCCTGGAAATTGCATTGTTGAATTGCGTTCATTATTTACTTGGGGTGTTTAGGGGAGGGAAGGTTTTTAACCGAATTTCAACGTGGGGTAGATTTGGGGCAAATTTTCTATTTCTAGTTTATCTTTAAGTTTATTTTTTAATTTTTGCATTTAATTTTCATTTTAGGTCTAGTTTTATTGATTATAGTTTAATCGCTTTGCAATTATATAAAAACTCATAAGATTATAACGATAAATATTAGAAATATAACGTAAATTATGATTGCTCCTTTATAGTGGAAGAAGACGAAGACATCGACGGAATCCCTCTAGAGACGGAGAAGTCGCGGCCGGCGGGCGGCTTCGTCCCCTCCAAGTGGGAGAGCGTGGAGCCCGCCGAGCCCGAGCCCGAGCCCGAGCCCTGGCCCGAGCGCGCGCCGCCGCCGGCGGTGGCCGCGCCCGCGCCGCCGCGGCCGGAGAGGTACGTACGAGTACGAGCACAGTCAAGTGTAGAAATATGGGTGTACTCATCTTACTCAAAAATATGTCCTATAGTATCTTATTCCGTTGTAATAAGTGCGTAGTACCATATTTATGAGACGATTTTTTCGATACTTATTTTTGCACTTGACTGTACACGTAGTGGACACATGATGGAGAGTTCGCGGCCGGTGGACGCTTCGCCTTTCAAAATCACAAATACAAAAGTTTATGAGTGAATGTAAATTGCTTTTGGTACAGCAGCACGACGACGTCGTCGGCGTCCGAGGAGCTGTCGCTGAAGCGCTCGGTGCTGCGCGACATCGAGGTGAAGGTGCTGAAGTACGCGGACGAGCTGGAGTCGGGCGTGCGCGCGCGCCGGCCGGGGCTCGGCGCGCAGCAGCAGCTGCAGCACTACCGCCGCAAGCTCATCAAGAAGGTAACACGCGTGCGTGCGTGTGTGTGTGTGTGGGTGTGTGGATGGATGTGAGTGTGTAGAAAATAACTTTTTAAATACAATTGCTCAAAAAGTTTACTTTATGTAGCTTCAAATCGTGCGTAAAGTTTGATTTTACACACGATTTGCAGATCAGAATTTTAAATAAATGAGTATTATGCGAGACCCGCTTATAAATGACCCACCTGAACTACGCGCGATTGGGCATAAAGGAGTATTATGCGAGACCCAATAGTATTACTTGAACAACGCGCGATTGAATGAAGCTGTCTTTCGTATACTGACAGAATATAAATGTAATTTTATTTCATTGTAGTTTTTTCGCAATTGTATTAAAAAACGTTGTTCGACACACGTGCGGAAGTGTCATTTTCACTCGTCCCGAGTCTTGACCCTCGCCTCTCGGCTCGGGTCAAGTAACCTCGGTGCTCGTCCATAATGACATACTTCTCGCACTTGTATCGAAAACTACTATTCCTTTATTTCTAAACATTGAAGGCAACGTGTACATGTAGATTAAAACCTAAGCCCTACCATCATCCCCTAAATACCATATTTAGGTAATGATTATTGTCGGGGTTGCGGCATGGCGAGTGAAGGAGTAGGTGCCTTTGGATGGTAGGCTAATTTAATCCTTACTGACTAGTTCTTATACAGTGTTTATATCGATTCACTTTCATTTCGGTCGACACAAATATGCTCTTTGCATTTATTTATTTCATCTTTATTGGACATTCAACAAAGTACAAAGAGCGGACTTAATGCCAGAAGGCACCCTCTACCAGTAAACCAACAGCCAGAGAGTTCTAAACCAGGAGAGGCCCTGAGTATCATTTCCCCTCTGTCAAAAGTATTGGCGGAAAATCTAGTACATCTATAAAAACTATTTCAATAATCGATGCCACGCCATTTTCGTCATCGCTGTCGATGGATAACAAGCTCCGTGAAAATGCCCTTATGCGCTGTTTTTGGATGTAAAAAAATGTTATATTTCATCTAGTTTACAAAAAGATGAAATACCATTTCAGATGTAAGTACAGTTTTACTTTATTAACCATTACTTTCGTAATAAAAGATTTAACCTAAATCGAAAATCAAGCTTCGTTTACAGAATCGATTCAAAGACAATCGTTTTCTTTCTGACGGGCAGTAACTATTTGACGTTTGACACTTCTCCATATTTAATGCGCTTAAGGATTGCTGTCTTCTATATTTTGTTTGAAAATACAATCAAAAATGATCCTTGGCTTTTTTGTTTGACATTTCCAAAGACTGCATCCAATAATGAACCATATGTTAACATATGTACAGTCGACTATCTATTGCTCCATTTAGTGTTATTAAGTATAAAAATAATATGTCAAATATGTTTGGTGTTTTCAAGTCAAAGGTACATCTTTGTCGGTTGTCAATAAAGCGTTGCTGCCATAAAAAATCATTTAGAAATAAACTGTATTAACAACCGACAATGATGTACCTTTGACTTGAAAACTTCACATGCGTGCTACCTCGCCCCCCTCAGATTTTGGCAGACTTTTTTGTTTGGAAAGATGAGGCGAAGCGTACTCCATTTATAGAGCTTTATGCCAACAGCGACTACTAAGCAATTGTTACTAAGTGATATTCTGCGAATAAAATAAAATAGAATGTTCTTTAAATAATAAGAATATCTTGTATTTATAGGCATCCCGTGAGGCGAAAGAGGCCGTGGAAGAAGCACTAGAGTCACCGTCACCGAGGCGGCGGCTCTCGCCCGAGGACGACTCATACTCGTAAGTTATTTTATTAATTTAAAATTTTAATTAGACTAAAGGCGGTTATCACACTGCTACAGTTTCCGCATGCGGCGACGGTGTGCGAGCGAGATAGAGCTTTGCATTTGTATGGTGCTATCACGTTAATCAAAACAGGTCGTGGCGCCAGTGTGAGATCCGCCTTCGTCTTACAAAAAAATGCAGTCAAATTTTAAATCGATGAGGTAGGAAATAAGGTTTAAAATCTTTTGTTACAAAATGGAATATTCATCAGATCATCACCATTACAAAATGCGACGAACAACTGTAATACCTTCGTTTACGTGTGACTATTGTTTGAATGAGGCAGTTTTAAGGCGAAGTATTTTCATAAATTAAAGAAAAAACTCTGACCAAAACTAAAAGAACAACTATTGATTCTTACTTACTCATTGAACTTGTGGATTACAGTCAACCTACTGGAAGAAAGTTGGGTGGTTTTACAATTAAATAACTCTATAGTACTATAGGTACGACCTTGGGCCTTATTAGTACAGGTCCAAGTGTAAAGACCTCGATACACAATGGCCCATCATGGGCCAGTCTAAGGGACACAGCTATACGACGGAAGGAGATCGCAATATCGTTAGCTCCCTCTAACGCATAGCTGCGTCCCTTAGACTGGCCCATGATGGGCCATTGTGTACTGGGACCTTAAGGTCAGTGCTCTTATTGTTGACTGCTTGCGACGGGTTGCGTGATAGACTGCGTTACCTTTTACGTTATATTGACAACTTACCATTCATTTATTAATGAATGGTAAGTTCCGGTAGTCAGTTGTTATGTTTTTGTTTTAATTGTTCACACTTGTGTCAATAACCATAATTGACAACACTACGGTTCCCCTGATTACAAAATTAAGTTGAATTATTATCTATTTGTTTTGTTGCTCCATTACTATTACTGATATTATTTACCTACAAATTACTCCAATTTCCCTGCATTCAATTGTAGTATTTATGTTCTTAATGCATATTTGTGCACTGTTATTAGTTTCTCTGATGTTTAATTTTCCTCTCCTAAATTACATTTTTATTCCGAATTCAGGGCATTATTTTGATTGTTAGTTATATCAGTAATGATGCCTGCTTTTAAACGACTTCTTTACTCATTTCATATAATGTATTTTGTTATGTTTATTAATTTTTTTGCAGGACTTCATCGAAAAAGTCTAAAAAATCTCGCGAAACATCCTTGTCGCCACCTGTGAAGAAATCGCGGCACAGGTATGTTATCAACCGACTTTAATATTTCGAAGGAGGAGGTTATCAATTCGTCGGGATCTTTGTTTTTGCTAATTAAAAAAAAATGTTCACCGATTATTCGAAGACTGCTGGACCGATTTAGAAAATTCTTTTTTGTTTGAAAGAGTAAATAAATATACTTCACAGTTGGTCCCATTGTAACCAGGTCAGGATTGGATGATGGGATCCTGGAGAAATCGAGGGAACTCTTCAAGTATTCTAGGCACTCCTATAGTGATTTAAGTATTTTTTTTACAGCAGCTCGAGCATTTGCTTTTGGAAAGATGGAGGCTAAGTGAAGTCGGTTCTTTTTTGTTTAAAATTATTTATTTCTAGTTTACTTATCATTTTGACTACATTTTCTCCTCTTAGGTACTAAATAAGTCCTATTTACGTAGTAATTATAACCTTGATATATTACGGTTAACAACAAAATGTTACTTAGAAATGACTTCGATTTAATTGTTTATTGATAACAACCGCTTTATGTCTCGCGAGTCAATAGATAACAATGTTACACACAAAATATTGTTTCCTATCAGCGCCGAATTAAGTGGGTCACCTCCTGATAACCCTCAGACGATATTACTACGGATTTTACGTAGATACGATTCTCGGATGTTGAGAATGTGATTGTGATGCGGGCGCCAATAGTCATGGGATGTTAGCATTTTTAAGTGGTGCCTTAAGGTGCCATAGCTTCATCTAACACAGTTTTTGAAAAATCGTAGTACGTTTATAAATAGTGATATGGGTTCAGAGCGATTCAAAACATGATTAACACATTCAGTGCCGAAAACCCGACTATCGGGTATTTGATGATTTCGTTCCCAGGCCGGACGACCCGATAGTCGGGATCGTGGTACTACAGCTTTATATGACGAAATTTTTGTGGCCTGGCGCGGATGTCTTGTTTGGCTGGGTGGCAATGAATGTGTTAAAACACTTTCGCTCCATAGAAAAAATAATCGCAAACATACGTCTAAACCGTATTATTTAAAATGCATAATTATTTTTGTATGCGGTGCGATTTGCTTCGCTGAACTCATGGCATCTTAATAGTAGGTACAGTTAACTATAAAGAGATGTATCTTCTTTTGAACCTTATTAAAACGCAATAGGGTGAAAAAGTGGATACATCTCTTTGTAGTCAATTGTACATAATCGCGAGGGTGTGAAATAGCAACTTGCGAATAGGTGAAACGCCGCTGTCGTTAGCGTCCACCGAATTAAAGTCCTCCTCTACAGGGTGCTTTTTAACCCTTAGCCATATCTTGCGAGCTGAATAATACGCTTCTACTGCAAATTATATTAGGAAACCAACGCAGAAATCGTTAAAAAAAAACAAAATTTGTGGAACAGACAATTTTTTTTCGCGATTTTGTTGTTTGTCCCATAGAAAATCTTGTTTCAATATGACTTATATTCAACTCGCGAAATATAGCTAAAGGTAAAAAAAAAACAGTATACTACAGCATAATAAAATATTTGTTCCAGTGACCGTAAGTCTCGGTCCCGCTCGCGCGACCGCGAACGTTCGGGCGAGCGCGGCCGCGAGCGCGAGCGCGAACGTGAGCGCGAGCACCGGCGCCGCCGCTCGCCCGCCACGCCGCCCGCGCACCACGCGCACGCGCACGCGCACGCGCACAGGAAGCACGCCAAGCACTCCAAGTACAAGTACTAACTCCCCTTCAAGGTCATGAGAAACAGGAACATGTGACAGAGAGAAGGTACAGTCAGCGACCAAAATTTGCCGAACGATATAAGTTTACAAAAGTAACTAGACACATAGATATTACATAAGTTCTGTAATAACAATGTGACTAGTTACATATGGAAATTTGTAGTATTTTCTAGATTAAAAAAAATCGTACAGAAGCCCGTACAGTCATATGAATCAGTGTAGCGACACTCTACTTCCGTTATAAAAGTTGTACTTTTATAAAAGATACCTCAAAAGCTTAGTCGTTGTGTGTTTACTACCTACTAGACTAGAGACTGTAAGGAAGCAGTGTTGTATATAAAATAAGATGAATTCTAATTACAGATCATGTGAGGAAGTGATTTATGTTTTAACATGTTTGTGCTACTATTATTTTAATTCTAAGAGTGTGGATGAGAATGTGTGTGATTGGGATTCCGTGTGTTGGTTAGCATCCATTTTACTTGAAAGATAAATGAAATTACAACTTATGATTGTAAATTTTTATTTAAATAAACATTTAATTTCATTGCAGTTTTACTCATTTCACCTAAAACAAACATAATTCGAAAATTTCACAAAAACCATTTAATCACAAAGTAATAAAATATTGATATTAAGATGATTTATACAACTCAATCACAACTATCAAAATAATTTCAAGCTAAACAATAAGGGAACACACAAATTCGTTTAAAACAGAGAGCTTAAAGTAAAATATAAGATCCACAAAACTGAGCAAAACATGATAAATTCCTAAACTCACGGTCAGACATCTGGAAACTCGAGGTACAGTCGCCATCAAATATATCAAAGCGGCTAGGGTACTCAAAAATATCTGAACGTACTTTATCGCGTTGATCAGATATTTCTGACCTTGGCCGCTTTGATATATCTGATGGCGACTGTACGAGCACACTACTATCGCAACAAAGTCGAATACAAATCTATTCGCGCGATTACCTCACTATAGTGAGTATGAAGAGGAAGATGATTTTTTGTGATGAATAAATGAATATCTGTTTTACAGATATTAATTACTTTACTTATTCTTGACATAACCTCTTCATAATAGCAATAAATGTTCGAAAAAACCAGCGTTTATTGTGCTACTTCCTCAGACCCCTCTAGTAGTTAGTTTCTAGTAATTACAGGACCATAAAGGCTCTTTACACATTGCGACTTTTGGCATCGTCCAGTCGCCATCAGATATATCAGAGCGGCCGAGGTGGTCACAAATATCTATTTGTGACCACCTCTACTTATTTTATTATGTTCAGATGAACAACGCCTCTATTGTCAAGGTGATAAAGTGCATGTTCAGATGTTTTTGAGTACCTTGACCGCTCCGATACATTTGATGGAGACTGTACATGGTTTGCCGTTATGCGTCGCTACTTGACTAGTTGTTATGCGATAAATATTTAATTTCAATAAGATATATATTTTTTTATAACAGTGATAGACACATATTTGTTTCGAATAAGCTCCTAGCGTTACGTTAATCATAGCATTAATAGCCTCATCACTCATCCGAGGGTCGACTGTGGACATTTCCAGTACCTACCATTATCAAACTAGGCCTCGCTCGCCTTAACGTGAAACAAAATGGTCTAAGAGCTGGCCACGTCAGATATGACACAATAATGAGAGCAATGAAACATATCTAGTTAGACTGCTTTACCATCCTTATTACTAGATCCGGGCATCTGGCAGCTTTTAATGGGTGGAGGTTAGAGTGGCAGACCAACAAAGTTTTTAAGTTGGAAAAAAGTAATACTAAAAAAGGTAAAAACTGCCAATGTTGTGTCATTTATAGAGGACAGTGTCTATATTTTAACATTAGATTAAAAACAATTGTCTATTATTGCGGAAACGAAAACAGTAGACGACTAACTAAAAATTGCATTATACATTATTTGGCACTACTTTCCCCCAACAGAAACTTCTGGATATGTTAAAATCTAATCAATTACATAATTTCATCAAACCCAGTACTCTAGGATTTGTATTCTTAAAATTTTCATTCTTTGACCTCCACCACTTTACAGCTGCCAGATGTCTGGATCTAGAAATAAGCATAGTATAGCAAACTGACTAGAGGGGTTTCGTTGCTCTCATTATTGTGTCATATCTGACGTGGCCAGCTCTCCGTCTATAATGTCTTCAACGGTGACGATCGAAGCCATTTAACTATTCAGTCAACATTTTCCCAGTATTTAGACCCACAAGTCGATCCGAAGCGAAATACGTATACATTATTTCAGTTAATAAAAGATTATTTGTAATAAACTACATTATAATAAAACATTTCTAACTGCTTATAATTTATGTAAACTGCATTTTTATAGGTTTACGACTCCAAAATTAATTGAAAATGCTTTTTTTCCAATATCGACCACTAATTAAACGTAAATAAATATAGATTATACTTCAAACTACCCTCATTTTAATATTTATATGTAATACTGAAAATACACAACACAGCAAGCACACAAAAACAAAATAATTTCATTTGTAAAAAAAAAAACAGTAAAACTAATTTTAAACAAATCACCACAAACGCAATCAACAGCTTAAATAGATTTTAAAATAAAATTACATCTTTCTTAGTCTTTCCTACGTTAATATTTGGACATAGTACCTAAATGTTATAGAGTCCGTACATTTACTATAAATGGTACTAGCATGCTATAGTTTAATAGCTACTTGTATAGCAAGGGTTACATAGCATGCTAGTATCACTTGCATATTATCTAGTAATGATACTAGCGCATTGAAATATCATTTCTAACGATTCAATATAAATAGATATCGTTATTGAAACTAATTCTCACTTGCTTGACACGTTGCCGAAGAAATATATATAAATAGATCACATTTCTGGTTATTTGGTAGAGATTTTATACTTCTAACAGATAACAGCCATCCATCAAACTCTCCTTCAACTTCATCAAAATCTGTTTGTTAAAATAAATCATGACCCGGCCCTCGAGTATGATGGCTTGCAGTTTCATTTATGCTTTTTGTCAAAAGAAGTTTTACTGAAAACCACAGCCAAATAGCACTAAACCCTACTTATTTTATTGTGTTCCTGCCGGTGAGTAAGGTTGCCAGAGAGCGCAGTGTGTTCACGACGGGGGACCCTCTTGTTCCACTAGCCGTCCACACAGCCAATCCACCTTTATTTAATCACGCGCATGTGATTCCTGTGGAGTTGCAGGCGTCCGTAGGTATGTTTATGTGGTTTAAAAAAAAATGACTATTTTCAGAGGTCTGATGCTGTAGCTGTGTCTTGTGTCCTGTTAGAAGGGAGTGTTATTTCCAATGCGCTAATATTATTGCTAAGAACTAGCCATACATGATTACGCCTAGTGGCTACGGCTACGCTTACAAGCGCTAAGTGATTACGCGACTACTCCTACCCGTAACACAGGAATGTACAAAAATATTTGCTCGGTTAATCACAGGTTACTTAATTGAAGTGAGTCTATTAGTGGACCTAAGGCGGAACACACACTTAGCGGAATTCATAGTGAGTTCAGCTGGGAACTGGTCTTAATTCCGCTAACTGAGTGTCGCCTAACTAGCATAGCTTCAAGTACAATCATGGGCAAATTATTTCACTAGGTAGTTTATAAAAAAGATAACATTTCCAATTCCAAAATATGTATAACTGATTTTATATTAAATTGTAACCTGTTCGTGGTATCTGCGCCGTTGTAGAAGAAAAAAAGGCCAAGGCCGGCCAAGACCATGTCGAGACATGCACACGTACGTTTCCGTAGTTACCGGCCTGTCACAATACACCGCACTTATAAGGTCGTTTTTTATGATATTGTCTCATTTAACTATGTGGCACTTACGTGCGTTTTACTAGTAAAACCTAGGTGTTATTGAGTTAAAACTCAAAAACGACAACCGATTTTATTCAATATAGTTTTCATTGAAAGTAATTATTAGGCTTTACTTTTATGAATTTGTTGAGTTGATAACACGAGATATAAAATTGAAGAAATTTGAACCACATGTTATTCTATTTTAAGTTCATAACTTTTCCTCGCGACTCGTCAACTTCTTCCCACTATGTACGGAAATATAAATATTAAATTATTTAGTAACATAAAAAATATTTATAACGAATTACTCTCGTAATTCAAGTCGATTTTTGCTCGACATGTAAATTTTGTGTAAATTACGTGAGTAACCCGTTATAAATATTTTTAATATGTTAGTCTCACGAAAATTTTGTAGTTAAAATTCCTTAGTAATAATTTGAATTGTTTTTTTGAATAAAGTACCCCGACTATACTTGAAGAGTAGCCCTACTTATACCTACGGTAAAGCTTACATGTGATGACTTATTCTACTGTTACATGATTTGTTGTGCTTCCATTTTGGCAAAAAGGCGTTGGCATTCAAACAATATATGAATGGTGTGGACACAGAAAAACACAATTATAAAATAATATCTGATAATAGGAATAAAATAGTAAAAGATCGCAATACTGATAAAACATTGGTAAAATATACTGTTAAAAATTAAGATATCCTAATTCCTAAGCAAGTCCGTTAAAGGATTTCGATTAAGTAATAGTTATTATCTTTATAAAGGCCATTGTTGCTATAGCTGATCATTGTGTATGAATATACTAAAGTTGTCTATACCTCCTTCAAAGTCAAGTTGCGATTGACAGATGATTTTTAATATTTTTATACATTTGCACCAACATTACCATCACACAACTGGTGCCGTGTTTTGAATAATGCCTGTATTTGTTTAACGTTAAGGTATAGTGATAATTTTTAAGCTGTCGGAATCTTTCTAATGGACTAAGAGCTGGCCACGTCAGATATGACACAATAATGAGAGCAACGAAACCCGTCTAGTAAGGTTGCAATACTATCCTTATTGCTAGATCCGGGCATCTGGCAGCTTTAAATGGGTGGAGGTCAGAGTGACAGGCAAGCAAAATTTTTGAATGGCAAAATGTACTACCAAAATAGGCAAAAATTGCCGATGTTGTCTAAGTTATAAATAACAGGGACTATATTTTAACATTAGAACAAAAAAAATTGTGTATTATTACGGAATCAGAAACAGTAGGCGACAAACTATGAATTACATTATACGTCATTTTGGACTACTTTCCCCCATCCGCAAGTTGTGGTAATGATATAAGCTAATTATTTATATAATTTCTCATAATACTGCATCAAAACCAGAACTCTAGGATTGCTATTCTTAAGGTGGTTTGCATTCTTTGACCTCCACCACTTTACAGCTGCCAGATGCCCGGATCTAGAAATAAGCATAGTATAGCAAACTAACGAGAGTGGTTTCGTCGCTCTCATTATTGTGTCCTATCTGACGTGGTTAGCTCTCCATCTATAAAGAGTTCTATCTGCAATTTCGACATCTTAAAAAAATCATACTATACCTTCATCATCTAATCAAATGGGTAAAATGGAAATCTGTCTTGTCCAAACTTACCGTGAACGTATTGTACTTACATTACTACTTATAACAGACAATTGCATTACTAGGCGTCTATTCGTATAATAGTATCAATTGATCGTGAATAATTGATTAAATTCTTTTATCTACACTCATATTGTAAGTTCTCTAAAACGTGTTCGAAAACGGTAGGCAATGGCTAGCATTTCCACGACCGATTTTACTATGATAAGCTTTTTATCCGTGGCAGTAACGTAATTTTAACTTTTCATGCTCAACTATTGATGTTTTATGAGTTTTGATAACATAATGTACACCTGCACCCTCCCGCGCGGCCGCCGACAGCCCGACACGCGCCCGCGCGGCCGCCGGCACACGAGAGTTGGCCATGGCGGTGCAATGGCGGCCATTCTATGGTTCCCGAATAAGGCATTTAGAATAAATAATATGAGTGTAGATTAAGCAGTGTATGCAACTGTACGTAATTAGGCCTTAAAACGTAACAGTTACATAAACTACTATTGTGACTTTCTAAATTAATTTATAAAATGATTGTAACGTATAAAGTTACTATAATTATTGGCTACATAATACATGTCTACGAAATAATAAGGTTGTGTTGTGACTATCACTAATTGATTACTATTCGAATGTTTTACTTCATCAGTATATTTCTGCTTAATAGGTATTTTAAAATCGCGTTAAATATGCGTTTTTTTCAATACATTTGGTGTAAAAATAAATAAAATTCCGTCGATTTATTAAAACAATTCGCAATTTGATTATTATCGCTTACAAACATTTTAAAAATTCTAATTGAATGTATTGCTACTTCGGTTGCATTGTATTTCAGTTTCTTATTTGTCTGTATATTCAACTACTATTTAGGTTATGGATTTAGTTTTCATGTTATTAATGTAGGTAAAAAATGTTATAAAAACTATCGAGTGAGTATGATAAGGAGTTTCAAAAGGACTATTGTATAATTAGGTTTCAATATTATATACATCCTTATACATTCTAGGTCATATATCCTGCTCAGTTAACTAACACTTTATACTCATAATGAATTAACATCAATATATGTAGATGTCTTTTAGTCATTTCTATACGTCTCCTTATAAACAGGATCAGTTAAACTCTACTATCAACATTTTCTCTACCACATTCTCGTCTCGTCTTTTATTTTGTTTGTCAGTCGAATAATTTGTATATCTGAAGTTTTAGCGTGGGAGGTAAATTAGCAAAATTAACTGTCTCAAGCGGACATCGAGATACATGCCCGTCGCTCTAGTAGAGCTACTGAGAGCAACTTGATGGCTGCCAATTGTTCCACCATATCCTTTATACTACTGGACATACTACTGTCTAGTCTACGGCCATATATACTTCCATAGTAGAGCTGCGGCGAGCGCCGCTAGTGCTACCCACAGGTGAGTGGTCACCGCCACGCGCGCGGCCGGCGCGGGGGGGGCGGGGCCGGGGGGAGGGGGCGCGGGGAGGGGGAGGGGGAGGGTCACCTCATGCGGATGCGCCAGCACCGCACTCGACCGTCACTGGGGAGGAAAAAATAAGTATTAAATATTTTTTTCATTTCTTTTTTATACACGAGAAGTTGAGAGACAATGTTTATTATTTGTGACTGTACTTAGTAGTTAGCGTTGTCATGTAAATTAGGAAAGTAAACCAAATCTCAGCTCAATCAGAAACCGGGAAGTGGTTGAAAGTTAACTTACAAGATTTGAAGCACATAAATATACGGGGTCAAGCTAAATAGACGTGTCATACAATTATCAGCTGACGCCGGACTCTTTGAATCAATTCAAGTGATTCAACCACTTCAAGTGAATAAAAATCGACTAACGTGATCGATGTGACAATAATACATCAAAACCATTGATTGATTTTTTTTCTAATACATAATTTAATAAATAATATAAAATTTTACACTTAAGTATATGTGCAGTTTAGTAAAAAGGCGCACTTAGTCGATTCACGTTCTTTCACTAATGGATAGCGTATAATAATATAATTAGGGACCTTTTTTTCTTGGACGGACACATGAAACTGAATTAATTCAAATGAAAAATTCATAAAACAACAACTACTTGAACTAATATTAAAATGTTTAAAAGAACTAAATTACAAGGTGATGAAAATTTATTCAGTATCATTAACAGAAAAGTTTTGTTATAAAAGTAGGTATATTACTTTCCGGAAAAGTTTCTGTTAGCGATATTGTCCCATATAATTATATTAATAAACTGAATAAAATTTCATTCAGTTTAAAAACGATATATTGTTAGAGGAAGATGTACACCAAAAGCCGATGTTAGTGAGTGCTACACAGCGCACAGAATAATAGACTGTTAGGAAATGTAATCAAGCACAGTTTAGCCTGTACTGCAGGTGTGATGAGGTGAAGCGGCGGCGATGAGTGATACAATTTAAGCGAATACACAAAAATCTTATCCAACACAAAACGTTTCATTTTAATAAACAAATGTTTGTTATTTTATTTTATATATAACAACGCATTATTGGATGTAGTAAAACCATAGCATAAACTTGACAATGCAGAAATAAATCGATAACAATTATCAACAGTAATAATGATAACTTTTTTCTACTCCAGTACTTTTATTTCACATTTATACATTCATGATGACATAGATAAGAACATGCATAATTGATCTGAAGACAAGTCTATAACCTATTCCCCAAAAATTGGTGCCTACACGACGTATAGTTGTGGCAGTAAAAACGTATTTCGTGTAAACAACACTTAACAACTAAATAAATTGCTACCAACCTATAGTCTGGCCAGCCAACGAACGCAGTAGCAATGTACAGCGAACAAAAGTATGACAACACTAAGAATCAGTGAAAAAAGCAGCAATGGTCATCAAATTTTATGTTTTTAATTTTAGGTGGTATTCCCGCCCCTTTCATTAGGTGGCATTTACGGTGTGTAAAAAGGAGACGGATATATTTCGTCTGATCTGTCATCAACTGCAACAGATAATCTGGTTGAGGCAAATCACATATGGCTTAAAAATGAATTTAAATTTAATTGGGAATGTTGCAGGAGTTCTATCTCACTCGCGCTTAAGATGAGAGAGTGAAATGGACTAGAAACAAATTCAATGTGAATTTAAATGTTCGTCTTGAAATACGGTGTCTCATCACAAAGGGTGGCCACATGTATGTATTTTGAATTTGCCGCGCGTTTCTACTGACAGAAATGGTTTGCCAGACTATAATAACCTAAATAAACGCAACGTATTTAGAAAAAAAAAATTAAAAACAAATTACAAAGTTAACCAGAAACACACTTCGCCGATTTTACGTTTCCTGCTTGTTCAGTGAGAGTTTTTTAGCTCTCTCTACTCGTTTGAGTGAAAGAGACGCAGATAATCGAATTTTATTTCCAGGTTCGCTTTAACTCATTGAAATTTTGGTTTTAGTTGTATTTATTTGTATTTGAGCTAGTTAAGATTTTTTGATTTGATAATAACTGTGTGTGCTTGAGTTAGTATACTTTAAAACAATGTATTGATATTTAAATACATTGTTTTAAAGGGTGATACTTAATTTCTTGCCGGTCATAATAATTCTTGGGTCAGAGGTGTAGGGTTAGAAGTTAGAGTTTTTCTTCTCTCTCTGACGTTCATAAGTACATTATAATGTAAATACTATTTAAATGTAGACGTACCGTAATTATACGCATTCTTTTAATCCTGTAATAGCAGGGTAGACTGGGTACGGATATACCATTTCAGTTTGATTCCCCACATTACAGCAATGCTACTACGTCTTTAAAAAAAAATTTTATAGGTTTATTTTCTCAGACGATGTATAGTACACAATAGTACATTACTTACCTAGGGCTGTAAAAAAAAGAAAGCCCGAAATCGCAGGTATTTAGGACCCGAGCCGCAGGCGAGGGTTGTAAATATGCGATAGAGGGCTTTCTTTTTTACTGCCCGTGGTGAGTACACAATTTTACGTCCCCACCACTAAAAATTTTGATTATAAAAAGCGAGAGATATATTAGAGGGTCCCTAAGAGGTGCGGTAGCATTGCAATGGCAGCTAGGAACTGTAGTATAGGTTGATTCATGAAAGCTGGCGCGAGATCATCGGATTGTGAACATCTTCATAGACATTCGGCGCCAGCTTTTGTGAATGGATCTATACCCTTGACATATATAGGTTCGACAACCTGGTGGCGAGTCTCAGGAGTCCTGCAGCACGCGCCACACGCGCACGTCGCCGCCGCTGCAACACACTCACTGTTAATACTTATACTTATAAATGTAAACTTATATAGATGTCATATACAAAGGAAAAAGTGACCTAGGCCTCCGGTGCCCAGGGCTGGGACCGAACCAGCGTCTTCTGCATTCGCGGCAGACGCCTTTACCACTTGGCCACCCGGGTCACAGCTGCACCGGTCGAATTTTCCCGTGTATATGTAATCTTTGTAAGTGCTCAGGCGCATTTTAGCCAATCATCTAAGGTAGAACATTATGAGTCCGTACCTCCCAGCCCTGGGCACCGGAGGCTTAGGTCACTTTTTCCTTTGTATATGACATCTATATAAGTTTATGATTTATATAGTAGTGTGTCTACTTAAAAATAAACAAATCAAAATATTTATTAAAAATAATTTGATTTGTTCTTCAGTTGTACTTATAAATGTGCCTTCTACATGACTTAAACCTAGAGTTTCAAAGTTAAGGAGCATAGGCTGGATCAGGGACCTTTTCAATGGGGCCGAATAGAGGAGCTAAATTACATACAATTTGGTCTGCGAAAATGAAGCGGAAGTCTTTGGACAAAAGAGTTTGGAGACTTGACCTTGACCAGTACACAACATTTTAAGTTTGAAAGGTTTGGTTTTCTAAATTGGAAAGGTGTTGCTTACTAAACTGACTTAGTAACATATAAATCCTATGTCGAGTTATCACTATCGCGATGTAGTATGTGTTACCAGCGCCACCTAGCGGACGATCGCGTGAACTTACTTCCCGGCCGTATAGAGCGTGTCCCCGCGGTGGCCGGGCCGGAGCGCGTGCGGCGCGTCCTGCAGCGCGGCGGGCGGCGCGGCGGGCCGCAGGGCTGCGCTCCACAGCCGCAGCGTGGCGTCCCGCCCGCACGACGCCACCAGGGCTCCGCCCCCCTCGCAGCCCCCGCCCACCACCGCCACGCCCGTCACCCAGCCCTTGTGGGCGTTCATCACGGTCTGGGAGAATACAAGGATCATTCATTTCATTCTTATACTCTATGTTTAATGGTTCCTCTCTCCTCAGCTAGCCTAATATGGTCAGATTTTTATCGCTTGTCACCATAGCTGTCTCGTTCTAACAACTATGTAAGTGCGAAAGTGATGCATGACGTGATAGGCGATAAAATGACAACCATGATTCGCGTTCTGGGAACAAAATCTCTGGGAATAGAAAGACCCCCTGAGACATGATGGTCCAGTATCAAAAGGGAATTGAAAGCGCAGAATGTAACCCCCACGACAACCCAGGATAGAGCATCCTGGCGCCGCCGTACAAGGAAGCCCGACCCCAGATAGAACTAAGACTAAGGGAAGGAAGGTGTTTCATGGTTCCCAAGCTTAATTTAAACTAATTAATGTTTAAGCATAAACGAAAAAAGAAAACTTCACTACACTGAATATAATAATTAAAATTTAGTCACAATGGGGTTGGCAACTGTCAACTGTTTGGCTAGGTAGCGCCAGCATAGCTCGTACCTGTCACTAGTTTCGTTCTATGGGATTTGGCTTAAAAGGCTAGCATCCAGTAAAAAAATTTTTTTAAAAAAACAAGAATTTGTCACTGTTGGTAGGTTTGACATGTACTAGCTATGCTAGCGCCATCTTTAAACACTTTCGCCCGGCCAACCCCATTGATACAGCGACGAGTTGGCAACACATACGTATCTTACCCGAGGCAATGAATTTGCCCCTATTTCTTAACATTGTGGTACCACTAGCAGACATCTCTTCTCTGTATCAAATTATTGAAGTGAAAACTTCTTTAGCGGCGCTGTGCACTTTTTGTGATGGGGAAAAAATGTTGAACTCGCGTCAGGTCACGTGACCGTCAGATTCGTCAGATTGAAAATTCGTAAGACGGACACGTGACCTGATCGAATAAATCAATATTAATAATTCCGTACGGTAGACCCGAATGAAATTATGCTCAAATGAAAAAGCGTAAAAAAATAAAAGTTATGAATCAAAGACATATATGGGCAAAATTCGTGTTTTTTGCATTTAAAAGTGTTAATTTAATGACAAATGGTCGGCCATATTACATATTTTAGTGGTTGACAACTTGACAGTGAGGGGTGCGTTCGGAAATTGTGAACTATGTTTACGTCCGGCATATTTGCACAGAATAAAATAGTACTACCGTACAGAAATTTCATTCCTTCACAAAAGTCAGATTTAGGTATAAAATTATAACTATACTCGCCGCCTGCAAGCAAAATTGAAACTTATAACCGCGCACGAACCGTGAATCTTCTTTGCGCGCCGCAGTTTTATGACCGAGCTGTGAGCGTCGGCACAGGGTTGTCACCTGACAAGTTTTTGTACCTATACCTACTGATTTATTATTTATAAGATAAATATGTAGGAATTACAAACGTTGATTCTGAAAACATGAAATTTTTATCCGGAGATAGAATTTTTTATAGAGATTATGTTATGTCTGATTCTCACGGAAGTAGGTATGCCACAGCCGTACTACTTTGAAAATATGTCGGTCAGTTCCTAATATTGTTTCTAGGCAACCAATCTATACATATAATAAAGCTGAAGAGGGTCGAAAGTCTGTACATGGAAGATAATCGAAAAAAAGTTGGCTGGGGATACTTAGAATCGATAACAGAACACGTTCCAGCAATTTTTAGAATTTTTGTCTGTTTATCTGTTTGTCTGTTTATCTGTTTATCTGTTTGTCTGTTTATTTGACCGCGCATCACGTGAAAACGGCTGAACGGATTTTGATGAAATTTTGTATAGATATAGTTTGAGTCCTGGTAAAGGATAATATATAGTTTTAATCCCGAAAATCAACCCTGGTGGGGGTGAAAATGGGGTTGAAAGTTTGTAAGGAGAATTTTTAACCGCTGAAACGATTTAGATAGAAATGAGTATGGAGATAATTTGAGTCTCGAGAAACGTCAAAGGATAGTTTTCAAACCCTTGTGGGGGTGAAAAGGGGGTTGGAAGGTGGTATGAGGAATTTTTTACCGCTGAACTGATTTAGATGAAAATTGGTATAGAGATAGTATGGGTCTCGAGAAATGACAAAGGATAGTTTCTTTTTCAACCCCCCCCCCATCTTACTTTCGAACCGTAGGTCCAAAACGCCTGTTACCCGTCGATGATTTAAATTTACCTTTACCCGCTCTTAAGAAATATTTGAAAATGTCATGAATGTCAAAGGGTTATTGCAGGTTCGAGGACTATATATGACGTACAAAGATGCATGGCCCAAACCAAAAAACTACTACAAAATCATCTAACATTTATAGGACACCGTTTAGGTAGGAAATAGTAGTTTATGTAACTGTTACGTAATAAGGGTCCTTAAAACATGAGTGTGGTTTTCATAATAAGATCACACGAGTGTTTTAAGGCCTAATTACGTACAGTTGCATACACTGATTTATCTACACTCATATTATTTATCCTAAATGCATTATTCGGAAACCATAGAATGGCCGCCATTGCACCGCCATGGCCAACTCGATTGTGCCGGCGGTCGCGTATCGGCGGCCGCGCATATCATAACACATCAATATTTGAGCATGTAAAGTTAAAATTACGTTACTGATACAGATAAAAAGCTTATCATAGTAAAATCGGTTGTGCTAGCATTACTAGCATTGCCTACCGTTTTCGAACACGTTTTAGAAAACTTACAATGTGAGTGTAGATAAACATATCAAACATTTTGTGAAGAAGTCAGATTAGGATTTATTTTTCTTTATAATTAAACAATAGGTACATTATCTGTCTCTCAACCTGTTTTGATATGTCTTCTTGAAGAACTACGCCTTATTCTGTATCTTTAAGATCTAATAATGTATTACTGTTTTGAAAAAAATAAGTCCCGTCGACTTTCTTTTCGGTCATAATACTTCTTGGGCCAGAGGTGTAGGGTTAGAACCGGTGGTAGTTTTGGAACGAAGTTCCTTATCGGACGGTTCGCGGATCCGGCCAAGGCGAAAAAAAGTCACGTGACAGTCACGAAAAAGCGTCACGTCACGAAAACGCGACACCCATACCATTGAGAAACATGTAAAATGGAATGGAATAAAAAATATATACAATAGAATAAAGTGAAGTGAAGTGTAGTGAAATTGAGAAGTGACAAAGTGATAAAAGTGAAAAAAGTCGAGAACTTTAAAAGTCGAGAATTTTAAAAATGTCGAAAATGTCAAAAATGTCAAAATTTCCAAAATTTCCAAAATTTCCAAACTTTTCCAAAATTTCCAAAATTTTCGAAATTTCCAAAATTTCCAAGATTTCCAAGATTTCCAAGATTTCCAAGATTTCCAAAATTTCCAAAATTTCCAAAATATCCAAAATTTTCAAAATTTCCAAAATTTCCAAATCATCCAAAATTTCAAAAAAATGCAAAATTAAAACTACAAAATTTACGAAAAAGTCAAAATGAAATAAAATTAAATAACATAACTTCGTTCCAATCGCACTCGATTCACATACTTTCCACGACACTCACGTATTTTATTTTTCTCTGACGTTCATTAGTGCATTGTAATGTGCTTACATTGACGAATAAATATCTTGATCTACACCAATATCATAAATCCTCTATTCCGCGTTCAGAACCGTATGTAATTAATTAATTACCAACATTATTGCAACCAGTAACGTAACATCAGTGTATTATCTGTGACAGTGTGGTAAAAACGTATGAAAATTCATTACCTACGGTAACGTAATGAAAATTCGCCCCCCCGACCGCCGGCGCAATAATGTTGGTCATGGCGGTGTAATGGCGGTCATTCTAATGGTTTCAATGGATTTTTAATATGTGTGTAGGTAAAGCAGTGTATGCTTCTGTATATAATTAGGCCTTATTACGTGACAGTTATATCGCCATGTCCGTCCTGTCCGCGGTCTAGCTCAGTTACCGTTCGCACTAGAAAGCTGAAATTTGGTGAGGCCTGATTAGAACTTTCAATAAAAACTATATTGAATAAAATCGGTCCAGCCGTTTCTGAATTATTAGTCAAAAACGCATAGTGAAAGGAAGTGCCGAATAGTAAAATGACGTAAGCGCCGCCAAATAAACGACCTTTTGAACGGATGTTTTGTAACAGGGCAGCATCTACGAAACTACACGGAGCATCGCCCGACATGCTCTTGGCCGGTTTTTTTTTTGCATTGTTATCCCGGAAATCACCCCTTAAGGATTACTAATTCCAATTCCAGAAAATCCCCAGCCAGGTTATACGTAGCCTATAAAAATTCAACGTCTAAAAGGGGGGGGTAGCCACTACACTCGATTGAGTGTGCACCTCAAATAGAAAAAAATCATTTCTGCATTTGTGACACCCCCCCCCCCCCATTTCAACCGCGCCTGTTCTTACCTTTCATGCTTTGACTGATTTGACGGGAGGATCGATTTGGATGATATTTGCAGTAGACATAAACGTATAAAAACAAAAGTGGTCCTGTATCGTCCGATATACACCTACTATACTCTCTATGTCGTTTAAATCATGCCAAAAAAATTTTATAAAAAAAAGGATTCATTTATGAGTGTAGTTTCATTTAGTGGTAATTGTAAAATATTTTATTAGGACTACTGTCCTCTAGCGTATCCATCTGTCAACTTTACTTCAAGTTCCGCCTCCAGGGTAGCGGGAGAGAAATTAGGGGTGAATTAGCCGCTTACTGACACAGACCGAATTCCACGCGGGCGGAGCCGCGGGCACAGCTAGTATTCAATAAATTAAGGATGTTTATTTTAACTATTACTAAGTAAGGACTTCGAGACCTTTCAATATCGTCCGGAATTTAAAAATGATATTTCTGCTTCCTTCTTTCGTTTATTCAGACATCCGTAAAGACATATTTTGTACGGATTAGATCGAGATTTAGGTTTCGAAGTTATCGTGTATTTTCAATATTTCGCGAGCGCCACGTGACACGAGTATCGTGCGAGCCGAGCGGCAGCCCACTGCCGTACGCCTGCCCGGGAGGCGCGCCGGCCAAATGTACCTAAACTGCGTAGTGAAACCCCCCTGATATTTGACAGGTTAATTGGTCAAAAGGAGGACGAAAGTAAATAAATATTCTTAATTTCAAGTTTTCACTTCTGCCGGCACTTCCGGAGTGCAACCCGTTGTTTTTTTTTTCTACTCGTCGACTACAATGCTAACTTTGTAGACCGAACTACTAACGCATATTTTTGGATGGAGCCGCACATTTTAACATTGTCGACAAATCTAAAATGGATTTTCATACAATATTGTAGATCACTCGGGTGCCGGAGCTCAGGAGATTGAAGTTACTCAAGTATATAGAGGCAGCAGATTTTAACACAGAATCGAACTCAATTCTTACCGACTTGCCTATTTTGAGTACTCGTAGAAAAAGTATTGTATACAATAGTGATATAATTAAGCTTTTCAATGTCGTACCTTGTTTAAGCCACTCAGCAAGCTTCGTGGCCTAAACACGGTACTCGACTGAAATAGTAGTTTTCGATACAAGTGCGAGAAGTATGTCATTTTGCACGAGTACCGAGGTTAAGACTCGGGACGAGTGAAAATGACACTTCCGCACGTGTGTCAAACAACGTTTTTTAATACAATTGCGAAAAAACTACAATGAAATAAAATTACATTTATATTCTGTCAGTATACGAAAGACAGCTTCATTCAATCGCGCGTTGTTCAAGTAATACTATTGGGTCTCGCATAATACTCCTTTATGCCCAATCGCGCGTAGTTCAGGTGGGTCATTTATAAGCGGGTCTCACATAATACTCATTTATTTAAAATTCTGATCTGCAAATCGTGCGTAAAATCAAACTTCACGCACGATTTGCAGATCATATTACTTTTTAGCACTAGTGCATAAAATCAAACTTTACGCACGATTTGCAGCTACATAAACTAAACTTTTTGAGCTATTGTATTAAAAAGCTCTTTATTATGTCACGATTGTATGAAATACTATTTCAGTCGAGTACCGTGTTAAGGCCACGAAGCTTGCTGTGTTCACGACTGTATAAAATACTATTAACTGATTTGTTGAACTTTAATAGTACATTACTTACCAAGGACTGTAAAAGAAAGAAAGCCCGAGATCGCAGGTATTTGTGACCCGAGCCGCAGGCGAGGGTTGTAAATATACGATAGAGGGCTTTCTTTTTTACTGTCCGTGGTCAGTACACAATTTTACGTCTCCACCTGACCATAATGCGAGTTTTACCGTAGCGTAGCGTGCGGCAAAACTCGCATTATGGCCAGGTGTGACGTAAAATAAGTTAGGATATAACTTGAAACACTTTAGAAAACACAGTAAAACTTTTAAAAAGTATTTTATAATATAAAAGAAATATTACGTGTGTGAGCGTGTTGTCGGCGAGACTCCACCGCTTGAGGCTGGAGTCCCGGGAGGCGCTGAACAATGAGGAGCCCGCGAGCGCCAGCGCCTGCACCCCGTCGTAGTGCGGCGGCTCCAACAGGCGCCGGTTACACGCCTCCCAGCCTCCTACAACAAATATATATTAGGAAATAGTAGATTGTTAACCAAGGGTTGAAAGTGACCCATTTCGCCAATAGTTCGAGGGTGAAATGGGTAATTTCACCCGAGTTAAACACTCTGCTTTTCATTTCGACTGTGAGGAAAGTACAATACTACATGCAAATTTTATAAATAAATAAATAAATATTTTGGGGACAATCTTACACAAATCAACCTAGTCCCAAACTAAGCAAAGCTTGTACTATGGGTACTAGGCGACGATATACATACTTATATAGATAAATATATACTTAGATACATAGGAAACACCCATAACTCAGGAACAAATATTCGTGATAAGCACACAAATAAATGCCCTTACCAGGATTTGAACCCGGGACCTCCTGCTTCATAGGCAGGGTCACTACCGACTGGGCTAGGAGGCCGTTAACACAGGTAAATAAAACAGGTATATAAAGAATAATCTATAAAAATGTTGTGTGAAATTTGAACAATTTGAAAAAGACAAATCCAATGTTTAGCCGGTGGTCAGAGAGGAGGTCATCCGGGTGGGCACCGGCTGAATCCACAATTAACACAGCTAATTACTTTCCACCCTAGGGATGAACAAGCAATTTTCCACCCGGCTATCTACCCAGGAAAATAAAACTTTCCGAACAGGAGAGATGAAAAATATTGTATAGTATATACATATATATTCTTTTCTTATTGTGAGTGCATCAATTGTAATATTAAATAGTTTATAAGTTGCATGTACTTTATACTCCAAAAGCCGCTTCGTTTTTGCTAACATTCGTATGTGTCTGACTTCCACGACACAGGCCTAGCCTAGTGTGGGAGTCACTGATGATCTGTGAATGTTATATAAAAGTATGTATGGTCAATAAAATATTTTTACTTATTTTTGTTTTTTTAGTTAACTTTTCATAGTGAAATGTTTATTATTATTTTACTGTTTAGAAATACAGGAAACTATAGGTCTATATAGTAAAATTAGCTTTTAGATAATTCACATATATGTTATTATAAGACTGTTTGTTTCCTAATAAAAAAAATGATAATATATAACTACGAGTATATAGTATTTTAATCGCCAAGCTTATTGAAGGAAAACTGTGAAGAATACGGCGCCTTTAGCGCTTAAAAGGTCACAAAAATAACTTTCAAACTTAGTCATAACTCCTTTTAAGCTATAATACAGCCTGTGTTACGAGTACCGCTCTTACTTAGCTAAAGAATTGTTAACATTTTTTTTTATACCACGACGGTGGCAAACAAGCATACGGCCCGGCTGATGGTAAGCAGTTACCGTAGTCTATGGACGCATGCAACCCCAGAGGATTCACATGCGCGCTGCCTACCAAAGGGTAAGAGTAGGGTAAGGGTATAGGCTTCCTAAAGAGGAACCTATACACTCCTTTTTTGAAGAACCTCCTCATTCAGCTATAGTAAAAATGTTGAAATACGCTATACAAAACTGAATGCTCTAGGGTTACATTGTTTTCCTGCCTTGTCTTAAACCTATGCCTACCAGTGTCCTGCGGGCACATGTCCAGCGTGCGCACGTAGTGGTCCTTGGAGCCCGTGGCCACCAAGTCCCCCGCCGGAGCCCTGCCGAGCGCCAGGCACATGACGGCCGCCGCGTGTCCGCTCCACACCTTGCACACGCACTCCATCCTGGTAAATACAAAAACTAAACTAAGCAAGGAAGCCATTGTAGAATTTACTTGAAGTAATAGGTACAGGTTAAGGAAATTCCAGGTATCACAATAAACAATGGTTTTAAAATCACAATGTTGCAGCTAAAAATCAAAACACACCAGCGGCATATTCCGACCATAAACCTACCATTTTTCTGGGGTCCCTTTAAGGTAGTTACCAAGTACTATGATCTTCTTTTTCTTCTTCTACCTGGCGTTATCCCGGCTAGTGCCGCTTTCGTGCTCGCTTTCCTCGACCTTGCGCGGTCCTGGGCGTCTTCTTTTACGAGCCCGTTTTCGCTCATGTCGGCCTCCACGACATTCAGCCATCGCTTCTTTGGACTTTGGTGATTTTACGAACTACTGTGATATTTTTTTAAATAATGTAATTTTTTCTGACAATGAGATAATATACAGGGTGAAACTTAAGTCGTGAACAGTAATATGTTTTTCTAACTCCATAAACAACAAGCAATTTAATGCCCCAACTCTTACTAAAAACAGACAAGATTTTTTTTTTTTTCTTTTTGACGTGATAACGTCTTTAAAATCGTTTTAGTCGGGTGACATGTTCAGAAACTTGTGTCACACCAAAACCTCACGAGCGCGATCGCAGGTATAACGAGAGAGAGACGGACCGATCTCCCGTCTCATCTCGAGCGCTGCCAGTCATTCCGTGAAACTTGTCACGCGGAATCCTCACGAGCGGTTAGACGTTATCACGTAAACATCTCGATCGTAAACCTACTTTACAAACAACCATTTTTTTTTGTCGTTTATTTTACTTTTAGCAGTGGATTTAGGATATTACAACGGCTTATTAAGATATTTAAATTAGTAAATTGAATTGATTCTTTGAATCGGAACTGACATTGACACAAATTTGTCATTTGTCCTGGTTAGAAATGAAATTTACTTAATTTTTCATCTGAAATATCTTATAAAGCTGTTTTAATTCCACATGATCACATTTAAAAGTAAAATAAACGACAAAAAATATGAAAAAAAAAAAAATCTTGTCTGTTTTTAGTAAGAGTTGGGGCATTAAATTGCTTGTTGTTTATGGAGTTAGAAAAACATATTACTGTTCACGACTTAAGTTTCACCCTGTATAGCTTACATGCGCAGATCCCATAATCTGAGTTTGTCTCCGGCCGCGGTGTAGAGCCGGCGCGGCGACGCGAGGGCGAGCGCGGTGACGGCCACCTCGCCCGCCGCCCCGCGCGCTGCCGGCACCGCGCCTACTGCTCCGCCAGACCTGAACAATTCACATTTTAATTAGCTTCTTAAATATACTTATTGTTATAATTGCTTGAATATTTTTTGGATAAGTCGTTGCATTTACGCTTGCCGCACGCAGTCCCAGCACTCACCACAACGTGCCCACAGGAGTCCTCGTCCTCGTGTCGAAGAGCCTCACGGCGGCCCCCGCGGCGCCCAGCACGAGCCTGGAGTCCCCGCCGCCGTCGGCGCCGGCGCCGGCCGCCAGCGCGCTGACGCCGCCGCCGCACCAGCCGCGCCACGACTCCACGCCGCACCGGAGATCCCAGCCGCGCACCGTACGATCTGACAAAAACATTATACGTTTTATTGGTCTCTAGTCTCAGGTTAAAGCCGGGTAGTGAGTAAACTGTCTCGTCAAATTGATGTATAATCATTTTAACGAAAAAATTACCGACTTCAATTACGTTACTCCACCTTTCCAAACGCAAATGCCCGAGCTACTTACTGTAACTGAACAACTGTCAAGTGTATACTTGACCTTTCAAACTCAAAAATAATTTTCCAAATAAGTCCTAAGACATCTTCGAATAAGCGGTGATAATAGATAAAAAAACAGCAAAAAAATCAACAAAAAAGATCCCGACGAATTGAGAACCTCCTTCTAAATGTTGAAGTAGGTATAAAATACTTCCCCCCGCTGGGTGCCCACCTTGTTGTGGTGGAGGGGCTTAGTAACCGTGGCTTGGTCAGCCACGGTGAAGCGAAGAGGCACCCAGGGCCAGCCGGCTTGGGTCACCGGCTGGCCTGAGGAGGACGCTCCAAGTGGGCTCGTTGAGCCCGCTTGTGACACGTTAGAGGTGGACCGCAGAGGAAGAGGAGTGCCGGTATTGCGGTGAGCAGTTCTCCCTATCCTCTGTGGCCGAGGTAGTATCGCAGGAGGAGAGGCGTGATGGTATTACGGTGCGCCACTCTCCCTACCCCCTGCGACCTTGGCGGGGCCGTTCCGCTGAAACGGCGTCGGTGGGGCTGCAGAAGAAGAGAAGTGCCGGTGATAAGTAAGGTGCGCCGTTCTTCCTATCTTCTGCAGCCGAGTTGTGGTTGGCGGCGGAACCTTAGACCTGACCCGCCGCTGGGTGCCGGGAAATCTTCCGGTACCCATGGCTTCCACGTGGCGGGCTCGGGGGAGTCCGTCACACCACAGGATGGAGTCCTTGGAGGAAGGCGCGCCCAACCTAGCGTGGTGGGCCTTCGGGCAACCTCGGAAGAGCCGCTCGCGAGCGGCTGCCGCCGGCGGGGTCGCGGATGTAAGCGCAAGCTTTCCTGTAACCCCGCCAACAAAGGCGGCGAGGCGGCATATGGGGGGGTTTTTAGTGGGTACACCGTGGGCCTCATTAGCCTAGACGGGAGTCCCACAAAACCACTCGGGCCACCCCCCGCACTCGAGTGGTATGCGTAAAGCATTTCCCCCCCTAAACAAAAAAAAAGTATAAAATACTTACCAACTCCTCCACTGTACAGCACGTCGACGGCCACGGCGAGCGACAGCGCGGCGCCGACGTGGCCCTCCGCCACGTGCGTGCACTGCAGCCACGCGCCGCTCCCGCCACTCACTCGCTGCCCAAAATAATCGATGTCTATTAGTCGAACGAGCGGAGCGTAAGCGAAGCAAGTTGTTACAAACAACTTCTGGCTACTGGGACGTCTCGGCATTTCGATGGCTTTTTGATTTTGAGAGTTTGTTCCGCGATAACTTTGGTAACGCTTTTCTGATCTTCATGAAATTTGTTGGGGTTACATATAATTTGAGAGTTCGTATATGAGCAGGATCGATCAAGGGATTGTAGAGCTAGAAGGCGAAAGAAAAATCTTCAGAAGGGTCTTGTTATATTGGTAATCCCGTTTGCAAATAAATCGCGAGTTCTCAGTTCGAGGCAGACTACTAGTTGGTCATACAGACAACTTCGGAGACAACGGAACTGTCGGCTGGCTACCTAGACGATGTATTTCGATGGCTTTTTGATTTTGAATAATTGTTCCGCAATTACTTCAGTATCGTTTTTCTGATCTTTATGAAATTTGGTGATTGTAGCAGAGATAAGTACAATTTCAGAGTTCGTTTATGAGCAGGATCGATCAAGGGTCTATGGAGCTAGAAGGCGCGAAACGATCGTCATAAGGGTCTTCTTATATTGGTCAACTCGTTTGCAAGTCAATCGCGAGTTCTCAGTTCGGGACGAACTACTAGTTTACAGAATAGAATATGCACAATATAGGACATATGAGGTATCAGAAAATTTGCATATACAATATTATATATTATATATCATAATAATATAATGGCAGCAATAGACCTGATATGACGATGTAGTCCGCCGTGTGACTTCGTTGTCGCGTGCCCGTTAAATCGCGTTCGAAGTTAAGGCAGTACTCTCTTCCCACTCTCTTACTGTAGTGTTCGAAGGTCAATACAAATTCTATTGTGTTTGATGCTTGAGCCAGCCGCAGGGCAACGTCCTTTTATGACCTCACCATCGCCTTTTCTCGCCTATCACTACAAGTAACAAACGGAGAGTAGTGTTCGACGCTCACCTTAGGCGCGATCTCCTTGACGGTGCCCATGGGAGCCTCGTTGCTGGCCGGCGCCAGGCGCAGGAACACGTCGTCGTCTCGTGCCCGTCTCGCCGCGCCGGGCGACGCGGGCGGCGTGTCGACGCGAGCCTCTCTGTGTTAGTCCAAGCGTTAGGGAAGCAAGCAATGGGGCTGATTGAAAACATGAATGGAATTTTAAAGGGATCTATAGAAGTCAATGTATAAGGTTAATTTTTCGAATGCTCAGATAACCATTTTATTGTGCCAATATTGTAGCCTGGTCTATAGATCCCTTCATTATTAGGTATGTTTTACGAGTATGTATTTGTTTGTATTACAAAGCCTTTACAGAAAAATCGTTTTTAAGAAACCAAAATTTTTTGTACTCTGCAATATTTACAGCACGGATTTACTGAAAAGACAATAAGTTCTTGTAAAATAAAATAAATAATAAACATTAAGAGCGCTTCCATCTAACTATTGTATTGTATGTAACATATAAAATATATGAGGACCCCAAACAGATGAACTATAAAATCTATATTTAAAGTACATGATAATTAAAATGAAATTAGTTTTTTTTAAGCGAAATATAATTATGTATAATGAATCATTATACATAATGATCATCATTATTAATGTCTTGTGCTGCTGTGTGTACTGACGTAGATTTTGAAGAAGAAATTGCGTCTGTTTCTAATATATAGTAACTTTATACAAATGTTTTTATTAGTTTTATTACATATTAATTTTATTTGGTGACTTTTATTTCTTCTAGTTCTGAATTATCGATATCGATAAAATAATATTTCAAGCACTGGCTAAATTACGCTAGTGTTTTGTTTTGCCGTGAAAAATCCGAGCTCTGATAATGATGAGATGAGTATTTAATGGATTTGGAATGGATGGAGCCATGGATCAGACAAACGATAAAAGCTTTGGGTATGAACACGAAAAGTAGACATTACATTGTGACGTGTTATGTCAAAAGCAACACTCATGGTATAATTTAGCAAAAAACACAGGACTTACCCCTGAGTTAACAACTAGAGTCCTATTTCAGTTTTTTTTTAATTAAGTATAAATGTGTGCTTCTAACAATACATTTTGATAAAGAATCATACAATGTGATAATTTTAATAATACAATTTTTGTTTACGAAATCGGCCACATACTAAAATAGAATATTTTGCTAAATATCTTATCATCTATCTCGATAAATATATGTGCACTAAGATAAGCCAAGGAAAAGGTTCCCTATACAATAATAGTGCTATTAAACATCAGTAGTTACAATTTTAACACATACTCCAAGTGTACGAATATAGCCTCTAAGCCTATAATAATAAGTAATAACCTTGTGTACCTCAAAAACCATGCAAGGGTGCGTCATGCAGATGCAAACAAAAACAAGCTTACTTCAACTGTTTATTAATGTCTATATATACATACCTAGTAGTTACAGTACATAGCTGCCGTTAAAGCTAGAGTTACATTGTGACTTTACACCTATGTATATATATATTGCCAATGTGCAGTCTACGCCTGTGGTAAGCATCTCTCTTTATCTAACAAGTGAGTATGAGAGAGGTAGTCAATGATTAAAGGGGAAACGACAGACCTACAGATATAGTGCATACATGTTTTTTCATCGGGAAAACTCGGATCTAAATTGGAATACGATGGCACCCGAAATCAATTATTGTACTAAATGATTTTCATATCCATTAATATGGAACTTTATTATTTAGTGTCAAATGTCAAAGAGTAAATGTAATATGTCAAAGCTGCTGTACGATAGGTACTGAAGCGTATTGAGAGAGCATGATAAATACAATCTTTTCCGATAAAATACGATGGAAAACTATTACAAGTATGCACTACATCTGTACACCTTACACGACATTTTTTTTATTTATTTATTTTAAGTACCTTGTTCATGTTTAAACGCTACGTCATACCGTGATCTGAACATCTAATCAAGACTTCTACCTACTATGTCTATCGGAATATATTACTTATAAAAAAATATTGACTTTGTATTATTTTGTATTCTATTTTAATATCTATGCTAAATCTGTTATCATTAGTAATCGTATGATGGGTAATTGTTATTTTAAAGAATCAAAATATTCGAGCAACTATTTGTAAAATCTCGTACCCTAATGTTGAAGTAAATATTTAGAAAATAGTAATAAAATCATAAGTTACCCTAATTCGAATTGATATTAAATAAAAAAATATATCTTTGTTATTAACGATATCTAATTGTAATTTATACAAAATTAATGAAATATTAAAGCTATAAATAGTACGCTCAATTCTAAAGACGTAGAAGGCACTTGACGTTCTAGACTATATTACAACAAATAAAATGCAATATTTACACTACAAGCTATACAGTTCTCCTTTGAATTGATTAGCAAGACTAATATTAACGTATCTGCGAGCTACGTTGCCTGCACACCACCAGTTTCCATCTTATGATGTGGTTGGTCTGGACCCGTCAAAGAGACATGAATGGCGTCCTCAGTACAAACATGGCTTTAGTCCCCTTTTATTTCCCTGACTGTTATCCCTTCACCCCCCTCCCCGGCTTTGAATACGACCCAGTACGCAATTTTCCACTATTTAAAAAGGTTACGATTGGTCAAACAAAGTTACGATTGGTCTATCATTTATTTTGTTCGCCCCGCCGGAACGTTTGTGAGTCGACATTTTTATATATACCACGACGGTGGCAAACAAGCATACGGCCAGCCTGATGGTTAACAGTTACCTTAGCATATGGATAACTGGTCTGTAACTTTAGGAACCAATACACTTTTTTGAAGTTAATAAGCGTGCAGGCAACGTCACGCAGCGGTTAACACAATGTACATTTAGCTATACGTGCGTCGTGCCGGTCCTCCTCAGTCCTCCACTATGTTCAGGTCGGTCAGCAGGCTGCAAGCAAGCACACGCTTGAGCCACGTGCCAACTGCACCCAGTCTACCCACTTCACCCAACCACCGACGTAGCGTACGATCGTGCGTCTACACTTTTTAGGGTGGAATGACATCTGTTAGCATCGAATCGCATTTCGTCTATTGACAATGGCCGTTTACGCATGCGGAAAGATTACCGCATGCTTACGCGTCTCATACTAAACGGCCATTTTCAATAGCCATAATTTTAAACAAAAAAGAACCGACTTCGCTTAGCTTCCACCTTTCCAAAAGAAATGGTCGAGCTGCTGTAAAAATACTCAAATCACTATAGGTGTGCCTATAATAGTAGAAGAGTTCCCTCGATTTCTCCAGGATCCCATCATCAGATCCTGACCTGGTTACAATGGAACCAGCTGTGAAGTATACTCTTTCAAACAAAAAAAGAATTTTCCAAATCGGTCCAGCCGTCTTCGAATAATCGGTGAACATACATTAAAAAAAGACAAAAACAAATATCCCGAGGAATTCGTAATTATCAATTGATAACCTCATCCTTTGAAATCTTGAAGTCGGTTGAAAATGCGATTTGATGCTGCATGTGATTCCACCATAATATTTACATTTCTGTAGTTAACCATATTCGGCGAAGTGATTATTTACGTCACACTGAACAATTTACTATACTTAAGGGGCTGACAACAGCTGAATTCTCTCCCTATCTTTTTCAGCGCGGGTGAAAGAGAAACACTGTGTTACGATTAGTATGGGAGTTCATTGCCAATTTTGCAAAATGATGAATTAAAAAAAACGACGCATTAACTGAGAATTATAAAACAACAAAGTTTTTAGTATTAGTGTGGTGGAATTTTGTCCTTAGTTCAGACGTATAAGTCAAGAAACTAAAGACATACAACAGTTTAACATATTCAGCACCGAGAACCCGACTGTCGGGTCCTCTCTTCGTAGCTGCTACGAGCTACATACGACGAATACGTGGCTACGGGCTACGAGCGTAGCGCGTAGCACTGGGTGGCGTTGAATGTGTTAAAGCTTATTTTCTATCGAGGCGATTTCGTGCAATCATGTATCGGAATTAACGAAGTTCTTCTAAATATAACGAATATTAACATTTTTTTTTAATACTTTCTCAAAACAAGTAGTTATAGCTAAAAAACGGTTTTAGTAAAGTCAATTTGAAGGTCATCGGGTGTTGTCAGCCACTTAAGCCAAAAGGAAGAACAAAATCAAGACGGTTTGAAGTAGATACTTCCCTCTTTTATATGGAAAGCTGAACGCCAAATTTTGTTTCTCTTAGATTTAGTGATTTTGTGCTTAGTCTCATAGTAAAACGAGTTCATATTCACCATCTAGTTCTGCTGCCAAAACGATGGCAGCAACAATTTTATATCTTATTCCATCATCTTGAATTTATGACGCACGATCGTGCTATTTTGTATCGTATGCTAACACTAACATTTAGTACTATTTCCCAAGATAAGTACCCAAGCTAAAAAGATTTTAACTATGAAATTCCCGTATAGTATTAAAAATATTTATTACGGGTTACTCGCGTAATTTAGAACCTCCCGCGAACAGTAAGACAGACCGCGCCCGCGCGCGCAGTTACCGACTCGCTGCCGTCGCGGGAGGGCGCTCGTGATAATGATCGTAAATTGACCGAAACATGTCGAGCAAAAATCGAATAAATTACGTCAGTAACCCTTTATAAACATTTTTAAAGAAGATTGAATACTTTTGCTGCTAGAGTCTTATTCAACTAGCTCTAGCTAATTGCTATTCCTCGGTTAAGTCTTTATGTAAATACTTATTGCAATATTTTAAAAAAAATCTTGGAAAAAACTAACTGTTTCGTGTATTGCGTTAAAAAAACCAGTTATCATCCTAATAGCACCGGGGCACTTTATCTTTCGTTAAAATATAATTATATTAATGTAGCGTTTAGTAAATTCATGCACTTTATAAGTATAAATTATATAGTAAAAAAATGATTGAGACGTCGTGCAAGAAGTTTTGACATAAAGACATAACAGGCATGTGTAAATAAATACACATACTATGTATACTACATTACATAGCACATATACCCAAGCAGTGTACCATGCAAACAAGTATCCGAGAAGAGACAGACTAACATGCATACTAACATAGGTACACAAAAAAATTGGTAACTTTTGCAGTAAAAAACGGCGACCTTTTTAAATCTGTGTTAAAGAATTTTAAACTTTAATAGATTTTAAAAATATAAGATTGATGTGAAAAGCTAATACATGTAAATAATTATTCATCCTCCTTTTCAAATGGCTCAAAGATAGAATAAGTAATAATCTTCCCCTTAGCTAGTAACTAGGAACACAATCCCTTTGGGTCGAAGTGTATCCATATGGGCCCCCGAATCAAATAAGATAAGATAAGATAACTAGGAACACAACATAAAAATTTTGTTTTACTTTTAATCAAGGTTTTTTATACAATCTTGCAAAAGTTACCAAGCGATATGTTCCTGAACGAAACGCAATATTTCATTTGAAGTTCTATTTGCAATTTCCCAACATTGCTACTACTATTGATGTTCTTAGCGTAAAAGTTCACAACGTTTTTTAATGAATCGCTCATTTCGTAGCAAAATATTGCCATAGCGCTGCAATAACATAGAAACAATCTAAATTAGAGTTCACAAAATTTAATATTCGCCCCACGACCTAAATAACAACGAATTGAAATACCAAATAAGAAATACACTCCGAAATATAGCAGCTACTGCAGTGCCATAGCAAAATTGCGCTACGACAGTTAAAATAAAAAATACGATACGTACAATGAAGCCGGCTTGGCTAAGCTGTGCTGCCTCCTGATTGGACGAGGGCTCTCGGGGGGCGGGGCCCGGCGTGACGTCAGCGGCGACGCGATTGGCTGCAGACCCCTGGAAACGTGTGTGCGTTGAGGTGATGACGTCACAGTGAGATGTGAACACAGATAACATTTATGCAGTGGAACGTATAAGTACTCTTACAATTGTGGTTTGTGGTGGACTAAGAAATAACTGATAACAGTTGACGATTTTGCTAGTGCCCACTTAATAAACCAATTAATGGACAGACATAAGAAAACATTTTTGTTATTACACAAAACTACTGTGCTAACATTGAAATTTAAGCCTGGTTATAACCATTGGCATTAGATACATTTTACCTTAAACTGGGGCGCTTGGGACGAGGGTCATTTGCAGCAAGTTCGCTGTGTCAAATGATTTACTTTATTAACAATTGTAGTATATTATTGTGACAGACATTAGTAACATTACGTTTATTACTTATATTATAAAGTCTGACATGAATACGTCTTCATGAATGGTAAAGTCTTGGGTTGGGTATAGCATAGCCGGCATAGGATTGAACTATTCCAGACTTTTGTGTATACATAAGGTGTAATTTAACTTAAGCTGCCGGGTGCACTGGGGACGCGACTGAGCGGTATGGGCTTGGGAGATATGGGCTCGATTAATGATTGCGTCATGACGTCCGCCTCCGTGTGGTCGGGGCCGTACACGGTGTATACTCGACTCTACGGTACTACACATAAGGTGTAATTTACCTTAAGCTGCCGGGTGCACTGGGGACGCGACTGAGCGGTATGGGCTTGGGAGATATGGGCTCGATTAATGATTGCGTCATGACGTCCGCCTCCGTGTGGTCGGGGCCGTACACGTTGTATACTCGACTCTACGGTACTACACATAAGGTGTAATTTACCTTAAGCTGCCGGGTGCACTGGGGACGCGACTGAGCGGTATGGGCTTGGGAGATATGGGCTCGATTAATGATTGCGTCATGACGTCCGCCTCCGTGTGGTCGGGGCCGTACACGTTGTATACTCGACTCTACGGTACTACACATAAGGTGTAATTTACCTTAAGCTGCCGGGTGCACTGGGGACGCGACTGAGCGGTATGGGCTTGGGAGATATGGGCTCGATTAATGATTGCGTCATGACGTCCGCCTCCGTGTGGTCGGGGCCGTACACGTTGTATACTCGACTCTACGGTACTACACATAAGGTGTAATTTACCTTAAGCTGCCGGGTGCACTGGGGACGCGACTGAGCGGTATGGGCTTGGGAGATATGGGCTCGATTAATGATTGCGTCATGACGTCCGCCTCCGTGTGGTCGGGGCCGTACACGTTGTATACTCGACTCTACGGTACTACACATAAGGTGTAATTTACCTTAAGCTGCCGGGTGCACTGGGGACGCGACTGAGCGGTATGGGCTTGGGAGATATGGGCTCGATTAATGATTGCGTCATGACGTCCGCCTCCGTGTGGTCGGGGCCGTACACGTTGTATACTCGACTCTACGGTACTACACATAAGGTGTAATTTACCTTAAGCTGCCGGGTGCACTGGGGACGCGACTGAGCGGTATGGGCTTGGGAGATATGGGCTCGATTAATGATTGCGTCATGACGTCCGCCTCCGTGTTGTCGGGGCCGTACACGCCGAGATCTCGGAGTCGCACGGACCCCCGACGAACGCTAAAACAAATAAACACAACTATAAACTTATTGTTAATATTATGAGTAAATATCATGAGTTACTTTTTTTAGTATTTAAGCGGGCGACATCGTTCCTACTTGTTGGGTACAGTCACGAACCCGGATTGTTGAGCCATTTGCCATTGTTTTTAATTTAGGTGTGTAACAAATGACCGATGTAACTGACAGTTGACAGCTAGTCGGTAACATCGGGCATTACGAGGGTCATGCCAAAAGAAATTAGATACTCAAAAGTTACAGACTTTATTCTTTATTACAGCTATCTATTTTTTCGAAGTATTCACCGTGAACACGTTTACACTTTTCCATCCGTCTAAACCACTTAGAAAATACCGATGACCACTCTTCTTTAGACACCTCAGAAATTTCATAATTATACGCAGCCAGGGCATCTTCTTTGTTCTCAAATCGCTTTCCTTTTAATTTTTCTTTAATCTTTGGAAAAAGGTAAAAATCACAGGGGGCTAGGTTAGGGGAATATGGCGGGTGGGGCAGAATAGTCACGTTTTTTGAGCTGAAATAGTGAATTGTTCTAGCAGAAGTGTGCGGGGCAGCGTTGTCGTGGTGCCAGAGCAGGTGCTGGGTTCCCGACTTCGGCCGCTTGTCACACCAAGCTGACAGTACTCTTGGGACACAAACCGTCACATACCATTCTGAATTAACTGTCCTTTGATCTTCTAGCACTATCGTAGCAATATGTCCCGTCTTGCAGAAAAATGAGGCAACCATTTGTTTTTGTGTACTTCGGGTTCGGCGACATTTTGTTGGCGTCGGCTCATCTTCAAAACACCATACTGTGGACTATCGATTTGTTTCGGGATCGTAGTTATATAGCCATGTTTCGTCACCTGAAACTATATCATATACGTTTTTTTTCTCGCCAGCGTCGAATTTATCTATCATAAATTTGCACCAATCCACGCGACGGTCTTTCTGTAAATCGGTGAGTTTGTGCGGCACCCATCTTGAACAACGCTTATGAAGGGACAGTTGATTATGAATTATAGTTTGCAATGCTGCTGATCCGATGCCCAGTTCACGCTCGAGCTCTACATATGTAATTCGTCGGTTCGCACGAATATTTTTTTCCACAGCCTGTACATTTTCTTGAGTGACTGCGGTTGGCGGCCGTCCGGTCTTCGCCTCATCTTCAAAGCTCTCCCGTCCTCTTTTAAATTCAGCAAACCAATTAAAAACAGTTGCACGTGAACACGCAGACTCGCCAAAGGTCGAGACTAAAAGTTCAAAACACTCTTGAGGTTTTAAACCTTTTTTAAAGTCATAATAGATCATAACACGAAAATCACGTCGAGTGAGCTCCATTGTTGTGGAAAATTCCCCCCAAAATTAACCAGAAAAAAATAATTACAAAAAGAATCCTAAGATTTTCCAAGTGTTCCATTTTTGAATTCATAAGCAAATAACCTGCCTTTACAATGGTGTATAACTGGCCAGTATCCATCAAATGACCATGGAGTATCTAACTTCTTTTGGCATGACCCTCGTAATTACACGGCTAAATTACGAACAATGGCAAGTGGCTCAACAATCCGTAACAAAAATGAGCATGAGTCAAGTGGCTCAAAAATGGTATCTTTCTTGACTCAGAGCAGAGATGTGTAAGTTGCAGATAGTTACTCAAAAAGTTAGAAAAATTCTCCTAAAATTCAGAAAAGTCGTAAGAAGAAAAGGGATCCTTTTTTGTTTCTTATTTTGTCAACCGTGTAAATATTTGAATACGACTCCACCTTGTAGTGGGGGCGGTACTCACACTCATACTATCACATATTACCCTATATAAGCATATTCTTCAATCAATCAATCAATCAAATCATTTATTTTGCAAGAAAAAGGGTATATATACAGATGTTTTAACAAAAAAATAATAATATGTGCACACCTTAATCGGCTATAGTTTATAGCATGCAAAATATTTATAAAAGACTTAAACCTAGTTATTTACATATATACATGCATTGATACTTAATTCAAAAATCTTATTATGTATGGTTAACAAGTCAACTAATTTTCTAATAGTTCTAGAAAGTCATTTACTTTATAAAATCGTTTTTCTATGAGCCACTCGCGTAGTTTTTTATTTAAATGGTTTTGTGGCACTTCTTTAAAAATTTTAAGTATTTTATTATAGATATTAACACACATAACGGTACAATTTTTTTTAAATCGAGCTGTTCTTTGTTGTTTGTCGACAACAAGCCGATCACAGTCCCTTGTATTGCGTGGAAACATATCTTTCGCAGTTTTGAAGAGGTCACTGTGCTTTCTTACAAATTTAAACACTTCGTCAATATATAGGCATGGAAGAGGTAGTACGCCCAATTTCAGGAACAATGGTTTGCACGGTTCATAAGGGCCAACCCCGCAAATCGCACGAACGCAATTTTTTTGGGCAACAAAAGCACTTTGTATATCACCACCATTCCCCCAAATGATTAAACCGTATCTTAACACAGATTCAACATAACCATAATAGGCTGCCATAACTGTTCTGTGATCAGTCGTTTTTCTTAACCTACGGAGGGCATTTTCAAACCTTGCAATTTTGTTACAAACATTATTTATTTGATCATTCCAATTTAGATTACTATCAACTAATATTCCTAAAAATGTAGAGGTGTCATTTTCTTTTAATTTATGTCCGTCATAGTGTATGTCTAATTGTTGATCATTATTGTTAAAATTAATGAAATTAGTTTTTTCTAAGTTAGTCTTTAAATTGTTACATTCAAGCCAATTTACTACACGTTTTACCGTCTCAGTGACCTGCAACTCATGATGGTTTATACCCATAGACAGATCATTGGTGACTACGATGGAAATGTCATCTGCGAATAGGACACTTTTGTAATCAATTTTGTCTACAAGATCATTAATATATATTAAGAAAAGTAGTGGTCCCAGAATACTTCCCTGTGGAACACCAAATCTGTTTATTCTGAACCTTGATCTATGACACATGCTTGTATTTTTAGTACTGACACTATTTACTTCCACACATTGTGACCTGTCTTCTAGGTATGTTTTAATCCACTGTAATGGTGGTCCTCTGATACCATAAAACTCGAGCTTTCTTAGTAGTTTATCGTGAACTACGAAGTCAAATGCCTTTGACATATCAAACAAAATAGCAGTAGTGAAGTTTTTATCATCATACTTTGTTGCAATCTCATGGATTAGATTAAATGCTGCCAAGGTGGTTGATTTATTTTGCTGAAATCCAAATTGTTGTTTTGCAATTATATTAAATTTATTGAAAGAATCAGTTAATCGTTTGTGCATGGCTTTCTCGAAGATTTTTGAGAGTATCGGGACTATCGTTATTGGTCGATAATTTGCAATGTCATATGTTTCTCCTTTTTTATAGATTGGTTTTACAATGGAAAATTTCAGTTTATCTGGGAAGTTCCCTGATTCAAATGATAAATTAATTAAGTATGTCAAAATAGTTACTAGTTCATATTTACATTGCTTTATTATATTAGTTGCGATTTCATCATAGCCCTCCGCATTAGTATTGTTTAATGTAGTCATAATGTTCCAGATCTCCTGTTCATTAAAGGGCACTAAGAATAAGCTGTTAATAATACTAGCATTGTCAATTTCCAACATCCTTGAGAAGTTATCTGTTAATTTATTTGTAGATTGGATAAAGTAATTATTAAGCTCCTCAGCCAGGCAAGGAGGCTGAGTAACACTTTTACCATTTATAATAAGTTGGTCTATGCACCTTTTATGATGTTCTGTCACCGTTTCAGTTTTAACAACGGTCCACGATGCTCTACATATGTTTTTGCTATTGCGAATAAATTTACTATTTGTGATTTTATGAGCTAAGATAATACATTTTTTTAATATTTGCGAGTATTTATTATATTTTATTTTATTTGGCTCCGTCTTATTTTTATAGAAATTGAACATAATCCTTCTTTTATTCTTAGTGCTTATTTTTAAACCTTTGCTAATCCATTTCGGTTTTGGGTCTGTATTAACTTTAACATTTATGACTGGAAAGCATAGCCTATAAAACAAGCATAAGTTATCATGAAATTGATTAAAGCCATGATTTAAGTCTGATGTTTCGTAGACTTCAGAGAATAATAGAGCTCTCAAACAATCTTTAAATTTCAGTATGTTATCCATGGAATAGTCTCTTCTAGCAATCACTAAAGGCCTACGAGCCAAACGGGTTGGTTTTTTTGTTATTTTAAAGGATAGCATTTGAGCGGTGTCATGAATCATGATCAGACAAACCAAGAGGTAAGACTGTACCAGTGGCATTTTTTATATTGCTATAAACGTGATCTATGCAGCTCAAGCAAGTATTTCACTTTAACGTCCATCACTACACACAGGAGTAGCAAGTGCCCATAGGTGCATTAGCTCCGCTGTAAGGAGGTCTCCAACCTTATCCTTGAACATAAAAGAAGTCTCACGTGTTCCTCTGGAAGGGCGAGTTCCTGTTGTGGTCGGGCGGCGAGGCGGGCGCCGTGAGCGACTCCCGCGCACCGTTCGTCACCTCCGGCGCCGGCCGCTCTAGGAACGCACTGCGGACAAGTAGCCGATGTAGCGTCTACTGTAGGAGTCAAACGCTATTCACGACACAACTACGGCTCCAGGGGGCCAAGATGACCATCGTTTGCAGGACACGAATCGAAACGCTATTCATCTCTCTATCACACTAATATGGAAGAGTGAGCGAGAGCGTTTAGCGTTTCGTCTTGTTTTCTGCAAACGATTGTCATCTTGGCTACAGGGTGAGGAGTGTTTTACGTTTAGATTTTTTAAATTAAAGTATAGAAAAGTTTACCTGACCCTTTAACTAAACTCTTTTTGACCTTCTGATTCCAGAACCCCCTGGTCTATCCAGCTAATATAAAAACTCTCTAATGGCCTGTTTCACAATCTCCAGTTAAAGCATATCTGTCAGATAAATGTTTGCTGTCCTTTTCTTTTATATGACTGGAGAAAAGGATAGCAATAATTTTAACTGGCAGATAAGTTTATCTGGAGATTGTGAAACAGGCCCTTAGTATATTTATTTCTGCTACAACCCCAACAACTTCCATGACGATCAGAAAAATGTTAATAAAATTATCGCGGAACAAACATTCAAAATCAAAAAGCCATCGAAATGCACGGAAGTCCCAGTAGCCAGCTGACAGTTCCGTGCTGTCCGAAGTTGTCCCTAAGAACAACGCTTCGCTGTGCTAAACCTCAGGAAAGCAGCATATTTCGGACATATACATAGAAACCCAAAATACGATTTGTTAAAACTAATAATTGAAGGGAAGATTGATGGGAAACGAGGACGTGGTAGAAAGAGAATATCATGGACAAGGAACGTAAGAGACTGGTTAGACGTGGACAAAAAAACTAATTCGCATGAATTCAGATAGAATGGCATATAGGCATAAGATCGCCAACCTCCGGGACGGAGAAGACACTTAAAGAAGAAGAAAGTGCTCACCCGTCCACCGGCGACACGGACCTCGTGCTGGTGCCGGAGGACACCCGCGCCAGCATGGCTTGCAGCGCGCCGGCGCCCAGGCCCCACGGGTTCAGGTTCTGGTCTCCCACCGCGCGCATGGCTGCTGCGGCCCGTTCGGCGCTCTCTTCCATCTGTAAAGAACAGTCAAAGGTTTTTCACGCATGAACTCACACTTATGAACTCATCATGGTCATCGCGTCTGAGGCATAAACTTGTGAAGTGGTTAAGGGCGATGTATAATGAATCCTCGTGAGATCAGTTGCCGCTCCGTGGGTGGAAGAACATTAGCCAATGTTTATCATGTTTTGCTTGAAACTGTGTCAGATGATAGTTTATATGCTATTATATATACAAAAAAAACATCAGACGGTTTTACAATAACCACTTTAAAAATCTCGACACATCGTTAGCGCGACGCAGAAACAAATTAGCAATAGGGTTGAACTAAGGTTGCAGGGCGCGTGTTGCAGCGCCAGGGTCGCCAGCCGCGAGAGCGCGTGGACCTGCCTCCGCGCAGTCAACGTTGCTGGAGGCACACGGGAAACTCGACTGTATCTACAGGACACTAGGGTGGGACTTGCCTGCGCGACCTGCGCGCGCGCGTCGGCCAGGGCGTGCTGGTGGCGCGCGGCGTCGTGCGCGTGCTGCAGCGCCAGGGTCGCCAGCCGCGAGAGCGCGTGGACCTGCCTCCGCGCAGTCAACGTTGCTGGAGGCACACGGGAAACTCGACTGTATCTACAGGACACTAGGGTGGGACTTGCCTGCGCGACCTGCGCGCGCGCGTCGGCCAGGGCGTGCTGGTGGCGCGCGGCGTCGTGCGCGTGCTGCAGCGCCAGGGTCGCCAGCCGCGAGAGCGCGTGGACCTGCCTCCGCGCAGTCAACGTTGCTGGAGGCACACGGGAAACTCGACTGTATCTACAGGACACTAGGGTGGGACTTGCCTGCGCGACCTGCGCGCGCGCGTCGGCCAGGGCGTGCTGGTGGCGCGCGGCGTCGTGCGCGTGCTGCAGCGCCAGGGTCGCCAGCCGCGAGAGCGCGTGGACCTGCCTCCGCGCAGTCAACGTTGCTGGAGGCACACGGGAAACTCGACTGTATCTACAGGACACTAGGGTGGGACTTGCCTGCGCGACCTGCGCGCGCGCGTCGGCCAGGGCGTGCTGGTGGCGCGCGGCGTCGTGCGCGTGCTGCAGCGCCAGGGTCGCCAGCCGCGAGAGCGCGTGGACCTGCCTCCGCGCAGTCAACGTTGCTGGAGGCACACGGGAAACTCGACTGTATCTACAGGACACTAGGGTGGGACTTGCCTGCGCGACCTGCGCGCGCGCGTCGGCCAGGGCGTGCTGGTGGCGCGCGGCGTCG
Source organism: Pammene aurita (assembly GCA_947086415.1). NCBI lineage: Eukaryota > Metazoa > Arthropoda > Insecta > Lepidoptera > Tortricidae > Pammene > Pammene aurita. The sequence goes on along the minus strand of OX352296.1, from coordinate 41,179,669 downwards.
TGCGCGTGCTGCAGCGCCAGGGTCGCCAGCCGCGAGAGCGCGTAGCGGCCTGTCTCTGCGCAATCCACCTGTTCTAGGAGGCGGGGGAGCTCATTCTCGTCGTTTTCTTCCTGTGAACCGATAAAATATGTAAATATGGTACTCGGAGTTAAAATAATTTTAAACAAAAAAGAACCGTTTTCACTTAGCCTCCACCTTTCCAAAAGCAAATCACTATAGGTGTGCCTATAATAGTTGAAGAGTTTCCTCGATTTCGCCAGGATTCCATCATCAGATCCTGGTTACAATGAGACCAACTGTAAAGTATACTCTTTCAAACAAAAAAAATAATTTTCCAAATCGATCCAACCGTCTTCGAATAATCGGTGAACATACATAAAAAAAATAGCAAAAAAAAAACAAATATCCCGACGAATTTATAACCTCCTCCTACGAAATCTTGAAGTCAATTGATAAGCGAATTTCGCAAAAAAAATAATTAAGAAAAATAAAAAACGAAAAGCACTGCGGTTCAATAAGATATGTGCGAGGATGCGTAGCGAGGGATGTTTGTTTTGTTCACAACTAAATAGAATCACTTCAGTTGCATCCTTTGCTTGAGATGCCACTCAAGTTATATTGTGACTTATTCGTATAATAATAAAGTTTAATATTGCTCGCATTGGCCCTTCCCCCTTTAGTCGAGATCCCTCTCGAGGACGCCGTCAAGTTATTCTGTGACTTACACCTATAACCATAAGGTCCATTATCACCAACCTCGATCTGCATGATCTGGTGGTGAGTGTCCGCGATGGCGCCCTGCAGGTAGTCCAGCAGCGGGCCGTCGCGCTCCCCGTGCGCGCGCTCCCGCTGCAGCAGCTGGCGCTCCAGCGCGGCCTCCAGCTCCCCGAGCGCGGCGCGCGCGGCGCCCGCGCGGGACAGCCACGCCTCCAGCCGGGACCACGTCTCGCGGTACGAGCTCCGGGGTTTACCTGGACGTGTTACACTTTATAACTATGTGTATTTGGAGGTTGTATTCTGATGTGAATGTAATCATGTTCTTGTTGTTGTGTGTCGTGTTGTTGTTGTTGTGTGTTGTTGTTGTTGTGTGTTGTTGTGTGTTGTTGTTGTATTTTTGTTTTGTAATCTTGTTGTTGTTTTGTTGTACCCATAAGACAAGCCTTTTGCTTAGTGTGGGACTAGGTCGATTTGTGTAAGAATGTCCCATAATATTTAATTTATTTTATTTATTGTGAAATGAGAAAAAATAATAACATACCATTGAAGCTATTTTTTTATTCGAATACAACACAGATTTCGCCTGTCTTTATTAGTTTACTACAATGTAAAACCTACGGATTGTATTGCAAGAATATTGTAAGAGCTATAAAAATGTTTTAGAACTGACTCCCTGATATGTATGGTTAATTTTACGCAGTTTGAAACATATAACAATTTTTAAATTAACGTGTATTGTTTTGCGAAATAAATGAATATGAATATATTATAAGAATCTTTTGTATAAAGGGTCCCTAGGCCAAAAATGTAATATTTAGCTTTTCTATTTAAACACCAACTAAGTATGACATGATAGGATATTTAGTGAGAGAATTACCGCGCAGTCTCCCCGCAGCCCGACTGCTGAGCTTATCCCGATGTCCTCGCCGTAGTAAAGACACCTCTTCTTGCTTCCGTTTTAACACCTACACAAAAACCACAAATGTTAGCTCCTCGAGAACATCAGCAACCACTGCTTGGGTCATACAGCATCTACACCTACTGAAAAGTTCACGGCTACAATAGTAGGCACTAGTTAGTAAGACTCCTTTATTATTTTATTTAATAAATCTTACAGCTATCATTAAAGTTGCCCAACGCGATAGTGTAGTGTAGGCCTTCTAAAAGTTTAAAATAGTAATAAGTATTATATAAGTATAAATTTAATAACAATTTTAAATGTACTATCGGGATCATGATTACATACCCGATTTATGAATGAATTCATTGATAAATTGGGTATGCAATTATGAACACGATGGTACAGTAACACAGTACAAACAAAGATACTCTAGTAAATCTATAATCTAATATGTTGTCTTTGTTTAATACTGACCTGTTCCTTCAATTTTGTTTCGGCTTCTAGCGACCTAATAATGTTGGCGTTCTTGCGAGATTCTTTCCGGAGCTGAGCCACCTGTCAATATACATCCATTTAAGTAATAAATTGTATTCTATTAAAAAGTGACTTTGTAAACTTCAACGTTTTTGATTGTCCTAGTTATAGTTACTAGACATCACCCTTATAACTTACGCAATAGGGTTCAATTAAAAATATAAATCAAGTGACTGGTTAGTAAATGATATAGGTGCATAAACAAAAAAGAACTGACTTCACTTAGGCTACTCCACCATTCAAAAAGCAAATGCTCGAGGTCGAGCTACTGTAGGTGTGCTGTGCCCATAATATTTAAAGAGTTCTCTAGATTTCTCCAGAATCTCATCATCAGATTCTGACCTGATGGCAATGGGACCAACTGTCAAATTATACCCTTTCAAACAAAAAAAGAATTATCCAAATAATCATACAAATAATCGTTTTTTAAATAAAATTAGGAAAACAAGGTTCACAATGAGTAGGAATGTTGACTCGTGTTGAATTTTGTAATAAAATTATGTTGACTAGAGGCTGAATGGTAAACATATTCTAATAGAGTGAAATTTTTTAAAATCTATTGAAATGGTTGAAATATATCAAAATTTCTACTTTTACGATTTTTATAAAGTACGAAATGTAATAATTACACCAATCGATTTCTTACATAAATTATACGGCAACCATATACAATACATAAACGCAACATTTCACTGTCAAAAAAGAAATTTCATAATTTTTCCATGCTTTAAATAAGGCGACTATGCAACCGTGACGTCACTATTGCATATCATTTTGTTAGGAGCGTTTTGAGAAACAAAAGGGAGTGTAAAATTTTGAATCCCATTTCTGAATTTTGTGTTGCTTTAACGCGATTGTACCTATATAGACATTTGATCCTCACAACAATACGAATCGATTGAAACCATACATGAAAAAAAAATCATAATGCCTATTGATAACCTCCTCCTTCGAAATATTGAAGTCGGTATAAAACAAGAACATACCTCTTTGGCTCTCACTGCTTCAGCCTGTTGGTGCCGTTTGGCCTCTTCACGCATGCGTTGAATCAACTTCACCTAAAAGAAGAGTCACGGATTAATAATGATTAGAATCCCAAATTTATTCATATAGGAAGCCACCTGTTTCATGTCATTGTTGTGTATAGACAGTTCGAGAGATGATTGTCAAGTTATAATAACAAGGTTAGAACACACACGCTCTTATAATCCTATTAATAAGATTATTAAAATTATGTCAGGTGTGTTTGTGCGCATCGTTGCCTAAGATCTTGCAGGTGACTGTACGATTTAAAAAAACAGCTTTTTTACAATGATCGAACGAGCCTCCGAAGTTCTTACAGACAACTTCGGAGGCTGTCTCACTGTAAGACCAACAGATACACACCTTGTCCCGCTTTATGGAGGTGAGTTCGTTCTTGAGCGTCAGTATCTGCTGCGCCGTCTGCCTCTGCGATCGTTGCAGCCTCGTGTGTTCCCTCGCGGCAGTCTGCAGCCGCTTCAGCTCGCGAGACTGTCTCACTGTAAGACCAACAGATACACACCTTGTCATGCTTCATGGAGGTGAGTTCGTTCTTGAGCGTCAGTATCTGCTGCGCCGTCTGCCTCTGCGACCATTGCAGCCTCGTGTGTTCCCTCGCGGCAGTCTGCAGCCGCTTCAGCTCGTGGGACTGTCTCACTGTAAGACCAACAGATACAAACCTTGTCCCGCTTCATGGAGGTGAGTTCGTTCTTGAGCGTCAGTATCTGCTGCGCCGTCTGCCTCTGCGACCGTTGCAGCCTCGTGTGTTCCCTCGCGGCAGTCTGCGGCCGCTTCAGCTCGCGAGGCTGTCTTACTGTAAGACCAACAGATACACACCTTGTCCCGCTTCATGGAGGTGAGTTCGTTCTTGAGCGTCAGTATATGCTGCGCCGTCTGCCTCTGCAACCGTTGCAGCCTCGTGTGTTCCCTCGCGGCAGTCTGCAGCCGCTTCAGCTCGCGAGACTGTCTTACTGTAAGACCAACAGATACACACCTTGTCCCGCTTCATGGAGGTGAGTTCGTTCTTGAGCGTCAGTATCTGCTGCGCCGTCTGCCTCTGCGATCGTTGCAGCCTCGTGTGTTCCCTCGCGGCAGTCTGCAGCCGCTTCAGCTCGCGAGACTGTCTCACTGTAAGACCAACAGATACACACCTTGTCACGCTTCATGGAGGTGAGTTCGTTCTTGAGCGTCAGTATCTGCTGCGCCGTCTGCCTCTGCGATCGTTGCAGCCTCGTGTGTTCCCTCGCGGCAGTCTGCAGTCGCTTCAGCTCGCGCGACATACCGCTGAGACGACGCTCGTACTCGTCTTTGACTCGCTTGAGTTTTTCACTGGGAGGTGATGCTTGGGATGCTGCGAAAGACAGAATATCACTATGTCTTCCTTCCTCCCATATTTTTCCGTAAATGCTATAGAATAAGTATTTGGAATCTTACACAAGCCTAAGTTACACTACGTGTTAATTTAAATGGCATGATTTGCCACGTCCTCGTTTTAGCATTTATTTATGTACGGGCCTGTAGTGTCCCACTGCTGGACAAAGGCATCCCTCTCTTTCTTCGACGTGTCTCTGTCTATGCGATGGCATTATCAGCAATTTCGTATACCTAATCGATATTTAATAGGAATTTGATATGTTCCTAGTCGAATAACTCCTGTACTTACTAAGTGTAGACAGCACTTTGTCTCTCTCAGCATGTGTGGCCTTGATCTGCGTATGAAGAGTGTCGAGCCGTTGTTCGTAGTGCTGCCTCAGAGCTGCCAGGCGCCGCTGCGACAGCTCTAGTTGTTCGATGAGACGAGCTTTTGTGTCGATGTCGTCGCTCAGTGCTGCCAGTTGGGCGGACAGCGCGCGTTGGGCTTGGGGAATATAAATAATAGGCTATTTTAATACAGAGTCAAATTATGCTTCATGAAAAGTCAGAACATTTTTTATTATCGAGTTAGTAAGGGAGATGTATCTAGTTACTCTTTTAAGAGTTTTGCTAAAAATTTTAATTTTCAAGATTTCATAAATCTAACAAAAATATTACAATGAAAATAATTATGGTTCGCGCCAATAACTTTTTAAATCTTTTATTTATTTATTTTTAACATGTGAATTTACACATATAGTCTGGCCAGCCAACGAACGCAGTAGCAATGTACAGCGAACAAAAGTATGACAACACTAAGAATCAGTGAAAAAAGCAGCAATGATCATCAAATTTTATGTTTTTAATTTTAGTTGTTATTTCCGCCCCTTTCATTAGGTGACATTTACGGTGTGTAAAAAGGAGACGGATATATTTCGTCTGATCTGTCATCAACTGCAACAGATAATCTGGTTGAGGCAATTGACATATGCCTTAAAAATGAATTTAAATTTAACTGGGAACGTTGCAAGAGTTCTATCTCACTCGCGCTTAAGATGAGAGAGTGAAATGCACTAGAAACAAATTCAATGTGAATTGAAATGTTCGTCATGAAATACGGTGTCTCATCACAAAGGGTTGCCACATGTACGTATTTTGAATTTGCCGCGCGTTTCTACTGACAGAAATGGTTTGCCAGACTATAGATACTTGTTCTCTGCCAAGTTATAAAAACATTTCGGGGCATTTTTAAACAGTAGTTCAATAGTTTGAATTATCAACTCCTATTTTACCTGATTTCATTAATCGAACGAGCGAAGTGAGTTCTTACAAACAACTTCGGATACTGGGACGTTTCGGCATTTCGTTGGCTTTTTGATTTTGAGAGTTTGTTCCGCGATAACTTTAGTAACGTTTTTCTGATCTTTATGAAATTTGTTGGGGTTGTAGCAGAGATCAATATAATTTAAGAGTTCGCATATGAGCAGGATCGTTCAATGGGTTATGGAGCTAGAAGGCCCGAAAAAAATCATCACATGAGTCTTGTTATATTGGTCAGCTTGTTTGCAAATCGCGAGTTCTGAGTTCGAGGCGGACTACTAGTTTAATTATAGAAAACACGGAATTCAAATAACTAGTAGTCCGCCTCGAACTCAGAACTCGCGATTTCCTTGCAAACGAAATTACCAATATAACAAGACCCATATGATGATTGTTTCGCGTCTTCTAGCTCCATGACCCCTTGATAGATCCTGCTCATATACGAACTCTCAAATTATATGTATCTCTGCTATAACCCCAACAAATTTCATGAAGATCAGAAAAGCATTACTAAAGTTATCGCGGAACAAACTCTCAAAATCAAAAAGCCATCGAAATGCTGAGACGTCCCACTAGCCAGTAGTTGTTTGTAAGAACTCACTTCGCTCGTTCGATAAAACAATAAGCTTCAGTATTCTACGAAATTTTACTGCTCAATTAAATTGTGCTATATATTTTGACTGTGTTTAGCTGTTAAGTCTCATTATCTTGGTTGCTACTTATATATCCGGAAACAAAAAAACAAACAAACGTACACGGCTGAAAATGGTTTTATTGTTTTTCAAAGTATTCCCCTTGATGATCTATGCACTTTTGCATTCGCGTGAACCAATTTTTAAAGCACTTCTGCCACTCCGCCTGAGGTACCTCCATAACGTGTTGTTTGAATGCGTCGACAGCATCTTCAGCGGTCGAAAATCGTTGACCGCGTAATTTATTCTTTATATTTGGAAATAAATAAAAATCGTTGGGTGCCAAGTCAGGGCTGTACGGCGGATGACCCGTTAATTCCACATTTTGACCCTCCAAAAATAGAGTTGTTTCGCGTGACGTATGACAGCTGGCATTGTCATGATGAAGAATGATTCTTCGTCGCTGGTTAGTTTTACGAATTTGTTCAAATACTTCCGGTAAGCAAATGGTCGTGTACCACTCTGAATTAACCGTTCTACGGTTTTCTAGTGGCACTGTAGCTACATGGCCATTAATACCGAAGAAGCAGGCCACCATTTGTTTCAATGTACTTTTTGCACGAGTAACTTTCGTAGGGTTCGGCTCATTTTGAAACACCCATACCGTTGATTGTTGCTTCGTTTCGGGATCGTATGCATAGATCCAGGATTCGTCACCTGTATAGATGTTATAAACGGCTTTTGAGCCACCACGGTTATATTTTTTTAACATTTTATTGCACCATTCGACGCGAGCATCTTTTTGCTCTTTTGTTAAGTTGTGGGGTATCCAACGCGAACAAATTTTTTTTACAGCCAAATAATTATGTAATATGCTATTAATGCTGGTCATAGAAATACCCAGAGTCGCCTCTATCTCGCGGTACGTAACATGTCGGTCGTCCATTATAAGTTTTCGCACAGCCTCGATATTTTGTTGTACAACGGCCGATTTCGGGCGACCTGCCTTAACTTCGTCCGTAAGCATACTACGTCCACGATTGAACTCACTAAACCAGTGATACACAGTAGTTTTAGATGGGGCTTCATCACCAAAAGTTGAAGTTAGTTGATCTATGCACTGTTGTTGCGTTAAACCACGCCGAAAATCATAATAAATCATAGCACGAATATTTTCACGAGTGAGTTCCATTCTTGCTGCGAGATGACATTTAAAACCCGTCAAAAACAAAACACGAGCGTTAATAAGAAAGAAAAAATATACCGGCCAGTACTTAAAAAAGTTCAAATTTTACCATGGAGGTCAAATATGCTATTTAAGAAGATTGTAATCCCGGTTTCCGGATATATAAATAGCAGCCTATGTAAAGCTTAAAAAGCGATTTTACGTCGGTCACGCATGACTTAAAATCGAACTTTACGAGCATGAGAAGTGAAAAGAGTAATATCGATGTAGCAGACACGAGGTCACGTGATGAACGTCAGAACTGTCATACGTATGTACTATTCGTTCACTCCGTGTAAATTCCAAATAAGAAATTTGTTAGGTGAGAAAATACGGGCCATTTTATATGAGTCACTCATCTTCTCCAAATTAAATTACGGGGATATAGTTTATTAGCCACGTTTGCAAGCGAAAACTCGCCGCCTCATACAGCGAGTCCAAAACGCTTGCTACCGCTTTTGTTATCCAATCCCACCCAGAAGTTACATCACGCCGTATTTATAAAGCTTATAGAAGCTTAGAACGCCAAACAATAGGCTTGCAAGATGCAAATGTCTCCTAGAGGACATATTCAGTATAGACTGAATATGTCCTCTAGGAGACATTTGCATCTTGAAAGCCTATTGTTTGGCGTTTTAAATTACAAAAAGCCCGGTTACCTTTTCTCAAAAATTTCATATTTCATCTTTTCACAAACGATATGGCACTAGATCTACTCGACGCTGCCTTTTAGAAGTACATCGACACAGAACTGTTGCTTTTACAGACTGATTTCGGTACCTCGCAACCACGTGTTGGAACAATATCCCTCCACCTATCAGGAGCCTTAAAACAAAGGCAACTTTTAAACACCGTATACACAAAGTACCAATAAATTAAGCAAAAAACAGGTATTCCACACAGATAATTGGTTTCAGATTACCGAGTCTAGCCTGAATGTTAGGGAATATATGTTTTCGGTTGTCTTCTTACACTACATTACATATCGGTATCAGTATACACCGCATTCTCTTTTTCTTTTTACACAAGTAGATACATTAAGTAATATAATAATAATAATAATAAATAATAATAATGCTGTCTCTGCGTGCGTCCCATGACACGGGTAGGGGCAGCATCCGCTTAGTGTACCCCTCACTTTTCATTAAATTGTCGAAAGAGCCTCTGCACGTTGGCTTCGGCTCCGCATATGCCTCCCAAAGGTCAGGAACACAATTGTTCCGTGGTCGGGAAAGACATACAAATAATAATAATTATTTCCTTAATATACAAACGTGCAGAACAAAAAAATATCTATCTAAGACATATCTGACCTTGGACCTCCTCCTGCACCTGGTCGTCCCCCTCTTCCTCCCCCTCGTCGGGGCCAGAGGAGGAGTCGTCGGCGCTCTCCCCCTCGGCCCGCTCGCGCTCGCCGATGGTGTCGTCAGCGGCGGCGGCGGCGGCGGCGCTGGTGACGCTGTCGCTCATGTTCAGCTTGCGCTGGAATTCAAGCTCTCCCATGCTGCGGGCTAGGAGTTCTTTTTCCTAAAAACAATAATTAGTAAGTATGTAAAATGAGTTTTACACCATCAAAAAATATTTTTTAATACAATTGCTCAAAAAGTTTACTTTATATAGCTGCAAATCGTGCGTAAAGTTTGATTTTATGCACTAGTGCTAAAAAGTAATCTGATCTGAAAATCGTGCGTAAAGTTTGATTTTACGCACGATTTGCTGATCAGAATTTTAAATAAATGAGTATTATGCGAGACCCGCTTATAAATGACCCACCTGAACTACGCGCGATTGGGCATAAAGGAGTATTATGCGAGACCCAATAGTATTACTTGAACAAGACATTTAAAATTGACCAATCAGAACACTTCACTATATTAAATCCACCAATCACAACACATATCGGAGTTAATCGGAACGCTAGATACTTTTTTGGTGCGTATACTGTGTAAATAATTTAAGTCCTTAAAAAAAAACATTGTATTTAATATCAACCAATCAGAATACAGTAATGTTAAAATCGACCAATCAGGAAACGCAATTTATTTCTCAAAACATTAAAAAAGATTTAATTTTTTGGGAAACGGCTTTAAAGTGTGTTTAAACTGTTTAAAGAGCTAATTATACCATCGTCTGTGGCATTTATTCGCGGTATTTATATTTTGTATCTATGTCAAAGAAGTTAATAAAATTAAAAGACCGTCAAGTTATACCATAATTTCACCTTGTTTAGTTATTGTGCGTAAATAATAAGTATTTTTATGATATTTTCTCGCAATCGAAGTGAAACATTGTATGCATTACCACTCGAACAATTTTCCCTCACTTCGGTCGGGAAATTAACCACCTGGTGGTAATATGGCCTACTTTAGACCCTTGTCAAACAATCTACTATTATTTCATTCTAACCTCGGTACTCGTGCAAAATGACATACTTCTCGCACTTGTATCGAAAACTACTATTCTATTCAGCTCTTAAAAACCCAGCGGTAGAAAACAATTTACGACATCTGTAATGTGTGACGTAGTGAAACAACTATTTAGGTTCAATGTCGTATATATTGTGTGTTAAATAACTCTTACATTACCTTATATACTATGTGGCTAAGCATGTGTGGGTAAGGCGTAGCACACACTACACCTTCCCTCTTAGAGAAAAAAAAATAGATTTTTGTAATATAAAGACAATCTATTTTTTTTTATAGCAGTAAGGATACAATTTAAAAAAAAAGGTGGTATAATGAAGAGTTTAAAAAATTTAAATTTAAAAAATAAAAAAGAACACATTTAAAAAAATACAATATGAGTTAAAGAATTTATAATTAATTTGAATTAACAATATCGATTTATCTACTGCATACTGTTACAATATTAAATTCTAACAATGATTACGAATGTACTTTAAAAAAAAATCTATAACTAGATAATTATTAATTTACTATACTTACTGAATATTAATAATATAAAAATTAAGAACAAAACGACGTAAACCTTATTATATTTATTCCCACTTTCAATTATTATTATTTTTGTATTCGTCAATACAACATGTCCTAGTCCTTATTAGATGCGTACGTAAGTACGTTTACATTTCTTTCTATCACATTGGTATTTATTACTCATTTTTGTCGACGATAAGTTACTCGCAAGTATTTATAGGTACATATTTAGTGTTATATATTCACCTTTATAATATGACGTCTTTACTTTTTCATTTACGTGTCAAAACATTTTCTTAAAAATGTACATCTTCTGTGTGCATTCACTTGTGACAAGGGATATATACATACAATGCATTTATATTCGTGGTCGGCCGACCTTATCACACATTTATTTATTTTCTCAGGACACAAGATAATTTTTATTTTAAGCGTGCACACATACTTTATATTTATTCATTCAGGCAGTTCTTTTAACACTTCCATACTTCATACCCTTCCAATCCTTCCATGTGTCCAAGGGTCTCCACGATTGATACTCGATCGAATCATGGTCAGACTCCAAGGATTCCGTGCCTGTCTTGTGTCCTGGTATACCCTTGTTATACCTTAACGATCATGGCCGCCTCCTGGGCCACTGAAGATACAATAGGTATATTTATCATTCGTTACAACACGTATTTAAATCAAATTAAAAAAAAAATCTTTCAAATTCAATCAAATATCTCAAACCTCGTCAAAACTGCAACTTATAAGAATTTCAGCAACTCTTAGCTGATCAGACTAATCGTCCTTTGAAAAACTTATGCGTTTCAGCTTTCCCAAACACTACATTCATAACACCATTTAAAATGAAATCAATTCCATCTCTTTGAAATAATTAACTCCATTCCATGCAAATCCCAACTACAAAACCTTCAAAATTCAAATCCATTCCTTGCTAAATTTCCCATACACGTCCAAATAACATCATTACCAGTTAATATCTACCATTATTTTATATATTTTCTATACCTTGTTGTTGCATTATTTAAATGTTCTATAAATTGTATTTAAGCAATTGCCATTCACCATGCTTGTCACGTCCAAATATAAATAAACACTATTTAGTGTTTGCGTCAAATCCGAACAAAATATAATAAAAATAAAATCATAAATACAAACATAGGATTATATAATTATAAATCTATTCGCTAAAATATCAACCTAACATAAATATAAAAAAAAAATATAATAATAATAAATACTCTTTATTGCACACCTCATACAGTTACAAGCACAAATTTTACAATTAGATAAATTTAGGTAGAGGTAACAACAGGCGGTCTTATCGCTAATGAGCGATTTCTTCCAGACAACCTTTGGGTAGTGGAGACTAGAGAAAAACAATAAGCAGTAGGTGGTGCATAGAAACAAAAGAGACGAAATAGATAACACAGCACATTAATATGAATATACATACTTAAATAAATACAAAATAAACATACATATACGTACATATATACATATATAATACACACAATAAGAAACAACAGTGTCAACTTAAAAACCTAAGGAAGAGATAAATAGTATTCCTTAAGTTGCGATTTAAAGCTACCAATAGATTGCGCGCGTTTTATGTTGAGAGGGAGAGAATTCCACAAACGAACGGCCTGGAACGTAAATGAGCAATTATAAAATTTGGAAGATGAAGATGGCACTTTTAGGAGCAATTTTTGAGAGGATCTAATAGAATTAAGATAAGAGAAACGCTCTTTGAGGTAGCGGGGAGTTGCAGGGTTAAAAAGTATAGAAAAGAGTAAAGAAAGTATGTGAGAGTTACGGCGGTGACGGATAGGGAGCCATTTGAGTTGAGAACGAAAACTAGAAACATGGTCGAATTTGCGTAATCCGAAAATGAACCGAATGCAGGCATTTTGAATACGCTCAAGCTTATTAAGTTGCTCCTCGGTTAGGTCTAAATAGGAGATATCTGCATAATCAAGAATGGGGAGAAGTAAAGACTGAGCAAGCGCAATTTTAGTAGCGATTGGCAGGAAATTCCGGAGCCGTCTGAGAGACCCTATGGCAGCAAACATCTTCCTGCTTACTTCACTCACCTGAGGCACCCATGATAGACAACGATCCATGATTACGCCAAGATTTTTCACTTGGTTGGAAAAAGGAATTTGGATACCATCGAAGACTATCGGAGGGAGCCTGAGAAAGTCAATTTTGGAGATTTGTTTAGCGCTACCCATCACAATTACCTGTGACTTTAGGGGGTTTACTTTTAAACCGTAATTTTGACTCCAATTTGATATGCGGAGCAGATTAAGATTCGTGGCTTCTATAACTGAATTGAGATCGCTATGCATACCCTGCGAATATATTTGAAGGTCGTCGGCATAGAGGTGATACGAAGAGGAGAGATCAAGAGTTATGGAATTAATGAAGATAGAAAATAAAAGAGGAGACAGCACACCACCCTGTGGAACACCAGCTGATGTGCTGCACCAGGAAGAACACGAATAATCTAGTTTTATTCTTTGCCGACGACCAACCAAATAGCTGCGGAACCAGTCAATCGCTGCAGCCGATATGTTAAGAGACTGTAAGAACGCGAGCAAAATGTCAAAATCGACCGTGTTAAAGGCATTACTGAAATCTAGAAGTGCAAGAACTGTAAGCTTCTGGTCATTCATACCCAAACGGATGTCATCGGTAACCTTGACAAGAGCCGAGGTAGTACTATGGCCCGGACGAAAACCAGATTGAAATGGGTTTAGGAGGTCATTTCTATTCAGGAAGGAAGTTAGTTGCTGATGCACTAGCCGTTCGAGGACTTTGGATAGGAAAGGAAGAATGGAGATGGGACGATAGTCAGAGAAGGAACTGGAAGGAACAATAATGAGAGCAACAAAACCCGTCTGGTTAGATTGCTATACTATTCTTATTGCTAGATCCTGGCATCTGGCAGCTTTTAATGGGTGGAAGTCACAGTGACAGACTAGCAAAATGTTTTAATTGGAAAATAGTAATACCAAACTAGGTAAAAATTGCCGAAGTTGTCTCAGTTATAAAGGACAGGGCCTATATTTTAAGGGGCTCCCTGGCGCCAACGACCTTAGATCTGATTCCCTTAGTTTTCTAATTATTTATATAGTTAGCTTATCATATTATCAGTAACGGCTTTAAACAATATAGTATCCTATATTTACTTCAATATTCATTGTCTTCGAGATATTTGACATCAAAGTCGAACCGGTTTAGGCTAAAAAAGTGGTTTTATGGTCATAAATTTTGTTTTAATTAGTTAAAAATTAAAATCTCTCAATCATAAAGTCATAAATTAAAAAGTAATATCCGAAAATGGAAATTTAAAAACACGATAACGATAAAGTATGTTAATCAATTTATATTCTAATCAACACAACTTAACCTGCAAAATCCTTCAATACGAGTACAAAAGTTATATAATATTTTAGTAATGTAGTTCCTAAGCAGTCCTTTTTTAAACAAATTAATAATTTTTCATTAGATACGAGGGCTGCCTTTTAAGTTGTGTCGTTTGCCAACCTCCCGCGATTATTTAAAAAAAAACATATGGCATTTTCATCCTTTTGAATTTAGAATTCGAAAACAAAAGAATGTTTTCAAATTGGTCGAATAGTTTTATTACAGCGTCTATTCAAAGGTGACAAGTCGGTTGTAAAAATGGAAATGTCTAAGGAAAATTTGCGTGCGATAATTTTCTACAACTTTAAAAGGGGATTATCGCGACTTCAGTGCTTTGAGGAGATCACATCTGTGTTTGGTGATGCAGCACCGTGTCTTAGGACTGTAGAACGCTGGTATTTAGAATTTCAACGTGGGCACTCTAGCCTCAGTGACAAGCTTCGTGAAGGTCGTCCAAAAACCGCCATGACGCAAGAAAATATCGAAGCCGTGCGGCAGCTAATACTCGAAGATCGTCATGTGACATACCGTGAAATAGAGGCATCCGTGGGCATTTCAGGGACCACTATCCAAAAAATCCTGCACGAAGAACTTGTTGTAAAAAAGTTGATCTCTCGTTGGATACCACATTTGCTTAGCGACGACCAAAAAACAGCCCGTGTTAGTTGGTGTCGCAAAACTCTGAAGCGATTCAGCCGAGGAGAGTCAAAACATGTTTATGATATGGTTAGTGGTGACGAGTCTTGGATATATGCTTACGATCCAGATTCCAAACAGCAGTCAACTGTCTGGGTCTTCCAGGACGAGCCAAAACCGACCAAAGTCATACGCTCTCGGAGCACTTCAAAAAAAATGGTTGCTTCGTTTGTGGCAAAGGGTGGTCACGTCGCCACTATTGTACTAGAAGATCGCAAGACGGTTACCGCCGACTGGTATACCACGGTTTGTTTGCCACAAGTCATCACCGAATTTCGAAAAAACAACTCGGAACGTCGTATGATACTGCACCATGACAATGCAAGTTCGCACACCGCCCGCCAGACAAAGATGTTTTTGAACACCCAAAACGTGGAAATTTTAGATCACCCACCTTACAGTCCTGACTTAAGCCCTAACGATTTTTTTACGTTCCCCAAAATTAAGCAAAGTCTTCGTGGTCAACGTTTCAGCTCACCCGAAGAAGCTGTTGACGCATACAAATCGGCCATTTTGACTACCCCCACTTCGGAGTGGAATAAATGTTTTAAAAACTGGTTTGAACGCATGCAAAAGTGTATTAAATATCGCGGCGAATTCTTTGAAAAACAATAAATGGTAATAATATATTAGATTGTCTATACTTATTTCAAACGACACAAGTTAAAAGGCAGCCCTCGTATCTTCCTCAATTAGAATTATACGATATTCTGCAAAACTTGAACGCAGATAATTTAATAACTTCTTATAATAATAAGTATTATTCAAGAAGTCAACATAAAATTGCTGGAATATTTTAATATTATTCCGCACTCCCTTGCGCTGGCGCTGGCGTCCTTGGCTGCTCCCTGCCCAAGCCATGGGAGGGCACAGACAATTTTGGGGCAAAGCGTGTTTGGATTCCCGGTTCCCAGCAGCACATTCACGTCTCAGTTCGATTTTCATATACTTAAAAGAGTTCACGTACATATATACTTTAAAGAGTTCACGTTTATATTATGATTAGTGTCTGATTGTCACTTTTTTCACTTCCGTTATTTCCGTTATTTTTCTCACCTTACCAAATGTCACTTCACTCGAGAAAACTGTTGTTTATCTCACGAAATGTTAATTAATCACTTTTACGATGCACATTCGTCAGTGTAGAGGTCCATGTCCTTGGTATTTTTATGTAATGAAAATCACTTCTAGTAACAAATTAAATAAAAAAAATAAAAAATCAAGTATTTACAGTTCACAACTGTAGTAATCTTCACACTTTTTATAATGTCCCAAAAGATAATTACTTGTTTTACTGGCCGGCGCAGCGCGCCGCCAGTGCAGCTCACGGCCGCACTGGCAGGATCGCCATGTAATGTGTGACGTAGTGAAACAACTACGAGTATTTAGGTTCAATGTCGTATATATTGTGTGTTAAATAACTCTTACATTACCTTATATACTATGTGGCTAAGCATGTGTGGGTAAGGCGTAGCACACACTACACATCTTTTGTACCCTGAGTAGGTCTTTTAGTGCAAAGAAAAAAATATAAAAATAAATAAAATAAAAACTCCTGTGACGAATTGTTTACGTTTTTTCATGAATAGTTAGTAGGTACAGGAGTAGGAATATTTTATATCATATACTCCTAAACCCAACCCAATTATACGATCTCTCAACATTATTATCACTTACTCGTAATTCTCTGCCTGCCTGCGACCACGAGCGTTACGGCACGCTCACATCAGGAAAATAATAGCAGTAAATGTACGCGATTAAGGCCCTTTCTATCAAAATAATTATCAATAGTTTTTCGCAACCTCAATATGTTTTACATTTCCTTAGATTTGCCTAACACAAATACAGCTCGGACGAAGAATTCCACGTACCTTGTACAGTTCCCTCTTGGCATCATCGATGACGGATGCCGTATCGTGCACGGACTCGTGTCGTGTCCGCGCCGCCATCGCTTCCCGCCGCCGACTCGCCTCGTACAGACCGTTGGCTTCCATGAGTTGTGCTCGCAACTCCTCTATCTCGCCAACGTACCCCTGTTGAAATAAGAAAAGGTTTACTTAATAAAGTAAAATCTCTACGATGGGTTCCATGTTTGGGTTCTCTACTACTAAAAACGTACAGTTAACAATCCTCCGTGCTGCAAAAGTATAATACGAATAATGCATAGGTCTATGATATAAAATCTAGCACCAAGCCATGATAAGACCCACCTGAACTAGAGCAATCAGCAGCCTCAGGGCTCCCATCCTTCGGCCACCAGTTCCCGAGAGCCTTCTCAGCGACCAGCTCGCTGTTCCTCGCTGACAGCTAGTCGATACTAAACCTAACCAAACCATGATAAAACTCACCTGAACTAGAGCAGTCAGTGAGCAATCAGCAGCCTCAGGGCTCCCATCCTTCGGCCCCCAGTTCCTGAGAGCCTTCTCGGCGACCGGCTCCCTGTTCCTCGCTGACAGCTAGTCGATAGTAAACCTAACCAAACCATGATAACACTCACCTGAACTAGAGCAGTCAGCGAGCAATCAGCAGCCTCAGGGCTCCCGTCCTTCGGCCCCCAGTTCCCGAGAGCCTTCTCAGTGACTAGCTCGCTGTTTCTCACTGACAGCTGATCAATGGTGCCCTGCATGGCCTTGACTCTTCGCCGCAGAGATTCCACTTCTCCTGTCAGTATGGCGTTCTCTTGTGCGACGTCACTCCAGCCCTCTTCGCCGTTTTCTGATATGATGCGTTTACCCTGAATAAATTGTTTAGTTTATTAATAGTCCAGAAATAAACATAGGTTTGAAACTAGAAGGTTATAGGTGGACCGAGAAAATTGAGAGATTGATTCTACGTCGACACATCGTTAGCGCGATGCAGGAAACGCCTCGGCCGATACAGCACCATCTAGCGGATGATTTGGACTCTGTTTCTCACCTGTTTGTATTCCGCCAGTTCCAGCTGCAGCCTGGCTACTTCATGCCGTAGTTGGTTAATGGTTCTAGAGGTCAGGTCCTGGTTGACGACGCATCTGTTCTTGATGTTGCGCGCTCGGTTCGCGTATTTGAGCGTGTTGAGGGTCTCCATGAAGTCGCGGTCGCTGGGCGACACGCAGGCTATCATTACTGTGTTACTGTTACCTGGAAGTAGACATTCTATTTAATAACTTTAAACCTTAAACTGGGCCATATAACCTACATATTACCCTGCAAATAATCATATTAAATATCAGCCATAGCGCCGTAATTTCAACGACGATCGTTTGAGGATACTGTTGTTAATGGTACAATATCGTCAACGGAGATCGATTGGAAGGGAATGATTTAAATCAAGTAGTCCAGAGGACGCTGTATCATAGGAAAGCATACCCTATTTCATACGCAACAAGTAGCATTTACCTCCTAACGAGTCTTGTAGTAGCCTAGTAAGTTTGGAGTCCCGATACGGCACATGCATGACTTTTCTCGATCTATCGCCTAAAGCGGAGATAACGTTTCCTAATGCAAGCAGGCCGCAGTTGATGGAGATGCCTTCTTTTGCGCGTTCACCTGTTGCCCCTAGAAAGAAAAAAATATATATTAAAAATTGTTATTGGTTCATTAGGTACCGCGCATGTATTGGGAACACGCTCATACCTCAGCCGAAAAAAATGCAATATTTATGTTACTAAACGGCCTTGCTTCGTTCGCCGGTTTTGTTCCTTCCTGATAAAGCACACTTACCTGTCCGTTTTAATCTCTCAGAGCCAGCCAGATCCACAAAATGAAATTTAGCCGTGAGCGTCTCATACTGCTCAGGCGTCTCCGCCTCTGCGTCTCTCTCCACGTCCTGATCGGCAGCTAGTCTTCTCTGTCTCATGAGCAGCGTGAAGACCGCGTGCGAGCGAGATGAAGATGAGTTCATGTTGGTGGCGGCGGTGGTGCGGGCGAGCGCGCCGGCGCGGAGGGCGCCGAGCGCCTCGCGCACGCAGCGCACGGCACGCATGGACGCGCCAACGACTTTCACGCCGCCGCAGCCGTCTTCTGTTATTCTGAGGCCACCCTGTGAAAACAGCCTCAAATTAATGTAGAGATCCTCAAATATTATTGGAGGCCTCTTTTAATACATTTATAGGGAACCTTAAATAATTTAATTAGATGCATATGTTGTTAAGCAACAAGACTTTCTGTACATGATGCGTATAGTCCCTTTTTTTGGGAGATCATTTGAAGAGACATCAGTAAAACAAACTTTACTTTAACTGCGGAAACAGATTGCGTACTTAGTCTTATCACGCTGTCAAAGATAATTTAGAAAAAAATTGAAACAACTCCACAAAATTGCCGAGCCATTTCTGAAACATCTATTACCTACATATACCTAAGCAAGTCTATAATTCCTAGCGTTGAATTCTCTGGTGAATTTACTTAATCTGCCTATCAGATTTTTATAATTTCCTTATATCATTTCATTAACATCAACAATGCAATATACTCTTGCACAATGAACATAAATGCTCAGAGTGTCAAAACAACCTGTATAAAACGCAATGCCAGTAAAAATGGTCACGACTCAATAATTACGATAAAATCGACCCATTCATTGAACAAATTCATTCACCATTCTCGTAACCGTCAACATATTCGATTAGCCAAATTATAAACCTTATCTTGTAGCAGTAAGGTATACGAATGGTCAGTAACAGTAACAGTCGACGATCGTATGTAATTTTTTTTGCAATGGACGTAAAAGGAGTTTGTGTTGGTCAATCAGACTTATCGGGATTTATCTGATTTGATTACAATTGAGACGTGATCGGGGTTGTGATGAATCAATTACTTAATTGACGATTTTCCACACCAGTCAATCGTCATTAAAAATAATATGTTGTAACATCTAACGGTCAAAACAGAAAGTACCTACTTATTTTGACTAGACGTTTCACATATTCGTCGTCTGCCATTGCAAATGTCCAGCAGTTGACGGCTTTGGGCGGACATTACGACAGAATGCACCTTACCTTAGTTACCATAGAGGTCCTTGGTGGGATCCAGCAGGTCCACAATGTCCTCATTGTACAGTTCTACCGCCCTCCGCCCCAGCGAAAAGATTCTATGTCTAGTTACCTTGGCATAGGGGTCCTTGGCGGGGTCCAGCAGGGCCACAATGTCCTCATTATACAGCTCTATAAACTGCGCTTGCACCGAGAACTCGGGCGGCAGCAGGTCCTGCGCACGCGCCGTCTCCGCGCGGCCCTCCGCAACAGCGAACAGATCTCTGTGTCTAGTTACCTTAGCATACGGATCCTTGGCGGGGTCTAGCAAGTCCACAATGTCCTCATTATACAGCTCTATAAACTGCGCTTGCACCGAGAACTCTGGCGGCAGCAGGCCCTGCGCGCGCGCCGTGTCTGCGCGGGCCTCCGCACCAGCGAATAGATCTTTGATGGCACGAGGGATGATACCCTTGCGGTCCTCGTCTGCGTCCTCGCCTTCCCAACCGCTGCCCATTGTGTAGGTCTTGCCGGATCCAGTCTGTAGGCAAATTTTTTTTTTATAATTGATACTTTTAGTCGAGTTTTGATGATACTTATGTTTAGCTCAAAAGTGTAACGATTGGGTCTTCAAGTCAGACAGATATGATTTGTAAACAGGAGTAAGAGTTGGTCATTCGATTTTTTTTGTACCTAGTTTTACGTCTATAACTTTAGTTTCAGGGGAAATGTATTTTTGTAATTGTCTACAACTTTTAAA
This sequence comes from Pammene aurita, assembly GCA_947086415.1. Classification (NCBI taxonomy): domain Eukaryota; kingdom Metazoa; phylum Arthropoda; class Insecta; order Lepidoptera; family Tortricidae; genus Pammene; species Pammene aurita. The sequence continues at coordinate 41,159,186 of OX352296.1, read as the reverse complement.
GGTTATGTATGAACCCAAAAAAATAACAGATTTCGTTGTAACACAAATGACGTTAATCTTTGAAGCTAAACATAATATCAAAGATGACCTACAAATACTCTAAAATACATTACAAACATAACTTGGCAATAAAATAAACATAACGATAATATATTGATATAACCCAGGTTAACGGCCGCTCTCATAAGCTATAAAACAATTAGTGTACGACTCATTACCAAAGGGATGACGTCACAGGGGTTCCACGGTCACGGAGCGCGCACTCACTTTCTATAGTGAGTAACCCGACTGTGATTTAAGATTCTGATAAGAACCCTATTTTTAAAACAAACGTCTTTGTTCTAATTAGCTACAAATCAAAACTTTCAAGATATTTGTATTACAAGAACTGAAATGGCGTGCCAAGTAAAAATAATTTCAGATTAGTTAGCCCGATCCGCGTCAATTCTTGTTATCCAACCTGTACAACTTTTTGTCACTGATAAAGGTAGAGCACGTATAAGTTGAAACGAAACTCAACAAAAGATACTGCAAGAAACTACCTACTGCAAGACTGCAACTAGACTAATAATTTGAACTAACTTACAGTCTTTGAAAAGGCATTGATGCTTCAAGACATAATGATTGCCCTTAGTGATAAATCGTTATATGATCATAATTCGTTGAATTTTAGAAAATTTCTAGCCGAATATTTACGCATAGCATATGATGATTCTACCCGGATTAGACGGATTCACATCTCTGTCCCCTTGTTTAACATAAACAGTGTGTAGGTTAAGTTCTGTAGTTTATAATTTGATGCCTTATTATACTTAACCGTATCGGCCTGTGCTTCTTTTCCTTACTTTATATCGTACCTAGAAGCAGTAAAAGGTATAAGACCGTATGTGACGACACCTCGTGACTGCTCCCAGGATCGTGCGGGGAAAGTCAGCTTGCGACACGACTAAATGTCAACGGAGCTTTGTTTATACTTGTACGAGATTATACTGTTGCATCGGCCACTTCAATTTAATGGGCCGATAGTGTTTGGTAAGGTTTTAGCACCTAACGGCAGTTTACTTTCTCTTTCAAGACATTTCAAACAAGATTCTGAGCCTCAAAGTTTATATAACACCGTACTTGCTGGCGTTAATCATTAAACGCCTGCCAAATGACCTGTCGTTGATACCTAATCTCACCTTCAAATTAAAGTTGTTAGAAAGATACTAAATTTGCCAGAGGCTCGCCAAGTTTTCTGAATGATGGAGTCGTCTTTACGAATTAAGTAGCAAGCTAAGTCACTTGTTAAGACTTAAAAACAATGCAGTGGTAAAAATCTGTTAGTTTTTCTAAGTAACACCAGGCACTTTAATATTTAATACACTCCCAACCAATATCGTTGCATAGTTATTCAGTTCGTAAAAGTGGCAGCTTTTTTTGGAATAAGAGACCCACAAATCGTATATGTTAGCATATACCATACAGTCTCTTTCAATCAAATAGCTGCATCCCTTGCGGCCAATACACGTCGACGCGTATTGTAATTTGTGTTTAAAATGTTAAGTTCATTAAAAACAAATGACAAATATTTGAAATTTGTTTAATGTAGCATAATATGTCTGTGTGACCTCCACTACGTATGTCTATCAACATAATTATTGCGGAAGGCAGTTTGCCAATCAAATTATCGTCTTCAACTATACAAACATGTACGTCCGTGCTAACATGGCACAAGGTCGAGCGAAAACTGAACAGTCCCTCGAGTGCGGTTGATGAAGTACCATCGGCAATGTTGACAGTTCTTCAACCTTGTTACAAGGAGATAAAGACTACCATTAGTCAGTTAAGTCCTGCTGATAGTACAGTCGACGACAAAGTTATTTTTCTACTCGTCGACTGTAATGCTTGAATTGTGATTGTGTAGACCGAACTACTAGCGCATACTTTCTGATAGAGCTTTTATGGTCGCATATTGTGACATCGCCAACGATGGTACAAAGGATTTTCATACAATATTGTAACACTGTTGTCCTTCCCGACCGTCCGTGTCCTTCCCGACCGCCGGCACAATCCACCGGGAGATAGAACTTACTCAATTGTATAGAGGCAGCAGGACTTTTGTCGAACTCTATTCTTACCGGCTGTTCATGTTATTGATTTGTAACAGCTAACATCATATGGAACAACATAAACTACCCAATTAGATACTTATTACTAAACGGATATTCTGCTTTTAATTATTAAGTAGCAAGGCCACGAAATAAATCAATACATTTTTAATTTGTTTTCTAGCTACATTCAGATGCCTTCATAGGGAATGGTGTTGATATGTCACTTAAGAATTGGTCTAAAGTCATGAGCCAAAGCGAATACAAACTTTGAATTTATACAAATTACCTTTAAAAATGGCAAAAATTGTAAGTTGACAATTAGACAGTCATGTAAGGTATGTTTATATACCTACTATCTTTTAATGGTTTTGTATACACCGTGGGCTGGAATAACCCGACAGATCTTAACCACGAATTTCTAAGACCAAAAGAAGGAAAAAATATTATGTGACTTTAGGTGAAACACGCCAAAAAAAATTTTTTTTGGTTTTTTTTTCCATTTTTTGAATGTTTATTGCACATGAAAAGCAAATGTTATTAATAAAATTAACGTCTAAAACAAATTGGTACATTTTTTTTTGTCAAAATTTAGTTTCTGCAAAGTTTTCCTTGTCACTTTGATATCTGTCAATAAGGACGTGTAAACTATGTCCAATAGTGCCAACAACGCCATTAGAAAGGCGTTTTGTGATGAGTTATAATAAAAAGTGTTTTTTTTTAATTGGTATTAACTCTGAACCTAGGCGTATTCCAGGTTTAAAGGACATTTTAGTATCTAAATATGATCAGGAAAACACTGTTAAAATCTGTCTAGTTATATGGGCCCACGGTGTATGTAGCTTGACTATAAGACTACATCGAGCACTCCACTTTTATACTTTTACATTTGCATATTTACAATAATGGTGACTCTTTTATCGTTAAAGTTATCGAAAGTACCTTTCCAAGATAGGATAGGATAAAATGTAGGTGACGAAGCTTGGCACTGATCTGAATTCTTAATGATTTGCTCACTTATGTAGTTGCGCAGATGATTTTCTCTATCCCATTTTTTAAGGGATTCAAGCAGTTTTTCAATCTTTAATATTGAGACTGAATTTTTGAAGCTTAGAATTTTTTTATACCAAAAGATAAAAAAATTTCGCTTATCACTTGCGCCTGACAGGTGGACAAAGCATCAGCACACGCGCATGATATGTTTGTTCTGATGTCATCTCAAACTTAACGGTCCGAGGTAAACTGTTATGTAAAATGTTGCAAATATATATAGTGTATACTGTGATGTAATAGGCAAAATTACCATTATAAAAATTAAGATTTAAAATTATCATTTGGGTCAAAGGATTGACCGTTAATGTAAAGGCTTTGGAACGGTTCTGGAAAAAATTGCCGTAGTCAGGTAGGCTTCGGAAGCTCAGTTGATATAGCGGTGACCACATGTCTGTTTCCATGGGTCCCATAGCTGAGAGTTTCAACTTTGCACGAGGCGGTTTTACGCATTTTACCTTGAGTCAAAAACTTTAAGTGATCTTGTCATTCGTTCGCCTTTTTACTAGTAAAATTTTAATGCGATTTTAAGGTGTGTTTACTGTTAGCTATGTCTTGAAATTGAAAGTGGCAATGCGTTTAGTATGCCGTGCGCATTTTCAGCCGTAAAACTGTGCTGTCTAGACCCATTAATACGTGCTAGACATAGAAAAATGTACCGCCTTGAGTTATGAGTTATGATGTGTTCAAAATCGTACAGCTTTTATGAAGTCATGTGCAGAATGATGGGTTCCGTCCATTTGGCATAACTTCCGTGGCCAGAAACGTATCTGGCATAATATATTTGGCATAAATTGTTTTCGAAGAATATTAACATTGCAGAAATCATCGGTTCGCATAATATACAATTGGCCAAATATTTGCGTATCCGAATTTTAAATGGGCTACATAATATATTTGGCATAAATTGTTTTCGAAGAATATTAACATTGCAGAAATCATCGGTTCGCATAATATACAATTGGCCAAATATTTGCGTATCCGAATTTTAAATGGGCTACTATTATCATGGCCGCTTTTTGATACGAATAATTTTATTTTGCATATAATTCATGTCTCCGAAACTGATAATTAACATAATCTGTTTAGCATAATATTAGGCTTTAACAGAATGTTTGCATTGTAGAAAACGAATTATGCATAACGTACAGTTAGCAGAACTATTTTCTGCTCGAATTACATATAAATACTACTAAGTAAGTACTTATATACCTATGCATAATTACTTAGTTTATATATACATAAGGTAAACGTCCCCTGTTTCGGCAGACAAGGGCTGTTGAGAACATGTTGAGAATTCGTATTTTTTTTTAAATATTACTATGCATGATAATATTTTTTAAGCTTTTGAGAGAGTTAAATTGATTCTTTGGGAGTAATTTATTGTATAACTTTTATAGTTTTGGTCCAAACTTTTTTTTATATGAATTTATTCGTGAATTTATCATGTATTGAAGTCCTATTGCGTGATAAAAAATTAGCACTGCTCCTAAGTTCGTGAGCTCGTGGCCCGTTTCGGTATAAAGTATTTTAGAGTATATTATGATAATTTGTTTACAATAATCATAAATATTTGACGGGTTTACTTAAATAGGAAAACAAAACAAATGAAGGAAAGGAAAAGGAAAGAAAACAAATGACCCTTTTAATATTGTTTTATTTTCAATTGTTACTTGATTGGGATATTTATTTGAATCAATAACAATATTATAGGGTTTTAACAATATATAAAGGTATTGTATAATATAAATATATTAAGTTTAAAAATATATATATATAACCACTAATGCTCAAAGAGTGGGTTAGGTTAGGTTAGAACTGTGACCCTCAAACAACCTAAACGGCTATTAAAAAAGTGGGTTAGGTTAGGTTAGAACCAACCCCAATAGCTGTTTAAAGAGTAGGTTAGGTTAGGTTAGAACTGTAACCCTCAAACAACCCAAACGGCTGTTAAAAATGTGGGTTAGGTTAGGTTAGAACTGCGACCCCCGCGGAAACAATCTGTTGCCTGAAAAGTGGGTTAGGTTGGGTTAGAACTGTGACCCCCCACAGGAACAAACTGTTGCCAGAAATTTGGGTTAGGTTAGGTTAGAACTGCGACCCCCGCGGAAACAAACTGTTGCCAGAAAAGTGAGTTAGGTTAGGTAAAAATTAAATTGTGGCGGCCGCAATAGGCCATTGCTCTCAGGGTGGCTCGAGCATACCGCGATAACTTGCACGTAACAGCCGATATATGCGTATTGCAAGTATGCGAAACTTCACTATGCCATACAATTTTATGCCACTAGTCTTTTATGCTTAAAGTGATTTATGCAATGTTGAATTATTACGAACAAAAGTATGCGAAATAAAAATTATATCTTGGGTCGATTCGGACATTAACATTATGCCAAACGTTACTTCGTTCGATGAAAATCATGCGTAGAGTATATATGCGGAACTTGGCTATGCCAATAGAGTTTATGCTAACCGTAGTTTATGCTTAAAGTTGTTATGCAAGACAGAATTATTACAAAAAAACTTATGCCAAAGATAGGGGAACCGCAGAATGATACGATACGATAAAGTTATGTGATTAATGTTGGAGGGGAGAGGGGAGCCAGCTTGCAGTGAGTGTTATCGTATATACGTTGCAAAATTTAGCTATACCAGTATTGTCAATATTAGTAATTCATAGAAGCACCGTTAAAACATTTGCACAAGATTATTGCATGTCGTTGGCTCTTTAGACACAGGGAAACCTAGTTCGAGAGCCAGATACCAATATTACATTATATCAGTGTAACTACTTCAAAGTTGCAATAAAGACTATTTATTGTTGTCGATCACAAAATCTAAGTGATTGTGGTCGATCACGCCAAAAACAAGTGAAATGAAGAAGGACTGAACGTCTCTCAAAAATGTTTCCAAATAAATAGAATACATACAATTGAAAGGTAGACTCTACTATGCTACATATTTTTTTAGTTACATCAGAATCAGAATCAGAATCCGAATAGCCATTTATTATTGTTTATACATGTAACAATATTGTTTACATTTTTAGATATTCATAAGTTTAATTAAATTTTACATATACTTTTTTTATTAATGGCCTCTCCTTTAGGCAGGAAGGGTGGTAATAAGACTCCATGGGTTACGCCCTGCTAGGAGAATACATAATAAACAATTTACAAAATTACAATATTTTATGGTTATATTATATCGTCAATACTTAAAACCCATGATACGTAATAAGCTTTAAAAATGAAGTATAGGTCCTCAATGTTAAAGAAATATTGACTGAAGGCTAAATCTCAAGGACTATATCTTCAAGCCTTGAGGGCCTAAAACAGGTTAATGTCAAATGTATACATACACACGCGGTTACTTATCTCATAATCTGTTATCACAGACGTGTTATCTAAAGCTTATCGCACTTATCTAGAATACATTCTGTGGCGCTAGAGTAAAAACAACTATGATTCATTTGTCTATGGGTTTAAGTAGACACAGCTAGACTTAGACAATTGATTTTAATTGGTACCACATCAATGCAAATGTGTATATCACCCCTTAATCGAAGGGGAAAGAAGCGGAAACGACACAGACTTAGGGTCGGTTTCACCAAACCGTCTGTCACTGTTAAAACGGTCGCAAAAATTAATTGTACCTATGGGAAGTTTCATACAGATCTGCCGAGAAACTTTGATAAGATAATTGATCAGTTAATCCGTCCTTTGTGGTTGGTGCAACTGACCTGACTCATTAAATAGGTCCCAAAGATTGCCATACCGTAAGGTGCTGCGCAAATTACACTCGTCAGCCTCAACCAGCAAGTCATATTTATATTACATTTGGAGTACAGACAAACGTGCAATCGCTAACTGATCTCAGCATAAAAGCACATAGGTTGCCTGTTCATTAAATTGAACTGAATATGTAAGAATATGCATTTAGGAACTTATTGAAACTTTAAGCTTAAGGAGAGACTTTGCCTGTGTGTTCTATCGCTTGTACAATGGGTTGTGCTCTGAAGAACTGTTACACTGTGAATAGAACATGATGCCCACGGCCGCATTTTATCACCGCACCGCTCGCCGTCGGCAGGGTGTTCATCCACACACCCTGGAGCCTAAAGGGTCGCGCACTGTGCGGTTTAAAAGGAATTTCCTCCCGCGAATGTGCATGGAATGAACTCCCTGCCGAGGTTTTCCCAGAGGGCTACAGTATGAGGTTCTTCAAAAAAGGCGTCTATATGTATAGGTTATTAAAGGGTAGGCACCGCGCATGTGAATTCTCTGGAGTTACAGGCGTCCATAGGCTACGGTAACTGTTTAGCATTAGGCGGGCTATATTATTATTTGCCACCGTTGCGGTTTAAAAAAATATTAGGAGCAGTGAAGGCGGGTTACTTAGTACCTCAGGAAGTGTCCATACAAAGTAACCCGTTTGCATGGTGCTTGGATGTAGTAGTACTATTAGTTATTCTGTGGATGTAGTACCTAGTTAAGTTAGATAATGTAAGGAAATATGTAGAATGGGTGTAGTCCATTCACCAGCAAACTTTCGCAGTTTGGCGAAGTTTTGTAGTAGTTTTAAGTATTTTTATTACAGAGCAATAAAAATAAAATTTAGGCCGTCTCGGAGTAGCGTTTTATGCCTGTAGTCGCCACTCTTTGACCCTCTGGATTAATGCCCCGGTGGCCATTATTAGTCCCGTCTCGTTGGCAATATTTTGAGGGTTAAGTTTCGAAAATTCTAAAGTCACTTATTATTGAAGTTGGAAATACAGTGTGTACATGAGAATCTTTCAGTGCGTTTTGTGTCATATTCAATTGGTGCTTTTTTTGTAATTCAATAATTTGAGGTTAACTTTTTTAGCTTGCCATAACTTGAGTAAAAGAATATTAGAGTTAGAAAATATAACTGTTTTGTATTTAGAACAGTTTTATTGTTGTACAAAACTAGTTTGTGTCATTTACGTCGAGTGAAATTTTATATAGTATGACAACGCTAAAAAACTACGTATAAAAAATTAGAGTTCATAAAATAAGGATTAACTATATCATCACCTCAAAATATGTCAATAAAATCAATATGTGTCAAATTAAGCAATGAAAATTTAAGTTTCTTGGTAATTTCGTATTTTTAGGCTGTTATCGTTTTAATAAATTATTAAAGTCATCAGAGTTTACATTCTAATAATCAAAAAGGGATTTTAAAGTATATATTTCAATTTGTGTCACTTTCATCAATGATATTTCGTCTAAAATTAAACAGAAACAATATTTGCGTTCAGAGGAAATCTTCTTAACTATAGCGCGTGACCTTGATGGTACGCCTGTTCGGCTTACTTCTGTAATGACCACTAGAAGTAGACCCCCGGCTCGCTTCTTCACAAGCTAATCCATGGGTCAACCAGGCGCTGGCATCTTAGCTGTTACGATGTAGGTACTTGCTCACGGAGGCGCGCGCGGGGTGATAAAGCTGACATACTCGACAAAGGAACTGAGCGGAGGAGCGAGTCGCGGGAAGCCGGCGAGTAGGGCAATGAACTCGTGCGTGTCTCGCCAATACGTACCTTTTTGAACGGTAGCCGCTTTGTTTGTGTTTTGACTAGACTGTTGAGTACATTTTCGAAGATTTCAAGCATCGTGAATTATGGGTAGAAAACGCAACGTAATATTTTTATTTAGTTCTGTTTTATTGGAACGAAGTTCCTTATCGGACGGTTCGCGGATGGGGGGCTAGGCGAAAAAAAGTCACGTGATCGTCACGAAAAAGCATTGAGAAACACGTGAAATGGAATGAAATAAAAAAATTAAAAATAGAATAAAGTGAAGTGAAAGTGAGAAGTGACAAAGTGAAAAAAGTCAAGTTAAAAAATTTCTATAATAAAAAAAAATTCAAAAATCTCAAAAAATTAAATTAAATAATATTACTTCGTTCTAACCGAGTGTTCCATGACACTAACGTATTTTTTTTACTTTTGTTTTATTTTTGTTTTTTCTTTTCGTCTGTATTTTGTTTTTATTTTGTCATTTTGTATTGATTCTGTTTTTATTCCGTTTATTTTGTTTAATTGTATTCTTATTTCACTCTTTTTTTTATACCACAACGTGGCAAACAAGCATACGGCCCGCCAGATGGTAAGCAGTAGCATATGGATGCCTGGAACACCAGAGGTGTCACATGCGCGTTGCCGACCCTTTACAAAAAGGAGGAACAAGTTCAGAGTTCATTACCTCGGCCATTTTTAGGGTTCCGTACCTCGAAAGGAAAAAACGGAACCCTTATAGGATCACTTTGTTGTCCGTCTGTCTGTCTGTCTGTCTGTCAAGACCATTTTTCTCATTAACGCGTGGAGGTATCAAGCTGAAATTTATATCAAATATTTAGGTCTATTGTCCCTTGGAGCTGTGAAAAAATCAAACTTATAAGCTAACGTAATCAAAAGATACAGTCGTTTATGCTGCAAATTTTATAGTTTTTCGGCACTCGCAAAACCTGAAATTTGGCACAAAGCAACGTCATATAGCATAAACAATGGAAAAATTACAAAAAGTGGACATTTTTAGTAAAATCTTACAAAAACATATTTTTTTAAATTTTAAACTTACTACCTTTTTCCTCGTAAACGCGTAGAGGTATTAAATTGAAATTCATATCAAATACTCAGGGCTATTAGTAGGGTACACGAACAAAATCAGCTTCGATAACTCACAAGTGGCCAATTTTTTGTAGTCGGTTAGAATACTCTGAGAACTACTCCTTATAAAAAAATATATCGGATTTTGGTGTAGATTTAGGTATAAAGTAGGTATTTGTTAACAGGCCTTCTCAATTCAAGGTAAGATTATACAAATGGCATTTTTCTTCATGATATAATAGTATTTGACTGTTTGAACAGCGGCTGTCATTTAATAACGTATTTTTCAACAGCTTAATTCAGTATAATGTAAAACATTTAAAAAAATCATATTTCCACAAAAACATTTTTCAAGTGTTTTATGATGACTGCATTATATTGAAAGCTATGTAAAGTAACTATCATGTTTAAATTATAATAGATTCATCAATAGATTGATTTTATTACAGCATTTGAAATTTAAAAGCGTTGTCTTGACCATAAAAGAAATCTCCGAAATTTTCAAGTCAGCGTGTTTAGTTTATTATTATAGTAATGTTTATCAAAAAGAAATAACGAATTTATCAATCGCTGTAAGTTTTATGAACTTATCAGTTCAATTCGTAATTTGAACGCATGGAGATTGGCGCGGGAGTCTTGTGCGCAGGCAGCGCGAGCGGGTCCACCAATCACGACGCACCGTGTCACTGTCTTTGTTTGTGTTTAACTCTCACCGCTCAACCGCGATGGCGATGATCCTCTCAAACAACAAAATGTCGAAGATAAGTGCATTTTGTGGTCAATTATTGAATTTTACATGGACATGTATATTTATGAGCATGTTATTATGTTTTGTGCCGAATTCAAATAGCTGGCTGTGGTGTTGTGGATTCAAATAGCTTTCATATGCGATATGAATATTACATTACTTATCCCAGTAGTGGATCGACAAGTTTAAAGAAGTAAATTCTTAAAGTCTTATCGTTTATTGATGTTTTTGTTAAGTATATTCTCACCTGTCTCCGCCTGTGGTCACGTCGGTTAGGCACAGATGAAATACAAACTGTTCCCTTCGGTCCACGGTGGGCACAGATGGGAAAAGTTACATTGAAAGGCTGTTATCGTTTATTAATGAATGTCTTTGGTTAGATGATTAAATTAAATAACTTATTCCAGTGGATTGATCAGTTCAACTAAATAAATATGAAAGACTGTAATCGTTAATTGATGCCGTTACTTAAGATGTTCCTTAATTTGTACAGTCAGCAGCAGAAGTAGCTTAGCGGGGAGGTGTTCAAAAATTTCTTGACACTATTTTATTGTTAAGAGAATAAGAGTGAGTGAACGTAATTTTGAACACCTCACCCACTAAGCTACTTCTGCTACTGACTACGCCAGTTGTAAATGACTTGGTCAAACAAATAAATATGCAAAGTTGTTATCGTTCATTAACTAATGTCTTCCTTTAGATATTACATAACTTCGAGTGGTTTGTTTAGTAAAAAATAATAAATAAGATAATTTATTGTATAACTTACAGTAGCTGAGCTAGTATATCGTTAATATAAATATTTTTGATACTTGCATCAAGAGATACTGCTCTTCCACAGATGGTAGGTTACAATGATAATGTAATATAAAACAGTAACTTGCAAAATTAAAACAATAGAAAAAACTAAATTAAATTGACTAATTCTAACATTCAAATTTGCATGCTAAATAAAACTAAACAAATCATTAGAATTTACAGGAAATTATTATATAAAGCAAAATTTCTTTCATTACAGTATATTCAGAGCAATGACGCGTAATTTCAGTGACCGCGAGGCAACCGGATGGCTCGCGGTATTTAAGCTCCTGAAGTGATGAGGAACCGCCCCGTGCAACCCGAACTGACCCAACTTGGACTGGAGCGGAAATGGAGGGGGAGCGCAAAAAAAAATTTTTTATCGCTAGGCAACCGATTGAAACAGCGGTTGCCTGAAAGAATGTTATATAACAAAATTTTACTGCCATCCCTCCTGGTTGGAGAGGGATGAAGTTTCATAGGAGAGGGATGGCATTTGGGCATATCGTTTTCCACATCATACAAAACTCATAAAACGAATGCCATCCGATTTCAATGATTGTAAGTACGTTTTTCCTAAGTTCTCCTCCACCGATTGAAAAATATGCCTTGCGTCCGACTTCCAACTCTGATGGTTCGATACCTGCCTGGCCTGGGTGGATGGCAGTTTCCGGTGTCTGTATGTGATGAAGAATAAGCATGTTAATTTTCAAGCGGTTGCCTGACAATTATTTTTTTATTTTTTTTTCGTCTCGTAAAGGGAACCAGTCCAACCAGGAGGGATGGCAATAATTTTTTGTTGTATAATCAGCGTACATTCTTTACGTACAAATAAATAAATATGAAAGACTGTTATCGTTTATTGATGCCGTTACTTAAGATGTTACATAATTTGTACAGTCCGCAGCAGAAATAGGTAAACGGAAAAGGGATTCAAAATGATCTTCACACTACTTTATTACATAACTTGTACCAGTTGTAAATTGACTAAATCAAACAAATAAATATGAAAAGTAACTAGCCTTTTCCCGCGGCTTTGTCCGCGTACTGTAAGTACTCAAAAAGGATGCGATACCCATGTTGATTTTCAGACTTTGTGACCACATTTGCTCCTTTTGGGGGTTGAATTTTCAAAAAACCTGAAACACGTGTTTACTCATTTATCGTTAGGAACATTCCTGTGAAGTTTCGAATAAAATAGTCTAACAAATCTTGATTCGCCATACAAACTTTGGACCCCCATTATACCCCCTTAGAGTGAATTTTGAAAAATCCTATCTTAGTGCATCCCTAGACCTTATAAGGAACCTACGTGCCAAATTTGGAATCTCTAAAACCAGCGGTTTGGGCTGTGCGTTGATATGTCAGTCAGTCAGTCAGTCAGTCAGTCAGTCAGTCAGTCAATCAGTTTTTTCTTTTATAGTAACTAATGTCTTTGTTTAGATGTTACGTAATGTATTCCAGTAGTGTACTGACTAGTAAAATAAATCAAAATGAAAGACTTATAGTTTATTGATACCTTTATACGCTGTATTCCTATCGGTTCGTCACATGTGGTGTGGAAAAATGGAAATACACTCTTAGTTTAGATGTCACAAAACTTGTTCTAGCAGTAAATAATAAATATTATGGGACAACCTTACACAAATCAACCTAGTCCCACAGCTTACTCAATAAGACTTATGTTGTAGTTGTAGTTACTAGGCGACGATACGAGTATATACAACATGTTACTTGAGCCACTAAAAACCCCAGACCCCCCAAATGATTTATAGGGTTCCGTAGTCAACTAGGAACCTTTATAGTTTCGCCATGTCTGTCCGTCCGTACGTTCGCGGATAATCTCAGTGACCGTTAGCACTAGAAAGCTGAAATTTGGTACTAATATGTATATCAATCACGCCGACAGTCGTAAAATAAAAAGTGAAAAAAAATGTTTTATTAGGGTACCTCCCCTATACGTAAAGTGGGGAGTGATTTTTTTTTCATTTCAACCCTAATGAGTGTTATATTGTTGGATAGGAATTTAAAAATGAATACAGGTTTACTAAAATAATTTTTTGATGATGTAAATATTTTCGGAAATAATCGCTCCAGAAGTAAAAAAAAATGTGTCCCGCCCCCTCTTACTTTTGAACTATAAGTTTTAAAAATATGAAAAAAATCTCAAAAGTTGAACTTTATAAAAACTTTCTACAAAAATTATTTCGAACTTGATAGGTTAAATAGTTTTTGAAAAAAAAATTACAAAATAATTTCTGAACTAAGTTTGTAATTTAACCGTTTAAGCAGGTGTTTATTGTACCTGTAATTTCTACAGAATCACATGAAATAACGTGCTTTCAAATAAAGTAAAAACGGTAAAAATCGGGTCACGCAATAAAGAATTATCCCATAAAAATCATCTTCCATACTTTAAGCTCGCGCGCAATAGTTTACTTAATTTGCCGATAGATGTCGCTGTACGTTGAACGATCATATCATATCCTACATGGCTGTGTTATTTTAACTCTTAAGTGGGGACACTTACTGTGACGGACGGAAAACTACGGAACCCTACACCGAGCGTGGCCCGACACGCTCTTGGCCGCTTTTTTATTATTGCTAATTAATCTAGAGTATTTGTTTTTCCACCGGTTACTTATTTTGAAAGATATTCGTATGTTTCGTTTTCCTTGCAATTCTATTCAATTGTTAACTACATATTTGTTGCGTTGTTGTCACATCTCTACATGTATCATGTCATGTCAACCTATTAACCTACTTTCTCAATTTCTATGACATGACATAAGATGATATACTTTGACAATTACAACCCATATGACACTATGTACAGTGAAAAAACAAGTTTATCAAAGCTGCCAGCCTTTATTAAATAGTCAACCTCTATCTCCTAACCTCTCGATAAAATAGTAAACTGTAGTATTAGAAACTTTTAGACTCAACGCGTATAAAATTGGAAAATTAAAGAAAAAGTATACCCATAGTAGTGTATTTAGGTATAAGTAATTAAAGTAAGTGCTTACTATTTAATTACTAGAATCATATCGGCACTACCCGATCATTGTTTACAGTTCACAGTTTCCTGCTACCCAAAGGTTGTCTGGTAGAGATCGCTTTTTAGCGATAAGACCGCCTGTTGTTACCTAGCTTTTATCACTGTATCACTGTATACTTTATTATACCCATGTAAGGATATACTGCAATCGATTCCACTCTACATTCTGAACAAACAGTTTTTAGGTTTCTAGTCTTGGGTATAACACGTTATATAATAGATAAATACTTAAATACATAGAAAGCATCCATAACTCAGGAACGTGATAAACACGCAAATAAATACCTTATTCAGGATTCGAATCCGGGACCTCCTGCTTCATAGGCAGTGACACTACCGACTAGGCTAGGAAGCCGTTAACGCAGTAAGTTGATTAAATCATACTAATTAATATAGATGACTGTTATTCGTTTACTGATATATTCAGAGCAATGACGCGTAGTTGCAGTGTTCGCGAGACAACCGGGTGGCTTGCGGTATTTGAGCGTCCAACGTGTTGTGGGACTGTGCAACCCGAACTAACCCCACTTTGACTTTTTTTAATTTCCAGTGTATGCGTGTGATGAAGACCGAGCATGCAAATTGCCATTCACCCTGGCCTGGTCAGTCGATCAATCCATCAGTGTTGGAAACCGGGAAAATATAAGAAGGGGGGGGGGGGGAACAAAGTACAAGTTGGGTTAGTTCGAGTTGCACAGGGCGGTTCCACAACACTTCGGGAGCTCAAATACCGCAAGCCATCTGGTTGCCTCTCGGACACCATAACTACGCGCCATTGCTTTAACTAATATCTTTGTTTAAAATGTTACATAATCATGTGTCCATCTGTGCCCGCTGGGAACCGATGGAAATATTTCCCTCCATATGTATATAGGAAAGGGTAAAAAAAACTTTCCATCTAAAAAGCCATAAAAAGCCATATGGGAGCAGGTGAAAATGTTTTATTCCGCTATTAGATGTATTCCCATCTGCCCCGGCCTCGCATGACCAAGGCGGGCATAGATGAGATGGGAACAACTCCTCTCGTTCGACGTCAGTACCCGCCGGGACCGGATGAGAACATAGGTAGCTATTCCCACATGTGCCCGCTAGGGACCGATGGGAATAGTTCCCTTCATGTAAAAATAGTAGGAGGCATTATAAACTTTCCATCTACTCCCACATGGATAGTCATGTGGGAGCAGGTGGGATTTTTTTATTCACGTATTAGATTTATTATCTGTCCCCACCGCGCATGACCTTCATCAAGGCCAGCGCACATGTGAATGACTCCTCTCGTTCGACGTCTGTACCCGCCAGGAACGGATGAAAATACACCTATTTCCATCTGTGCCTGCTGGGAACCGATGGGAATATTTCCCTCCATATGAATATAGGAAGGGGCAAAAAACTTTCTAACTCCTCGCACATAGTTTAGTTTAGTTTTATTATCTCATTATACAAATTTCATATAATACATTAAAGTTTATACTAGTGTTCGTATAGCGATCGTCTAAATGTAAATAATATTCATATTAAAAATAATAATTACAATGACAGACACAAAAAGCCATATGGGAGCAGGTGGGAATGTTTTATTCTGCTATTAGGTGTATTGACTGTTTTTTCTTCCCATTCTTATTTAGTTTCACCAAATCATTATAAATGTAAATATATAGTTTCAAAGTCACTTATAACTCAGAGGGATTGAAATATCGCAACTTCAAAAATAGTAGCTTTTTACATTTTATACCTAAGCCAGCAATGTGTTACTCAACCAGTTTGACATCATACTCGAGTACATGCATAAGAGAAAAAAAGAACGTGTCATGAAAGAAGAAGTGACTATATGACTAGTAGGTACATACGGGAACGCCTTTTTACGTATAAAAATGAAATAACTCACTGACCTGTTGTAATACCTTTATATTATACTCTCCAACTAAAAAAATAAATCGTTATCAACGCTCAAAACTGTTCGCATTCTGGGCAGTACTATTATTTATTCTGTGCCCTAAACTAAACCAAACGTCCAGATACAATATTCGCGTACCTACTGGTTTACCATGGAAACAGCGCAGCGGCCGGGCAACGGCGCACGGCGAACAGGCAACGTCGCGTGCGCGTAATGATTGGTCCCGCCGCTAGCGCCATGACGGCTGCCATAATCTCCGCGCGTTTGAATTAAGTTAAGAACTGATAAGTAAAAAAAACAGGGAGCGATTGATGGATTTGTTATAATTTTGGTGCAAGTTTTAGTAAAATGATAATGAACACAACGCGTTGACTTGAAAATTTCGAGATTTCTTTTATGCCTATTAGAACGCTTTTAAAATTCAATTGTTCATTAAAATTTAAGCGATTGAATAATGTGTTATAAATCAAACCCATTACTTGCCTTCGATAGTTTTTAACATATTTCAGTTGCCATATAACACTTTAATTATCTTTTGGAGGAAGCATATATTTTTTATTTGTTTTAAAAACGGCTATCGATAAATCTGTTAGTAAATGTCAGGGGACATTCATATAGTTAAATATGATAATCTAATGAAAAGAAATACCACTCGAATTATCTTTTATTAAACTTATAAATGTCGCTAACAAATTAATTTTTAATACCTACAGCGACCTAAAAAACAGTTAGAAAAAAGTTTTCGCCATTAGTGCTCAGTGTACTCTTGCTGATACCAAAAAAAATCGGACTTGTGAGTTGTTATTTTCAGGGCAATTGCTTGTTATAGGTTTGTACGGAACCCTCGGTGCGCGAGTCCGACTCGCACTTGGCCGGTTTTTTGATTTTAGAGCAAAGTTTTTTAAATAAAACACGCTTATTTTAGCGTATTCTATATGGAAAAATCATAAAAAGGACACGTTATAATGACGTCCCGTCGATGGTTTTTTTTCGAAATCCATATAATATATAAGTTCAAAGTCCATTATCACGGCCATTTTTGATGAGAGAAAAGTTTTTTAAATAAAACACGCTTATTTTAGTGTATTCTATATGGAAAACTCATAAAAAGTACATGTTATAATGACGTCCCGTCGATGGTTTTTTTTCAAAATCCAAATAATATATAAGTTCAAAGTCCATTATCTCGGCCATTTTTGATTTGAGAGAAAAGTTATAATGACGTCCCATCGATGGTTTTTTCGAAATCCAAATAATATACAAGTTCAAAGTCCATTATCTCGGCCATTTTTGATTTTAGCGAAAAGTTTCTTAAGTAAAACACGCTTATTTTAGCGTATTCATAACGGAAAAATCATAAAAAGTACACGTTATAATGACGTCTCGATATACAAGTTCAAAGTCCATTATCTCAGCCATTTATGATTATAAAGAAAAGTTTTTCAAATAAAACACACTTATTTTAGCATACTTTATACGGAATAATCATAAAAAGTACACGTTTTAATGAAGTTCCGTCGATGGTCCAAATTATATACAAGTTCAGAGACCATTATCTCGGCCATTTTTGATTTTAGAGAAAAGTTTCGTAAGTAAAACACGCTTATTTTAGCGTATTCTATATGGACAAAATCATAAAAAGTACACGTTATAATGACGTCCCGTCGATGAATTTTTTTCGAAATCCTAACTATATACATGTTCAACGTTTTTGATTTTAGAGAAAAGTTTCTCAAATAAAACACGCTTATTTTAGCGTATTCTGTACAGAATAATCATAAAAAGTACACGTTATAATGACGTCCCGTCGATGGTTTTATTTTGAAGTCCAAAATATATACAAGATCAAAGTCCATTTATCTCGGCCATTTTTGATTTTAGAGAAAAGTTTGTCGAATGAAACACGCTTTTACATATATACAAGTTCAAAGTCCATTATCACGGCCATTTTCTATTTTAGAGAAAAGTTTCTATAATTAAACAAGCTTATTTTAGCGTATTCTATACGAAAAAATCATAAAAAGTACACGTTATAATGACGTCCCGTCGACGGTTTTTTTTCAAATAAAAATTATATACAAGTTCAAAGTCCATTATCTCGGCCATTTTTTATTTTACAGAAAAGTTTCTCAAATAAAACAAGCTTATTTTGGCGTATTCTATACGAAATATCATAAAAAGTACACGTTATAATAATGACGTCCCGTCGATGGTTTTTTTTCGAAGTCCAAATGATATACAAGTTTCATGTCCAATCGGCCATTTTTTATTTTGGAGAAAAGTTTTTCAAATAAAACATGCTTATTTTAGCGTATTCTATACGGTAAAATCATAAAAAATATGCTATATAATGATACCCCATCGCTGGTTGTTTTTTCGAAGTCAAAATTATATACAAGTTCAGAGTCCATTATCTCGGCCATTTTTGATTTTAGAGAAAAAGTTACTCGGGTAAAACACGCTTTTTTAGCGTATACTATACGGAAAAATCATAAAAAGTACACGTTATAATGACGTCTCGATATGCAAGTTCAAAGTCCATTATCTCGGCCATTTTTGATTATGAAGAAAAGTTTTAAAATAAAACACGCTTATTTTAGCATATTCTATACGGAATAATCATAAAAAGTACACGTTATAATAAAGTCCCGTCGATGGTTTTTTTTCGAAGTCCAAATTATATACAAGTTTAAAGTCCATTATCTCAGCCATTTTTGATTTTAGAGAAAAGTTTTTCAGATAAATCATGCTTATTTTAGCGTATTCTATACGGAAAAATCATAAAAAGTACACGTTATAATGGCGTCCCGATATACAAGTTCAAAGTCCATTGTCTCAGCAATTTTTGATTTTAGAGAATAGTTTTTCAAATAAAACACGCGTATTCTATACAGAATAATCATAAAAAGTACTTGTTACAATAACGTCCCGTCAATGGTATTTTTTTTGAAGTCCAAATTATATACAAGGTCAAAGTCCATTGTCTCGGCCATTTTTGATTTTAGAGAAAAGTTTCTTAAGTAAAACACGCTTATTTTAGCGTATTCTATACGGCAAAATCATAAAATGTACACGTTATAATGACGTCCCGTCGATGATTTTTTTTCGAGGTCCAAATTATGTACAAGTTCAAAGTCCATTTATCTCGGCCATTTTTGATTTTAGAGAAAAGTTTGTCGAATGAAACACGCTTTTACATATATACAAGTTCAAAGTCCATTATCACGGCCATTTTTTATTTTAGAGAAAAGTTTCTCAAATTAAACAAGCTTATTTTAGCGTATTCTATACGAAAAAATCATAAAAAGTACACGTTATAATGACGTCCTGTCGACGGTTTTTTTTTCAAATAAAAATTATATACAAGTTCAAAGTCCATTATCTCGGCCATTTTTTATTTTACAGAAAAGTTTCTCAAATAAAACAAGCTTATTTTGGCGTATTCTATACGAAATATCATAAAAAGTACACGTTATAATAATGACGTCCCGTCGATGGTTTTTTTTCGAAGTCCAAATGATATACAAGTTTCATGTCCAATCGGCCATTTTTTATTTTGGAGAAAAGTTTTTCAAATAAAACATGCTTATTTTAGCGTATTCTATACGGTAAAATCATAAAAAATATGCTATATAATGATACCCCATCGCTGGTTGTTTTTTCGAAGTCAAAATTATATACAAGTTCAGAGTCCATTATCTCGGCCATTTTTGATTTTAGAGAAAAAGTTACTTGGGTAAAACACGCTTATTTTAGCATATTCTATACGGAAAAATCATAAAAAGTACACGTTATAATAAAGTCCCGTCGATGGTTTTTTTTCGAAGTCCAAATTATATACAAGTTTAAAGTCCATTATCTCAGCCATTTTTGATTTTAGAGAAAAGTTTTCCAGATAAATCATGCTTATTTTAGCGTATTCTATACGGAAAAATCATAAAAAGTACACGTTATAATGGCGTCCCGATATACAAGTTCAAAGTCCATTATCTCAGCAATTTTTGATTTTAGAGAATAGTTTTTCAAATAAAACACGCGTATTCTATACAGAATAATCATAAAAAGTACTTGTTACAATAACGTCCCGTCAATGGTATTTTTTTTGAAGTCCAAATTATATACAAGGTCAAAGTCCATTGTCTCGGCCATTTTTGATTTTAGAGAAAAGTTTCTCAAGTAAAACACGCTTATTTTAGCGTATTCTATACGGCAAAATCATAAAATGTACACGTTATAATGACGTCCCGTCGATGATTTTTTTTCGAGGTCCAAATTATGTACAAGTTCAAAGTCCATTATCTCGGCCATTTTTGATTTTAGGGAAAAGTTTTTCAAATAAAAGACGCTTATTTTAGCGTATTCTATACGGAACAAATCATTAAAAGTACACGTTATAATGATACCCCGTCGCCATTTTATTTTTTAAGTCCAGATTAGTCCATGTAGTCAATCTTCAAAGTCCGGTAACTTCGATGTTTTTGGGTAAAAAAATGTTTCTTATAAAACTTGCTTATTTTAGCACATTCTACAAAATAAAGTATGTGTCATAATGACACCATTCTAACCAAAATAGTCCAAATTGTACTTAACCTTCAGTGCCCCATAACTTCGAAAATGTGTTAAAGAAAAGTTGCTTATTTTTATGTGTTATATACGATAAGTTAATAAAAACAGCCTTATTATAACATCACACTGATAAAAAAATTATTAAGTCTAGCCCGGCCCTTTGCTAGTCCAACCGAGAGGCAGATAACGATATTTCGATTTTCGCGTTTCATCGTGAAGCCACTCTGTAAACAAACCGCCTTGATGCATAAATTACATATTTATTAGTTAAAAATTATCTGTGACAATTTGCCAAAATACTGTTTAAATGGTAAACTAGGTTTACCGTGGCACACAGATCCGCCGTTGCAGTCCCTTATGGACTCCGTTTACATTAATTATCCTTAACTTACTTAAGTTTTATATTATTGCTTTCTTTACTATGAAA
This sequence comes from Pammene aurita, assembly GCA_947086415.1. NCBI lineage: Eukaryota > Metazoa > Arthropoda > Insecta > Lepidoptera > Tortricidae > Pammene > Pammene aurita. Next base: position 41,137,924 of record OX352296.1, on the reverse strand, counting down.
AATAAAGAAGAGCGACTGAAAAATCGCTGTTTGTCTTTGTCGCACTAAGTACTACTATTACTATATGTATGCATAGAGTAATAATAGAAAACAAGCCGCTAGGCAGCCTGGTCGGCACATGAACCCCGCCCGCGCCTTACCCTTCCCCGCGCATGCCCTTTACGCAAAACAAGTTTTCATTCTGAAAAATAAAAATAATCCATTGATTATAATGACACAAATTTCAAACATTGTTTCGATACGCTTTTATAAAAATATTGATGCAAACTTTAATAACTTTAATATTTTATTGTACTGTTAACAGGGGTCATACAAGAAAAAAATTTAAAGTAAATAAATATCATTGATTAATATGGCACAAATTTATTCAAATAATAGATACCGATATATTAGAAAGCACAGTACCTAATCGATCAACTCTAATTTTATATAGGCTTGTAAAAGTCCACATATATGTGCTGATTGAACGTCAGTATTCCCATTGACGAAAGTGACACAAAACGCGTCCGTGCGTCAGTAACAACTTTGCTGTTACAGTGAAAAAACAATTTTGATCTCTAATTTTCTATTTAACGAATAATGTTAAAAAAAAGAAATGTCTAAGTTTCTACCTACGCAACAACCTTGGATGACACAAATTATTATTATTAGCTAAGTTGGATGGCCTGAACTCTGTATGCGAATAATAAGCATCTTTAATATTATCGAAACTTCATAATTTATCGGTACGGGTCTATATTTCTTCGGGCTATATGGTCTGCTCAATCTACTTCAGCCGTTCAATCATACAAATAGTACATCTGCATCATCCGCATCCGTTTAGTTAGATAAACGCATCTAAGGCTGCCTTTCCAATGAGGTGGAGATGAGTGGAGATGAGAGCAGACATGCGGGAATCAACCAATAGCATCTCCGCCTCAGTGGAAATGTAGTCTATTGCTTGGTTTCCGCACGTCTCCCCTCATCTCCGTCTCAGTGAAAATAAGGCATCCAAAGAATTAAAAAAACCCTCCCGTTTCAAATCCTTATTCACTTCCTCCTAATAAAGTCCAGTTGAACCAGATGCAGAATAGTGACAAAAGGCTTCAACTTAACCGCGTTTCTTAATAAAAACGTCATTTTAGCATCCTATTACGGAAACTGCAGACAAGACCAGAACGACATATGTGACTTACTTTTCGATCAGACACTTCGTCTTTTTGTCAGTTCAGCTACTCTCATAGCTCAACCAAGTCTTCGCCTCAGACCAACCAGATAAGTTCATTCCAGAATCCTCAAGAATCTGTATTCACTTTAGGTACTTAATACAGTTTTTAAATAAAGTTAAAGATTGCGAATAAGTTTCTTAATTGAAATGAAATGAAATGAAAAATATTTATTTGGTGCAAAGCGAACAGAAACATATTTAACACCATAATTCACCAGGATCTTTGTTTTTATGCTGTTTTATGTATGTTCACCGAATATTGGAATACGGCTCGACCTAAATTGAAAAGTATTATATTGTTTGAAAGGGTGTATAGTTCACAGTTGCTTCCATTGCAATCAGGTAATGAGATCCTAGAGTGATCGAAGGAACTTTTCGAATATTATCGGCACATCTGTAGTGATTGGAGCATTTTTTACAGCAGCTCGGGCATTTTCTCTTGGAAAGGTGGTGTAGCCTAAGCCTACGTGAAGTCGGTTATTTTTCTTTAAAATGATATTGTAAATTATAATTTAGGCGAGTGCTCGGTAAGCGATAGTCACATCCAGTGTAATTGCCTGACATGTCTGTTGACTAACGGACCCCGCTTACCTTATTTGTGAAGATGTGCCTGATTGAGATAAGTAGCTGTTCTAACTGCATTTATACCACTAGTTTTCTCGAATAAAGAGCGTGCAACATACGATTCGTCTTACTCCTATTCTAATATTTAATTGTATTAACTGAACTACTTTTATGCCAAATCTGATAAATATTGGGTTTTAAAGTCATGACATGATATCATCTAAGAACAAATCAAATTATTTCATCGAATATGAATGATTTGCGTATTTCTGAAGTGTTAGATCAGTTTAAATTTATAGGCAAAATTTCCTCTTAAAACATGGAACATAAATTCGTGCCCATTTAGGTGCCCTTAATACCACACTTCGGTCGGTCGATTACTATTCTTATACGAAATAAAGTAATTTAATTAAAACACTAAAACGTCATATTACTTTTGCGTGTCAATTTTGGCAAAAGTGACTAAAGTCCAGCTAAATCTTTAAGCCATTAAAACACTTAAGTTCCTAACAATAAGCATCAAAGTAGCATATGAAATAATGAACTTGATACAACTAGGTAATCAGACGAAGTTGTTCTCATATAAATAATGTGCACTCAGAACAGTACACTGAGAAAAATAATGGCTAACAAAGTCACAAAATACGCTTTGTCAGGTTTTTTTTGTTGTAGGCACAATAAGTATTGCATTTGTAACAAAGCGGGTCTATTTACTATCACAACGTTTTTGTTGTTAAATATATATTGCAGTATTAACAAGTCGTATTTTGTCACCGAGACAATATTTTTGGGTTTGTTGACTTGACAATAGAATTTTGTGAATTTAACTAGTTTAACATTAGTACGGCAACAAAGTCAACAACTATTAACAAGTCGTATTTTGTCACCAAGACAATATTTTTGGGTTTGTTGACTTGACAATTGAATTTTGTGAATTTAACAAGTTTAACATTAGTACGGCAACAAAGTCAACTACTTAACAAAGCACATTTGTATCTGCATTAAATGGTTTTATTGTTAGATTGACAATGTAAAAAATTGACAAAATTACATTAACGCATTAACAAAATGCGCGGAATGGAGGGGAGGCGGGGAACGAAACGATGTTGTACAGGTCAGTTGCTAATGGATGCCGGAAGTGGAGGACGTGACGGAGCGCGGGCGGTGTAATAAGCGCTTAGTGTTGTGGTTTTTCAATAGGAATGTGTGTCGAGGTGGGCGTGTTTCTGCAAGATTGGTTTCTGCAAGGCTTGTACACCTAATCCCTAGCATGCTTGGTAAGTAACTACTCATTATTTTTTATTACTTAGGTAATGTTGTACTTCAATTCCATTTTACATGCATGCGCAGGACTGTCGAATGCAAAATTGTATGCATTCCAGATTGAACTCTTCATTAGGTTGCACAATTTTTCTTTAGCTCATTACATACAACACTATTTATATTAAACATTCGGTCTAACTGGGCAACCACGCGGCCGCGCGCCATCTTGCACACAAGTAATAGCACAAGTAGCTGATAATTTAACTTAATCTCTTAAATAGGTATTTACGTTTTTATTTATGATTTGTAAGTACGTGGGTATCTGCCATCAACGAAATACTTTACTGACCATCGGCAGACTTTATTGGTATGAGTATGACAATAGTAACGTCCCGTATAAGTAATCTAATGTATCTAAATTACATACGGTGTAACCGTACCTACTGTATGTCAATAATCTTAGTAAAAAAATGCATGATAGTTGTAAGATGTATGTATTGAAAAAATATCTATGTAGGAGCTGTAGGGTTAGAATCGGAAGTAGTTTTATAGCGCGTGACCTTGACGACACGCCTGTTCGGCGTGTTTCCGTAAGAACCACTAGAGGTAGACCCCGGCTCGCTTCTTAATAAGCTAAACCGTGGGTCAACTAGACCTTGGCGTGTGCCGCCATCTTGTATCACCGCGGAGCGTTTCAAGTGCTCTCGCCAGTGGGCAGCGCATCGCCGCATGGTAAGCACGCTGTACTCGCGTGCCACCGACCTACGATACCCATTCGTTATTTTGTTAACCTAGACTTTGAAATATTAGCTAGACTTGTGTCTGTATAACCCATTTGTGTTCAATTTGTTTAAATAAACATTTTTAATATCAGTGCCGCTGTTTATATACAGCCAGACCCGCTATAGTTTCTTTTTGATTTTCATAAGTGTATTGTAAAGTACCTAAATTGAAGAATAATTAATAATTATTTTCATTTTCACTTTAACATTGCCATAAGGTCTACCGTGGTAATTAATATTTAAGTGTGTTGTTGTTTGTAGCATTATGATATATGTTTGTTTCAGGTGTCGCCTGACTTTCAATGTGTGTACCCAGCAGCAAATAAAACATATAAAGAAAGATTTCCTCTTATAAAGTTGAAGATTCTGAAACTACGAGTACTCGTTGAAAGAGGAGAATGTAACAAGGCTGACTTATCAACCATCGACCTTCTCGATTTGGCCTCTGGTAAGATCCTAAATATGTATTTTATGTTTTGTATTTCTTCAAATAATTTCTGCATTTTTAAAAGGTTGCTCATGACGACTTTATACAGTAGCACGTTTCGTAAAACAGTCAGGACAGTAGTATATTTAAGGTTTATGTATTAGTACACGGTTCAAAACTTGCATCTGAATTTTAAACCAGCTCCCGATTTCTGACCGATCTGAAAATTTTCATTCCTTCGTAACTCAGATAAAAATGCAGTTTTGGTACCATCGAGCTGATCTGATTGTTGGACACTGGAGGTGACTATAAGTACTCTGCAATAAAACAACAAAACCTAATTGTGTTTGAGTCTGTTATAATTGTTTGGATGAGTAATATGACCCTAAAAGCTTATGTCAAAAATGAAACGTTTGACAAAAAACTTATATTAATTTATTTTTCAGTAGGCGAAGAGAAATGTGTGGAAATTATCCAAAGAAGAGCAAGACATGATTACCTGGCTCGTGTTGCGACAGTTTCAGACATAGGAACATACTGTTATCAAAGGGAAATGCTTTTCGGCACCAAAGAAGTCACCATCATGGATGTTGCTGATATTATATTGAGGGCTCTGCAATATACTTTGAAACGTCCATTTTAAAATAAACGAAAATATATTACTTTTTGGTTTGATCTTACGTTTTATACTCCCTAAATATTTTTAGGTCACTGTTTTGCTAACGTGAAACGCTGTTTCTTGATGTAATAATCGCGCAACAGGAATATGCTTTGTTTCAGCATCATTTTTTTGGGTCGTAATGGTTTGCACTTGCTCGCAGTTTGGTCATGATTGGCACTGCTTTTTGTTTTTTCTGTTTCAACATAACATTTAGGTACATAATGTTATTCATACAACATTGGTTCCACCTTTAATAATGTCAACGGCCTTGAACCACCATTGATCGACATTGTAACTATTTGGTCTCTCGCAATTGAAAAATATGCAATTTATAGAAATTGGTCTTTTGCATAATTATCCAATTGCGAGATATAAATTAAAATGTCGAAAATTAAAGTTGAAGGTCGTTGTTATTAAAATATTGAACTAATGTTGTATGAATAACAATAAATTGTATCTTGAAACAGAAATACCAAATGGTTAGCACAACAAAGTGCCTTTGTCATTATGACTATAAAAAATGATGCCGAAACAAAGCATGTTGCTATTGCGACCACGTAAGATTTGGTTAATTTAACAACGTTAGCAGAATAGTGACCTAAAGATTTGATGCCAAAACAAAGCATTTTGCTGCTATGACAACGTTTAATTTGGTTAGATTAACTACGTTAGCAGAATAGTCACCTCAAAGATTTGATGCCAAAACAAAGCACATTGCTATTATAACAACGTTTATTTGGTTAGGTTAACAAAAACTATTTTGTGGTATTGCCACAATACAATACAAATTTGTTGCAAGAACATAATTTAAACAATACAATAACAAAGTTACTTTGTCATTTGCACAAAGCAATTTTGTCTAGGTAGCAACTTAAACCAGAACGTACTAGGTTAAAAGTTGCCAATATCACAAAGTTTATATTGTTGTAACGACAACATATAAAGCATTGTAATAATAACAAAGTGAAAATGTTATTTATATAATATTGTCAGATTAACAATAAGAGTTTGACAACATAAAAGTTGTACTATAGACCAAGCTCCATAGACGGTTGTATAGCGTTTAAGTTTTATTGTTACGCCCAACAACATTTTTTTCTCAGTGTAGCAGCGATATCGATCGATAAGTGTTATCAAACTATCGCATAGGTAAATGAGAACACCGATACTACAATAACACAGCGTAGCACCTACTTCGATACATGATCCAATTGATCCATTTTCTAACTTATGACTCGAGTCAATGATTCTCATTCTCATGAGAATTGATACAATTTAGTCGAGTTGGGGCATCTTTAACAGTTACTTTGCATATGACGTTGCGCCACGCCACCGTTGGCGTTATGTTTTGGGGAAATCTATTGTACTAATTACCAATATACATTTTTTGTAATAAATATGTAATGTTTGTAATAAATAAATAAATATTATAGGACAATCTTACACAAACCGACCTAGTCCCACAGTAAGCTCAATAAGGCTTATGTTGTGGGTACTAGACGACGATATATATAATAGATAGACATAGATAAATACTTAAATACATAGGAAACATCCATAACTCAGATACAAATATCTGTGATAACCACACAAATAAATGTCCTGACCAGGATTCGAACTCGGGACCTCTGTTATAAAGGGAAAATTTAATAATACACTGCTGCAAGACACGACGCACTGAATTTGCAATCTCGTCTGCCATAAAATTGTATTAACAATTAAAACGAACGAACGGCCTCCTAGCCCAGTCGGTAGTGACCCTGCCTACGAAGCAGGAGGTCCCGGGTTCGAATCCTGGTAAGGGCATTTATTTGTGTGTTTATCACAGATATTTGTTCCTGAGTTATGGATGTTTTCTATGTATATAATATAAGTATTTATTTATATCTATATATTATATATATCGTCACCTAGTACCCACAACACAAGCCTCATTGAGCTTACCGTGGGCCTAGGTCGATTTGTGTAAGATTGTCCCATAATATTTATTTATTTAAAACAAAACACACAGGATAAAACTACTTTGCGTATGTATTAAAAGTGACTACAGCTTAAGCAATTAAATAACAGTGACAAAAGTAACCTCAGCATTTATACAAATGTGCTGTCAAGTATCGCACCAATTATGTCAGAATGACACACGGTAAGGTCGCGAGCGCTGCGTCGCCCGTAAAAGGGCGCCGGCGCATCTGATCTATATCTGTGCGCGCGCAGCCGGATTCCTAGTTACCGAGGACAGTTATTATGAGCGAATGGATAATTTTCTAATGTTTTTTATAAATGCTTCGGTTTAAAACAGATTTTTTTCTATAAATCTATAATCGTAATATATATATATATTATTGTAATATATGTCACAATTGTCACAAATGAAATATTTGTTAAATTTCATACTTTCTCAAATTTAAATTAAAATTATATATGCTTACACCTATTTTCAGAAAGAAGCAGTAGATCTTAAAAGTTGTTGTTATGATATCTATAACCAATAAATTCTTCTACGAAATTAAATGCTTCGCTGCGGAATTCTATATTGACCTATAAAATTGGTTACATGCGACTGCCTTAAATTTATTGACTATACTACTTATTTTAAATATGACTTTAAAAGACTGCTTTATTCTCCTATTAGATCCTATTTCGGTCACGTCTATCCTTTATACATTTCTTCGGAACGCAGTGGAAGCCATTTGTCAAGCCACGATCAAAAGATTATAAAAACTGATGATACACAAACTTGATTGATTGACATGATACACGAAACAGTTTTGCAACGTATTGCGGAGCAGACATAATGACGGTATTCTTGGGGCTAGGTTTGGCGAGGTAACCAAACATCGTCAAGTCTTTCCAGAAGCAAGTATTCAAAATGATGTGGGCACAGTCATGTTCTCTTACAATAAAGTAATGTCACGCTTTTGAGCACTTAGGGCTTTTAGATTATTTACTTCTGCTGTAGGTACTTGGCACGTCAGGGCTATTTCACTTGCTCTGCTCGACGTCGAAAAGCAAACAACAACAGCTGTTTGGTAATGTTGAACCTGCATAACTCTCCCAGTGTTAAGGCCTGTCCTGTCTCTTTTCAGTCGTTATAAGACTAATGTGGAACCTGCATAACTCTTTCAGTGTTAAGGTCTGTCCTGTCTCTTGTTATGAGACGGTTCTGCTTTCATGTAGTTCTGAGCCACACGTAAAGTATTAAGGAGGGCGACTAAGAATATAACCCTGACAGCTTAATTTGATCGGGTATGGGATCTCTCTTCGCTTTAATAATAGTTTTTAAGATCCCAGCTGCTCCAGGTTTTCTGGTGTTTCGGTCTCTGATTCAGGCTGCTCTAAATCATTTGTTTTTTCTAGCAATATTTATGTGTTAAGACATTCAATACCTAATTGAATGCAAGTATTACGACACAGCAACCGATTAGCATTCTAACAGTTCCGCCATTATGCATGAATGCAGTTTGGTACACCCACGGCCGTCGTATTTGGGGCTGCGTTCCGTATTTATCTAAGTGTTAAATACAGTATCTTTATAATCAGATGTTTAGCCCACGTACCCTTTTTAAGTTCCCTATGCATCCACTGCGAACCACGTCTCAAGATTTTTTTGCGTGCGCATAGGAATTAAAACCTGCCATATGCTGTCTTTTCGCGAACCCTTTACCCCAGTTCAATAAAGTCTGCGTTTATCGAATAGTTATACCTATTTTTTTAGCCTGTATTAGTGTCCCACTGTTGGGCAAAGGCCTCTTCTCTTCTCCTCCATTCAGTCCTTTTCATAGTGCTTCGGCCATTCCGTAAAGAATACGTCTAGGTTGTCCCGCCATCTCCTTTTCGGTCTACCTCTACCCCAGCAGCTCTATATCTTATTATCTAAGACAAATTAACTTCCTAATCATGTATTAAGAACACATGTCTTCAAATTTGCTGATAGTGCGATGTAGAACTTCTTAAGAATGAAGAACCTCAAGAATCTAGTGAATTTGAGATATGGAAGGACCTATGGATTTTAGGCAACATTTCGGCTATAAAAACAAAGTGTCAGTGTGAATTCACCTAAGAATTACCTCATTTAAATGCACGATTATGTGAAAAATATTAGGTAGGTAAGCTGATATCAATAACAAATAACATAAATGATGATAGAATGTTGAGTTTTGCTAATTCGTCACCTTGACAAGGACGTTGGAACTTGAAGCAGTCGTAATATGATATGCAGTGATCGGAATTGGTAGTGCCATTTCGCGGGACTTCGGTGCGTAAGCTTAGTATGGATATAATTTTTAACCCCAGGATTTGATATGAAAATGTTAAAGTTTGTGTTTGGTTTAAAAAATGTTTTAAAGAACCACGGGCCTAACGTATGGAAAATGTGGTTAAGATAATGAACGTCAAAAGAAATAGATTGACAGTAGAAAATATTGAAAAAAATATGATATCCTACTATAATTTCAAAGAAAGTAATCATTTAATTATGTTTATTTAATATAATGATGTTGATGTTTCGTGTTTTATTTTATGATTGTATTATTGTTAAATGAAAGTATTTATAATGACATTTTTTTTACTTTTGCGTTTTGAAGAGATTTTCTGTGAGAAATGCGAGTCGAACAATCTCAAGTCTTATCCATGTTTTGTACAATGTTTAAGGTCATTCACCCGAAATGGCACTACCTATTCCGATCACTGATGATATGTGCCGTATTTGCCTTTGAACGTAAATCGATGACGTGATCTACGGACAACCATGAATCGTTACAAACATCCTTGTCGATAGATTAACATATCTAAGTACTAAGAGGAGGCATTTTGCTTGTGCTTTTCACACGCAAGGTGGAGTTTAGGCCCTAATAGAATAGAAAGGTCTACGAATAAGAAAACGCAAAATGAAGAGATAAAAGGTGATCAGGAGACAAATCAAACAAAATAATACTGAGACGATGAAATGTGACAAGAGCCTGGTTCCTGTCAGTGGAGTAATCGTCATTCTGTTCTGTTCTCTGCTAAAATTTTTAGCTCCTGATAGGAGCTCCTGATTTGGTAGGCTTTTTCTTTGGCTTGATAAAAACGCACGTCTTCGTTCTTCAGCCCCATGACAACATTTAAGATTAAATGGCAAAATCTTATGGGCTGATATACCCTTTCTTACAAAAACAACTGTGAAAAGTCGTGAACATGAAATCCACCATTTGTTTATTTATAAAGTGAAGCGTGCTGACGTCTTAAAGTAAGGATTCACGTGTATGTATGCCACAGACCAGTAAACCTTTAGGTAAAGGTTTACTTGTCTGTGATGTATGCAAATTATACATATATTCTATTGTACTGGTATTTTTTTTATACCTCTCAACAATACAAGTCTCTGTTTGGCCAAATGGTTGAGTGGTAGAGAATGCCAATGCCAATGGCATTAAGTCCGCCCTTTGTACATTATCACTTGTTGTGCAATAAAGTTTAAATAAATGAATAAAATACCTAAACAAGTAACCTAGACGCATAAATGTCCATTTACCATCTAAAGCACATGCCGTTGGTGCATACAATATCAGCATCAGAAGTAGCAAAGCGGGTGAGTGTTCGTAATGATTTTGGATGGACTTTATTGTTAAGAGCATAAGAGCGTGTGAAGGACATTTTGAACACCTCGCCCGCGAAGCTACTTCTGCTGCTGATTGTACATAAACAATTATTATGTTGTGACTAATATAGATGGATTACATATTTCCATACATTATCATACATAAGCTAGGTACGCCTTATATAGGCAGATTTTAATGACTACATAGGAAATAAGTTGTTATGACTTTGACTATTAATAAATGACACAAGTTACCATAAAAATAACCGTTTGCATGTTTAAAATGGTTAATGATCGATCAATCAGTATGTTAAATAGATTAAGGATAGCTATGTAGTGTTAGCGATTTTTGATGGTTAGGAGGAATATCTTTACGTAAGGTCGTAGGATTGTGTATACGAATAGATGAACTATACTAAGCGATGCTAAGTAAAATTAGTGTTTCCATATCGTTCCGTATTGAAAAAGATTCTCGATGGAACGTGAAAAGTGGCCGAACCGAATGGAATTGTGAGCTTAATGTCTATGGTAAATTTTGCTCCCGAGAGGAAGACTTGAGAGTCAGGTGGTCTGAATAGCCAAAACTGGTACACAATATGCTAAATTGTCGTCACAAGTGATCACTACTAAATTCCACTTACAATCGTAAACCGCTTACAAAGCAAACACTATGATAACACCTTAAAGGCAAGGCCAAGGCTAACCAAACAAGTTTACGTGTTTATACGTTTATAAACGGACATATTAGCATGATTTCCTTCATTCTTTCTCATGTGTGGTTAAGATATTTTATCTCACATCTGGTGTGTTATTTGAAAACTTCTCACCGTATCAATTAGGTAAATCTTTGAATTTGCCCACGCGCGGAACCGGCGGAACGGTATATATAATTTTCTTTCGGCAGTCTTGTACATGCAATTTTTTAAGAATTTTTACACATCTGGGGTACTTTCATTAGGTCCTATAACTACAATTTCTGACCTGTTATATGGATGAAAGAAAAGCCGCAGCCAAAAGAAGCTTTTTTACTCCTAACGAAGAAAATAGGACGACTATATAGTGAATTTCGAGTTAGGTAGGTACGCTTGTATGTTTTTTGACACACCCTAAAGTCCAACAAAAATCTTAATGATTTTAACATTTTGGTTTCTTTAGATCCGTTTTAATGCTAACACTGCTACCTAATAACGTACCTACTTATTTATTTATATATAGTGAGAGTGACTCGGCCTTAAGTATGTTTTGACACACCATTTTTTTTCATTAGCGTTACATATTAATCAATATTTCAAAATAGGCTTGTAGGTATGTACGTCCAGTCACCAGCAATAGTATCTTCCTACACGAAGGTCACAAAAATATGTGACACGCTCTTATGGCCCTACAAATAAGAGCGTGTCACATATTTGCGGCCTTCGTGTGGTTAGATATTATTGCCGGTGACTGTACCACTTGAAACCGA